>PVLA01000942.1:0-427791 GCA_004027455.1 Hydrochoerus hydrochaeris
GCCATGATTCTAATGGGCTTTCCTTGATAGGTGAGTTGTGTCTTTTCTCTGACAGCTTTTAATATTCTGTTTTTATGCTGTATGTCTGAGATCTTAATTATTATGTGTCTGGGTGTGGATTTATGTTGATTGTGACTGTTTGGTGTTCTATATGCCTCACTTATCTGCATATCAGATTCTTTCCCCATGTTTGGGAAATCTTCTGCTATTATTTCTGTAAATACTTTATGTATGTCATTTGCCTGCATGCCTCTATCTTCGCTAATGCCCATTATTCTTATATTGTTGCTCTTGGCATCATCATGAAGCTTCTGGATTGTCATTTCATGCTGCTTTGTTATTTTTAAAAGTTCTATCATTTCCTGATCACTAACTGTGATCCTGTCCTCAAGGTCCGAAATCCTATCCTCAGCTTCCTTTAGGCAGTTTTGCATGCTTTCAATAGAATTTTTGTTTCTTGGATGTCTCTTTGAGTTTGTCTCATGAATTCTGCTTATTTTCTATATTGTTCATTCAAAGTTTCAATCAGTTTCCCATGCTCATGTACTTTTTTCTCTAGTTCTTCTTTAGCTGCATTCAACAACTCCTTTACTAAAGTTGTTATTTCTATCTTTACATGGGAGACTACTTCTAATTTGATTTCCTCTATGGCCTGATGCAGTTGTTTTTTTATTTCACTGGCTATTTTTCCAGAGATTCCCAGTGTGTTACTTTTGGGGTCCTCTATTTCAATGTCTTCTATACTTGCTTCTGGTGAACTATATGTTTGAGACTGCATTTGGTTTTTCGTTTTGTCATTTTCACTCTGCCTGGTGTTTTCTATGTGTAGGAGGGGATCTCACACACATTTTTCAGACACACCAAAGTCTTACAGTTAGTTGGAGGGGGTTTTTACTACTGGCCCTATTTATCCCCTATACACCTCTATTTTAGGGGTATACTCACCACACTGATACAGTCAATCCGGTGTAGTCCAAAGTTCACCACCTGGGAGCAAAGTTCCAAATTTTCTCACACTAACTGGATACCGCTGAGATCTTCTGAATGTTCCAGGTGGGAGGGTGGGCCCATCTGTAGCAGTCCAGGGCAGTTTTCAGTCTTGGGCGAGCCTCCTCAATGTTCCCTGTGGCAGGGCAGGCCCACACGGGAGGTTCTGGGCAGCCTACCCCTGATGCAGGCTTCCGCTAAGTTCCCAGAGGCAGGGCAGGCCCACGGTGGAGATTCTGGGCAGCCTACCCCTGATGCAGGCTTCTGCTAAGTTCCCAGAGGCAGCCTATGCCTGATACAGGCTTCCGCTAAGTTCCCGGAGGCAGGGCGGGCCCATGGTGGAAGTTCTGGGCAGCCTACTGGGAGTTTTTTTACAGCTAAATTTCATCCTGTTTTAATGTAATGATGATAAAATACTAAGTAATATATACTATTAATAAAGTTTTTGCATATAGAGCTCTTGTTTTCGAAAGAAATTTTGCATCTATTACCTTATTTGATCCACCAACATTCCTTTGATGAAAGTAGGGTATAAAATTGTATCCAGTTTTCTAGAGAAAGAACCTGAGCTGCAGTGAGGCAGAGTGGCTGCCAGCCAAAAGTTAACCCAAGGCCAAAACAAGGATCCATCTTCCCAGAGGAGTACTCTACCACCAGACCAAAGCCTTGTCTGCATACTGCTTCATCAGTGCATTGACTGCAGATACTTAAAAAACTTGTGCTTACTGGATTATACTTCCTACCTTTTCTTGAAAAAATAAACCATTAATCTTCTTTTATAAAGACTTTTAAAGAGAAAATTGCATTGATTATATTTAAGGTGAGGGCATCCTTTTATATCTGAGGATGGTTCCTCTGTCTCCCTCTTTCTTTTCTCCTGTTTTTCCTCCCTGTTCAACATCTTCTTAAATAAGTCTCTCTATCTCGTCTCCTTCATATTTTCTCCCAGCCTTATAGAGGCTTGTTAGGAAGAGATGAAAAAACACCTTCAGGATATTATTTATAATTGAATTAGTGGTTGTCACATACATAGTTAGATCTGATGGATTACAGAGGTTCAGGATCATAACTTCAAAACCATGTGACTTCCATATCTAAAGGCTTTGGAAATGGTTTGGATTTTTGCCTGTCAGAAAGTGCATGAGGTTGGGTCTCTCGATCCTGTATTAATTTCTGCTGTCGTAGTAAAGCTAGATGTTAACACTAAATTTTGGGGCTGGCAAGTACGTAATTTAGAATTATTATCCAGTAAAATATAGAAGTCTCAAAAAGAACCATCCTTAATTCTGGAGATTGGGTAGGAACTGACATTTATTTCTACTTTCTGTTTGAATATCTATTTAAATTGTCTTTCTCACAATACCAAAGACAAACTGTGACATGTTCTACTCTTATCAAACAGAGAAAACCTCCCTGCAAAAGTCTTCTTCCTGTGAATATTTAATTCAGTTACATATGGTCAAGAAGTCCATTGAATCTGCCCAAGTCTTGCAAACTTGTAAGGGAGAAGATAGTTTATTCAGGGAAACAAAGCAAATTCTATATCCAGCCCCTTCTTAACTCATAGGATGTGATTTCAAAACCAGTGGAGTTTTTGGAAACCAGTTATGTCACGGCATTGCCAGTGAGTTGGTGTTCTCAGGATAAAGGTGTCATTTTTATGATTCTGGCTCTTCTGGGAATGATTTCACAGAATGGTGATGGAATAATCAAGGATTTAAAACTTAACTGCGAGGATCAAGAAAACTGGGAAGCAGCTTATTTTGGAACGTTTTAGATAATTAACCTTTTTATGCTTGTCTCTTTTGGTACTGAGAAACTAAAGGGAAACACAGTATTCTAAAAAATGGGTTGTGTTTAAGGATGTACCACATTACTGAGGAACACTGGGCATCCTACCTGAGAACATGCCAGGGCCTTGATAGAATTGTCTTCATGCTTGGCTGAGAAGCAGACATCCTCACTTGTGAGAACTTCATCTTTTTAGTGTACTGGTTTGATTCAGTGATGGCCCAAACAGATTTGTGAGGGACTTTCTAAACAAGTGTCAAGAGTTCGCTGCCTAGATCCTCTGCATGAATATGTCATCAACCGTTTAGAACTGGGTGCTAAAGGAAGGAAGCATTGGCGTAGAGAGACATGGCAGGTGATTACTAATGTGTGCCCCTGCTCTGGAGAGGATGCACAAGTGCCAGTGGCTTTCTGAACTGAGTGTGGGCCACCTCTTCAAAGAGGGACACTGAGGAAGATGTGTGGAAGAGGTAAGGTGTAGGAGGTATACTCACCACCGAACGTGTTTAGCTGCTCACCAAAATGTGTTCTTCCACGGGTACTTGGTGCTGCTCACCTGATCTGTCTCTACTTCTAGAAGATGTGGGAGTTTTAGTTTAGATCTGCATCTATGCCACCCTTCACCTAGTGATCTTGGGAATGTTTATTTGCCTCTGCGGGCACGAAGACTAGAAGCCATCAGGATTCTCCCATGTTCTTTTCCCCCTCTAAACCCATAAATACTTTTAAAAACACTAAAAGTTCATGCGTTTTTGTACTGCTTTTTATAATCTCCAATGTCCATGACAATAGTATTGGTGCTGAATATATTATTTTTTAAATTCCTGAGATTTCTTAGGGCCAGAAATCTTCATGTTCTGTGTTAGGAGATGTATTTGTGCAAAAATGCCTTTAAACAAACCACCTTCTGGTTTTCTCTATTTCTGTGGTTCATTAACATGAATGTCAGGAAAGTTCATGTTACTATTTATTTTATTGTGAGTATGAATTGACCTAGACATTTATTTCAGATGCCCACTGTCAGGATGTCTATGTCTGTCTTTCTGTCTCCCTATCCCCCATATATCTTGATAATTTGTCACAGAAAGAAGTGTTGACTATCATTGCTATGATATCATCTGAGTGCTTATTTGATTTACATGGAGTAGTTTGTTGACTTGGTAACCTGAACTAGAACTTTGGGTGTAAATAGGCTCTAAGGCTATGAATTGTTCTCTTCATGACCTTCCTTAAATGCTCAGTTAGTTTCCCATGTTGTAGCACATCCTTCATCACTTGTAATGTTGCCAGCTTGGTAGCATAGAATGTTACAGAAGGAAGGGAAACCAAACGTCAAACTCACCTCTCTGAAGCGCCAAACTCACTACAATCAAGACTTGCTGAGAATCAGGCTCAATGATTTTGCTTTAACTGTAGCCTCTTTCTTAAGATGTGACACCTGAAGTTTTTGCTAGGCACTGTTGCCATTGCTGTTCTTTACATATTGGCTTCTGTACTTCATAAATGTGGAATTTGAGTGACCTAATTGAAGATGCTGATTTTTGCTTTGCTAATAGCTTCTATGACTATAAATAAGTAATTATGGGAAGATGCTTGATAGCCTTTCAGCTGAAATAATAATCTCTTGGGCTGATAGAATTGCTTTCTTGCAGGAGCTAAAAGCCCTTCCTACATATTAGCACATTTATCTTCAACATCCCTGTAGACGTACAGGGACAGTTTTGATCTCAGAATGATTCAGCAAACTTCAAACAAAGGTTTGCTAAATAACCCGCTGTGGGTCTTGCCCATGAACCACATCTAAATTATTGGGATTAAAGGACTTACAAGACAGACTCCTTGCTTTTGATTAGTTGTCATAATAAGATGTGCAATTATGAGCCACAAAAGAACAACAGGAGGTCTCTAAAGGATAGGAAGTACGATGTCACAATTCGAGGTAGAGTTAAATATGATTTTGTGGCAGCTGTGATAGTGGGATGGAATATAGATTTCTGCAGAAGTGAGATAAGAGGAAGAAGAATTTGGTTTATAATAAAAATATCAAAAATACACTGGAAGTTTTATTGACCAAAGCAGAAGCAGAAAGCCAGGGGAAACCAGGGAGAATATAACAGATTATCAAGGATAAGATACAAATCAACTGGAGATGATTTAAATATTAAATAATCTCTAAGTTTACTCTCAGTCTAACACTGTTGTTCCTCCTCTCTCTCCTTTTTCTATCTGGAAGACAGGGAGAATATTTTTAACAAAGAAGAAATGAGCCCAGAGAAGATCAGTTTTCTCAAGTCATATAGAAAGTGTCAAAGTAAAGACTAAATAAACCTGGTATCACCTGATGACTCACATATATTATTTTTGCTCCCTCCTACTCTGCTTTTGTTACCTCTAAAAGTATTTTAACTGAAGCACTAGACCAGTCTTTGGTGGAGCTTTTGCTGACTTAGATCACCTTACTGTAGTCATTTCTCATCATCTTCTTGCTATGTGTATTTTAACCAAGGCAACTGTCCATCTTAGAAACAAAAACTTAAACTCATAAAGTATGACCATATTGTCAGGGTTGGTTGTTTATTTAAGGGCAGTCTTTGGCCAACATTAAAGAATGTGCTGTTGAACTTGGCATTCAGAGGTGAAATGAAAGGTAAAAGCTTTCCTAGTTACAATTGTAACCACTATAAAGAATCTATTGTTTAAACACATAGGACTTGAAAATACAAGAGGAAAAGAAAACAGAATTACTAAATATTTCAATATATGTTCTCTATTTTTATTTAATAGTGTTATCAATATATAACCTCCAAACTATCCTTCCTGCCTCCATTATTCTCTAAACTCAAATACATCTTTTTAATTTAATTTTCCCTTTTAGTGCCTATTAATTTTATAATGTACTGGCTTTCAGTGAGTATCTTTTGATCATACCTATTCCACTACCCTTTCTCACACCCCTTTTTTCTTCTTTCCCCTTCTTTTGTCTATTCATGATCTCCCTTCTACTTTCATGTTAACTTTTTTAGAATCAAATGCTGCCAGAGTTACTGGTGCAAACCCATGTCCATCTACATCACTGACCTACTAAGTCTCCTAGCTTGCACCCAGTTCTCTAGCTTCTCTTATGGTCACTCCCTACTCTAAAATGTATTACCACTTTGTTTATATATCCACAAGCACCCTAAGCATGTCACTACTTCCGGGCTTTGCTTCTGCTCTCTCTGCTTGTGATCAGATAGATGCCTAACTGCTACTCAGCCATCAAGATTCAGCTCCTTCCCCAGCTTGTCTACCTCTGCCCTGACCTATATCTCCTCCTCATCTATGATTGGATTGAGGTCCCCTCTTTGGGGATCACCTATTATCATGTATACTACCATGAAAGTATGTTGAGTACGAAATACTGGATGCATAAGGCAATAAGGAAAGGCCTGCGGAATATAATTAATGAATCTGTGAGAGAGATGTCATGTAGATGTTTCCTATGATAAAACTAATCTCCAGAGCAGTTTGTTAATTTTTCAGAGTTCAAAACTAGGAAACGACAGGGCTAACTAATTACTGCACCACAGCATGCCAAAGTTCTGCTTTAGTTGCTGTCTTCACCAAATTGCATAACGTGTGGAATTGAAAGAATTTCTAGAGCAGCAATGGTAATTTTTGTCTTATCCCTAAAAGCAAATGTATTAGTATTATAGGGGCTCAATAATGTTCAGTGAAGTTGACCTGGATTTCCTGCTAATTTCTCTTGATTTTTTTTTTCAGTACTAGACAAGGCCTTCATCCTGAGCACTGAGCTACATCCTCAGCCCTTTGTATTTTCTTTTGAGATATGGTCTCATTAAGTCACTAACTTACCCATGCTAGGCTTGAACTTGGTATCCTCTTGCCTCTGCCTCTTGGAGTGCTGGAGTGACAGGCAGGTGCCACCACACCTGCTTCTTTTTGATTATTTTTAGTACAGAACCCACCTCTGTCTTCATTGTTATGGTGGTGATTTTGTTTGTGTTTTGTCTGCCTTGTTTTTTGCTGTGCTGGCAATCAAAACCAGGGTCACTATTATGTCATCTGTACTTTTGAATATATATTAGAGTCATTTATATGATCACAGAGCTGGCAAATATTTTTTTAAAGTAATAATTGATTTTTCCCTAAAACTAGTTTTCTAGATCCTCTTATTGTTGACCTTGTCACATATTTCCCAGAGACTCTGAAAATAACAGGGTTGATATATATAATTAATCACACTTTGAGAATGAGAGAACACTATTAACAATTGTGGAGTAAGGACAGATGTGACTGGAATTGGCCAAATCAGGATTTGTGGTCACCCTAAGTATAATGCAGTGTAGAAAGGAGGAACATAATCCAACACTTTGTGCCAAACCCTTACATCAGACTTATGTCGTCTTCTGAGCTTCTTCTATCATAGAAAAGTACTGGTAGGCTAGCACAGCTTATCAAAATATAAAATTCCTATGTGAAATCCAAAACATCCAAGGAAATAATATGTACTTGCCAATATTAGTATACCTATATGAACCTTGAAGTTATTTTTCTCTAAAACCATAATTGGAGTAATTTGTACTCTAATAAAGTACAAATTAGCAGAGTTCTTGCAAATCAGTGTGTTCCTCTGGGATTCTATAAACTTTTGGAATGGATACTTTCAAACTGAGATCAGTTTAAAACTGGAAAGGATAAATTCTGCATCTTCATGTTGTTATAAGAATGTTATGGAACCCTGGCTGACTCAAACAGAGCATAAAATACAGTGAACAGTGAAGACCGACTGCAAAGACAGTGGTGAATATGGGGTGTTCTTGCTGGGATACACAAAAACTTAACTGGTATGTAAGAGATGCAATCAAGGCCATTATCCTGAGACTTTTCCCCACAGGCTACCTACAGAAAGAGTGGCTACCGGGCACATTATTATGGATGCTCTGGGTCAGTGTACTTGTCATTGTAGTAGTAGACTGTGCCATAAGGCCAAAAAGATGGAGAATCTTTGTTGAAGAACATAAATTGTGTGTCACCCTAACTACTTTACCTTGTTAAAATTACTTAACTCAAGCAATTATATTCATCTTTTTATTAAATTAGTAAGTAAGGAAGATTGTGTACAGATATTTGTGATGAAAACAGACCACATACAAGTTTTTTGGAAACAACTATGTTTATGTTCTTCTACTGTCCTCTTCCTCCACAAATACATGTAGTGTGCCCATCTGGAAAAATTTCCTTAGAGTGCTTTTCACTTGGACTGGTACTACCTTTTATAAATATTTAGAGATGTTTCAGTTTTAGAGATGTTTTGGTTGTCCCATTGAATGCAGGCATCACTGGCATTAATGAATAAGGGTCAGGGTACGACCCTTCACCCTTTAGTATGCAGAATTGTCCTTCAGAATAAAGAATTATCCTTCCACATATGTAAACAGTACCTTGTGAATTGCTGTGTAAAACACATTTTCAGATTTGGATAGCATAGATTGTTTTGTTCATATGTATGAAAGGTGATGTAAATTTTTCAGACTTAAAGCCACTGAAAAGCACCCCTACATAAGCTTTTTATTCTATTCAGTATGATTATTGAACTGAGAAGTTTTAAATCTTTGATAGAACTCTCTTGATTAGCCTGTGCAATCTAGCTACTGCTTGCTTGCATTTTAAAAATTTTATTGTAATAGCTGTATAAAAGCTATTACTGATTAAGAGAGGAAAAAAGAAACAAGCAGCATTTACAGTGTTTTCAAGCCAAATTAATGAAGGTCAGGAAGAAATATGCAAGCTTTGTAACATAAAAATGAATAAAATGTATTGCTAAATCTAAATAAAACCAAAATGCAGGGATAAGAATTTTATAAAACAATGTTTTAGCTCTTTTCCTTAGAGGCTTAGGTTTTAGTATTTATAACAGATGTTTATGATTATGACAACAAGCTTGCTAGCAGTAGGGGTTCTATATCCCTTGGCAAGTCACTTGGAGTTTAGAACAGTTTTTATTATAATTTACATTGCTAATCCTGTGAAAGTGAAATAATTTTGTCTGTAGAAGACATGCCAGTTGTATGAATGAACACATAAATGGAAGTGTGAACAAATGAATGTTTTTCCTTGTGCTTTTCTTTGTTTTGTTCTGTTTTGGAGACAGCTGAGTCTGGCCTTGAACTCATTATGTAGCCCAGTCAGACCTTGAATTTGTGATAATCCTCCTGCCTCAGCCTCCTGTTGGGATTATGGGTATGTTCTCCCAAATCTAGCCTTCGTGATTTTTTAGTAATATTTTTTTTAGTAAAATTTAGTAAATTTTTTAGTAAAATTTTTTAGTCACACATAATTATTGGTAGACATTTTTTAAGGCTTAGGAAGATACTCAAATATCAAAAGGCCAAACTCAGTATTTAAAAACTATTGTAAGCCTAGATATGAGTCTGAAAATAGAGATTGCCATCACCAAATTATAACCATTTTTAAACCCCTGCTATATAATGACTGATTTGAAACTTTGAGCTCTTTTATGCTTTGGCTAAGTCATGTTTCAGCAAACTTTCTACTTGTCAGCAGTGTGTCCTCTAAACTGCTAGAAGCCTTTGGATTTAAATATAGACTTCATTGATATAATTGATTATAATATCCAATTTTGAGTTAAGGTACAAGTATTATGTGTCATATGTGTAAACCCTACTCATTTAGGGAAGCAGACATCAGATATAGGTAATGGATCATTTTAACTCAAGCTAATAGGAGCACAAGTCTGTCCTGAAAACACTTTCTTCATATTTGCCAACTGTATGGAGCATTTATTTTCTGTGTTTTTGATGGGATCTCATTGTGTTCATATAACAAACTGATCAATAACCATATTAGCAGCTGTGCTGTCTGTATTCTTGGAAGAGAATTAACTAGAAATAAGGCTCAGGTCACTTTCTGTCTTATGTTTATTCACAACCCCCTTCTCTATTCATGAAGACTATAAATCTGTGCAGGCGATGCATGCTGGATCCCAGGCTCCTCATATCAGACAGTGCCTTAAAAATAGTGTTTTCATAATAAAAACAAGTAAGTTAGTTAGTAGAGCATGTGTCCTGCTTCTTAATACTCTCACATTGATATTTAATAAATGCCTTTGGAAACCAAAAAAATTAACCCACATTGGTTGACTCCTTGGGTCTTCCTTATTGGTGCATGAACTACTTTGGTGCATGAAGCTCCATCCATACCATCCATTAAGTACATTTTTCTTAAGGGTAAGACAGACATGTTAGTAGTAATCATCCATGTGGGGTGTATGGTTTTTGTTACTTAGAGGTCATTCACCAGTTTACTACAGTTGAAATTAAAATTGCAATGTGGATGCAAAGGTAATGGCTGCTGGAAGGTATACTTTAGGAAGGAGAGAGAAAAGACCTGGAGAGGTTGGATGTGACAAAACAGCTTTCACAGTTGAACACTGGAGTTACTGTGTTGTGTTCGATAGTGTTATTTCACTGAGGTATATATCCATGTGACAGGGTGACCACAGAAAGTAGGAATTCATTCCATGTACTTCTTACTTTAAAAAACATAGGTGTCTGAACCAAAACTCAAAACTCAGAAGGGAGACAAAAGGGACACTTTGTTCCTGCATGGGATTCTCTCCTTATCAGATCCTCGTTTTAGTAATGTGTTATTTTGGCAGAAGTGAGTTGACCTCTAGGTGAATTATGAAGCTCAGGCTTAGGAAGGAGGCACATGGACACTTCCTGCAGCCTTGGGAGCCAGGCTGTACTGTGTATTTGCAGAGTTGCTGGCGGATGTGGGATGCCTGCCTCAGAGCCCACACTCATTGCTCTATGTAGAGACTCAGGCATTTGGTTTCACATGGGTATGGGCAGTCAGACAGAGAGAAGTGGTCTCTGAGGTCACTTAGAAGCCACCCTCCATGTCATACATATGAAGAATGAGTTATGTGCTGTACCCAAGTTCTCTCCAAGATAGGGTTGAAATGAAGTTCCCACACTTGTGGCCTATTAAATTATTTTCTTCCCAGAGGATTACTTTAGGAGCTTACAGGATATTTATAAATGTATCCAAGACTTTAAACTTTGAGAACCCAGAAGAGGATTGAATTCACACATCAGCTCTTTGCAATAGTAATAGAATTTTTGTTTCAACTATAGTAAAGACAATTAGGAAAGAATTTTTTTTACAGATTGTAAGAATGATGAATACAACTCGCTAACATTTTGCCTTGAAAATCTGAGAAAAAAGTATCCATGAATCTTTCTGAAACTCAAAGATTTAAGAAAATGGAACTTTCTGAAACTCAGATTTCCTCAGACTGTTGAAAATGTCACCCTAAATAGAGAACATCAATAATTTTGTTAATTGTCCAAAATTTTCTGTTTAGATTTTCCAGATAAAGTGTAGAGCAGTTTATTAAACTTGAATTTAAAATAAATAAGATTTTTTTCTAGCATAAGCATGTTACATGCAATATTTTTTCTAATATGTGTCACATATAATTTTGGTCTCTTCTCCAATATTTATACTTTCAAAATTTCTTATTTTTTGATATTCAAATTTAACTAGAAAATCTATGTTTTCCTTGCTGCTTTTGGCATCCCAATTTTCACCATATTTATAATTTTGCTAATATTTTAAGTCTTCTCATATTTAGATTATCAACTAAATGTGCTAGGTGTTACAACTTAAATAAAACCCACTTTTCCTCAAGGAACACAGAAAAAACCTGAGAAGATAATATGATTAGTATGTGCTAAGCAAAGACAAAGGGTATTCAGGCAAGGCATCCATGGGTGATGCTACTTGGGCACAGATGTAACAGGTGAGGGAATGTCAGCCACCTAATGACCCAGGAAGGCACAAATCAGCACGGTGTATGCTTGCTGAGGTTGGGTTGAGAAAGTAGGGAAAGCTCTTAAAAGCAGAGTCAGAATTATGTTTCAGGTGCAACACTTTGGCCATGACAAGACCAGTGCATTTGGGGAGGGTAGATTGGCAGGAAGGAGGTCAACTGGGAGGCTACTGCAATCTTCTATCTCAGAAATGAGTCAGAACTAGATCTGTGAAAATTGAAGGAGAAGGAACAGATGGCACAAATATTCCACAGGTAAAATTACCTTTTCTCACTCGCTACTTAGATGTAGGCCTCATAAATTGCATGATGTGGGCCGGGGATTTAGCTCAGTGGCATAAGCACCTGCCTGGCAAGTGCGAGGTCTTGAGTTCGATACCTGATACCGCAAAAAAAAAAAAAAAAAAAAAAAAAAAAAAAAAAGATAGCATGATGTGTTCTCACTTCAAGATGTAGAAACATATATGTGATCAAAGCACTTAAAAATTTTAAAAGACCTTATACATTGCACTTAGCACAGGTGTTAGTTTTCTATTGGGTGATTATCCTCATAGTCGATCTCCATGGATATCTTAGTCCTATGCAGCTGACCCATGGGTCTGAGAATATTCAAGTTAAAATACTGATGCTCCTGTTCTTAATGTTCTTTCCCCAATATCCTCTTTAGGGAATCAGGTCTGGTTGATCTTTATTGTCCTGTTCCATCATCCATTTGCCATTCCATCCTTTTCAAACAGTAGCAACAAGCTTTGGCTGAAGACTCTGGATGTTCTCATAGGTTTCATCCATGTTTTCTGTGAGATGCTGTCTACTTCAGAGTCGGCTCATTAACCTGTTACAAAGATCTTTTTCTGGAGCCTCCACTGGGTCAAAATCACCTCCAAGCAATACATGCTCAGACATCAGGTTTTGAGATCAGAACTATTATTTGAAACACCAACCCTACATAGAATTGCCCTGTTCCAGTAACCAGGCCTGTGTTCATAAACTAGCTTGACAGGTCAGCTTCTATGTGTGTTTTCATTCCAAGTGTCAGACCCTAGCCATGTTTGTGGCATCTCTAAGCTAGGGAGAACTCTGTTTTCTCTGCTCCCTCCCTGAAGTTGCTGTTTCTCAAACCACTTGAATCCTTGGCTTAATGATTAATTTTTCCTCCAGACAACTCCAAGTAGCTTTCTACCTTCTATCTCCTCCATGACTCACTTAAGTTTGATCTCTATGGGTAAGTTCCCTAGAGATTTCTTCTAGATCTCAAACTTCTTGCCAACTCAGCTGTGTTTAGTGAGTGCAATTCTTTTTTACCAGCAAAATGTCTTATATCAAATCTTCCTGCCTAATCAATCTAGAAATCCTCCCGAGCACATACCTCTCAGACTTCCTTATTTAAAACACTTTCCATCAGAGTCATTCTCCTGATTCATTGTGAGTACCATTTTCTCTCCAGAACAACTTTTTTTACCAACTTTATTTTGGGATAACTTATACCCAATTTTGAGCCTGTGGTTTAGAGAGTCATAAAAAGACCCATGAAACAAATAAAATTAGATGTACAGTATAACAGTAATTAACATTATTATGCAGTACCACTTCTGGTGGTAGCAAAGATATATTCTGTATGGTCCAATATAGTGGCAGTATAGTGGCCACATGTTGCTGTTGAACACTGGAAATGTGAGTAGTATGCATGAAAAAAATTTTAATTTTTAAAAATGTTAATACATTGAATGCACACATTTGACTACCATATTACACATATTACACTCATGAAAACTCCACTCTTATAACCTAATCATCTGCTAAAGGTGCCCACCTCCTAACAGTATCACTTTGCAGTCTTTCCTTTTTTCTCTCTCTTTCTTTCTGCATTTATTGTTGTTGTTGCTAGGTCACTGCGTACTTGTCAAGGGAACAGTTGAAGAGGAACACATAACAATCATAAATATACATACACCAAATACTAGCTCACCTGACTGTGTAAAACAAACATTAATGGATATAAAAAATCAGATAAGCACTAATTGTAACGAGGAACCTCAATACCTATCGCAAATAGTCAGATCAACTAGACAAAAAAAAAAAATCAGAGTTGAACTACACCTTTGGACAAATGAAATTATTAGATATCTACAGAGTGTTCCACCCCAAAACAACAGAATGTGCATTCCTCTCAGTAGCACATGTGACTTTCTCCAGAATAGACCACCTACTGGCTCATGCTTAAGTAAAGGCAATCACTTGAATTAAAATTATCCCATATATGTTATCAGATTATAGTGCAATGAAATTGGAAATCGATAGCAAAAGAAGCCACAAAATGTGCTTAAACATATGGAAGTTAAACAACATCCTCTTGAACAACCAAAGGGTCACAGATGAAATTAAAGAAGAAATAGACATTTTCTACAATTAAACAGTAATGTCAGTATAGCATACTGGAACTTATTGGATACAATGAAAACAGTCTTATGAGGGAAATTTATAGTGTGAATTCAGAAAAACAGAGCGAGCTTAAGTAAATAACCTCAAGCTTCTAGAAAAAGAGGAGCAAGTTAAACCCAAAACACCCACAAGGAAGAAAATCATAAAGATCAGAGCAGAAATTAATACAATTGAGACAAAGATAATACAACAAATCAATGAATCAAAGAGTTGGTTCTTTGAAAGAGTAAATAAAATTGACAAACCTTCCGTCAACCTTATCAAAAAATAAAAGATTCAAATCTGTTCCTTTAAGAATACAAAGGGCGAAATTACAATGGATACTGCATCAATCCAGAAAATCAATATCTCCTTGAAGAACCTATATTCCAGTAAAATGAAAAACACAGAAGTGGAGAGTCCTACATACATATGAATTACCAAAGCTGAACCAAGAAGATATGAAAATTCTGAATAACCCAATTTCAGTCAATGCAATTGAACTATCCCATACTTTTTAAAGACTAAAGAAGACTGTAAGTGTTTTTTTAAAGGCTTTTATCATCTTTGAGGCATATATTTAACTGAGTTTACCTGAGCACTTGGCATGGAAGTCTTACTGATACAGTACTCACACAAAACACTGTGGTAGCCACACATTCATACTCATTTTGTGAATTCTTGTGTATCAGATGCTCTAAGATTAGAGGAAGAAACAGACTTCTTTTATGAACTCAGTATTGCCTTTAGTAATTTAGGCAAAATGAAGTTTTCATTCAAGTTCATAAAACTTTAGTGAGGGAGGAAAAAGGTGGCTAGAATTGCCACAATCCCCTGTTTTTATAAAAGTACTCAAGATTAGTGTCATAGAAAGGTGATAATTATTTTGAACTTCATAGTTCAGTTTTGTAAAGTTAAATTTTACTATTTTCTAAATTGAAGAGGAGAATTAATAAATAGACTGAGTGGGTGATCCTACCTTTTATAAATTCATTCATTCTTTCAGTTTAGGAGTGTATTATGTACAAGATATGCTGCTAGGTAGGAATAAAAGGATAAATGAGATGTGAAATCTGCCTTGAAGCGACTTTAGAGAGAGATGAAACATGCACATTGGAATGATCATAATCTTAAAATTTTGTTATTAGAAAGATAAATCCCATCAGTTAAATGTTGCACATTTTATCTGGGCTGGATGTGGTCAAGAATGAGCAGACCGCATGAAAAATGATAGATAGTCTCAGCTCTCAGGGGGCTGCTATGACTCAACCTTTCCTATAGTTGGAAAGTGACTGACAGATATTTTTTAATATTTGCATTAGTCAGGGTTCTCTAGAGAACCAAAACTAACAGCATATATGCATGTGTTTTATCAGAAATTACCTCATCTGGTTATGAATTCTGAAAAATCCCATGACCCGAACCTACAACCGGAGACCTAAGAAAACCAGTAGTGTCATTCAACCTGACGACCTGAGAACCGGGGAGTGAATGTTCTAGATTTCTAGGACAGGAAAGCATGAGAACCAAACTGAATATTACTGTGCTGTGCTAGCTCAAGTAATCAGACAGGGAGAAGTAAATTATTTTTGTTCTATTATTGCCTCAAGGGTTTGGATGAAACCCACTCACTTTGGGGAAGACTGTACCCATCAATTCAAATGCTAATCTCATCAAGAAACACCCTACAGACACATCCACAATAAAGTTTAGACTAGGCACCCTGTATTCAGTCACTTTGATATATTAAATTAACTATTGAGAACCAGTCAGTGTCTCCCGAGATCCGGCCATGGTGTAACTTAGGCAGCTGAACAAGATAGCAATTCACCTGCCTTCCTGGTAAAGCGCCCCTGTTGCAATCCAGGAAGAGAACCAGTCAACATTTTCTGTGAGCCCACTGGTGCAGGGGCTCAGAATAAAAAATCCCATCCCTTCCCCATTCCACCCCCCTTAGCAACTGGGGGCAGAGGCCTGAGCATCTCTTGGGACCATATGCAATATAGCAAATATGTGGGATTTGAAGGCAAATGTTGTTTTCACTGTTTTGCTTTGTTATGATTAATTGTTTTGCTCTATTCAGTATTCTCTTTCAGTTGACTTTATAATGTTCTGTTTTTGGTTTGATTTCACTATACCTAATTGAATGGACAACTATTGTGAAGATAACAAGATATACTATGTAACCTATAACTGTTATTCCAGTATCCTGCTGTGAAGTTCTGTGCCAATTTCACTGCATTGTCTCAGTTGGCTTTGTTCTGTCTTGTTCTGTTGTATTTTTAGTCCTTTTAAGTAAAATTAAAAAAATTAATTAGTTAACTACCACAAATTGTAGCTGGAAACCTGTCTCCAAACACTTCCTAACTAGCATCCCATAGGAATCCCTCTCCTTATTGATTGACCTTCTCAACCATCAGTTTTAGGTCTTTTGAAATTACTTATTGTCTTATCTGGTGCTCACAACCCTATTAGAGATTTTTTTTTTTAGTTTCAGTAAAAAATTATAGGATCCATGAAATATAGATACTGCACAGCTGAGATTCATTGTGCTGGCTTAGTTCTTATATAGCATTTACTAGTTTAAGTACTTTACAAATATTTGCTCATTTCACTTCCATAAGAATACAATGAGTATTTCTTCTCTGCCTTCATTTCTACACGCTAGTAATATGGAAACTGAGGCACCGATAGGTTGGTGACTGAGGTCATTCCCCTAGCACATGACAATGTTGGGTTATTTTAGTCTAAGCAGCCTTATTCTGGGAGCTTGGCTTTTCTCTAGTATACTCTAGGGCTGCTTAATTCATTTGTGTCCATATTCCCGAGTTGGTAAGGTGCACACCCAGGTACTTGCATCCTCTTCTGTTCTTAGTCCAAGGCTTTGTTACTCAGCAACAAAGAGGCTAAGTCAGGTGGTCAAGACACGTGCCCCATAGGAGAATGGGAATTGTATGGAGACTAGGTACCCAGTCTCATATACTAACTGAAGTTTGAGAAACACAGACATTCTTTTCTTTTTTCATATGTATTTAATGAGAACCACTCATAAAGCACCAAGCACTCTGAGCACTATGGAATACATCTGTAAACAAAACCAGATACTGCTCATTCCATCTTTGAGCTAAAACCCTGCAAGAAGGCCACACATTAGATAATCAAAACATGAAAAATGGAGCATTAGTCAGGTGTGGTAGCTCAGGCCTGTAATCCAAGCACTTGGGAGGCTGAGGCAGGAGGATCGTTGCAAGTTCGAGACCAGCCTGGGCTACAAAGTGAGTTCAAGGCCAGCCTGACACACACACACAAAAAAAAAAAAAAAAAAAAAGAAAAGAAAAATGGAGCATTGTAACTAACTAGTACTTTAAAGGGAGATGTGTGATACTATGGAGCCTTCATCTTTCAGAGTTCACTGGGTCAGTATATCAAAAATAGAATACTTGAGCTGATTCCTGGAGGCTGAAGAGGTGTCCCCAGGAGAAGAGTGAAGCAGGGAAGGGAGGGAGGGCAGGACCCGCTGGGTTACTTAGTGAGATGCATGTGCGCAGAATGAAGCAGAGCAACCAGGGAGGGGTCAGACCAAAGGCCCCAGACAAAGGGAGGTGGCACAAGATCCTGTCATTTCCTGATTTAAGGATAATGCAGACATGTGGGAGGCACCCCGTGTGTATTTTTGGAGTTTGATACTGTTTCAAAGAAAACGTCAAATAGGCAGTTGAATTTTTGGGTCAGGAGCTCCAAGGAGGGGTCTGGGCTGTGAGTCATCTAATGTGGGTGATAACTGAAGGTGTGGGTGATAACTGAAGGTGTGGGTGTGGATGAGGTGGCCTGAGCAGAGTGTAAGAGGAAGAAGAAAAAGCCCAGGATGGAGATTTGGGCTCTGATGTGCCAAGGGAAAACAGGCTGCTTCTGTGAAGAAACAGAGAAGCCAAATCCCCTCTAAAAAGCCCTTTTCAAAAGCTACTTTCTAAGCCTCAGTTTCTTTAAAAATAGTAAACAGTGGAAAGTGGGTCAGTTACTCCTTTATATTTTCATCTTCTGCTTATTAGAAAAGAACTCATTTTTAATACAAGAACAAAAAGCATGTAACATGCAAGTACACTGATATTCTTCTCTGCTGTGTGATACATGCAGAAATGTTTGTAGTAACTTAATTTCAGCAGGGAACCACTAACACCAATGGAAGAGAAAGGTTTTGGTCCTGTTGTTTTTCTCTTTGTTGGTCTAGAACTGGAGAAGCTGCTCTTTGGGTTGAGTGGCAAGTTTCATGAACCAGACTTGTAAGCAATGCAGAATGATGCTATGTGGTTGAAGTGTGAAGGGAGACTTGATTTTTTTTTTTAATCAGACCAAAACAGTAATTCACTTTCACTGATGTGATACTTATGCAATAATTTTTTTTTTAAAAAAGATACTCAGTTGGCAACTTGTAGTAAGGATTTTTTTTTTAACTTTTCTTTCCCAGATATATTGACATTACTGCCTGCTTAATGAGGACAATAGTGTCAGGCAGAAGCCACATAATAACAGCATTGCCGCATGCCTGTTTGTTTTCTGAACTCATTACTCTTCTTAATTAGTTAACGCACCCATTGTTATTAGCTGATCTCAGAAATGCATCTTTACTGGAAGGATGTGAGTTAGTATAAGAGCCTAACTGGAGAGTGGGGCTGGGGAGCTGTAGACAGAAAGCTTCTGCTTCAGGCCCTGGTGATTGGGATGTTTTCTATATATGCACTGGGAGGAAATGGCACTTCGGATTGTACGTTATTTCCCAAAGGAGCTTTCTCTTGTCTTTAGATTCTTTGGTCATTTGTGAAGGGTCATTTTTTCTCATTACAGTGACAAGAGTCATGAACAGCGGAGCAAATAAAGCATGACAGAGTTCATAATGGAAAGCCTACTCTGTAGAAGAGGGAGTCCCTGATTCTGCTGTCTTCCATAGACTTATTCCACAGAAGCCAGGAATAAAATGAAGAAACATCATGTTGGGAGGGGGTACTGAGGAGTAATTTACCTGAACAGACAGTGCTGTAGGGGTAGAGGCAAGAATCAGCAGAAGTGATTGATCTGCATGTAGAATATGGGAGACGTATTAGGGACAATCACAGAAAATGAGCCTCTTAGTCTTTTCCTTTGTGAAGATAATCAGATAACAGAAATAGGACAAACCTAAAGCAACACAGAAATGCATTAAATCAGTGACATAAAACATACATGTGGAGTGTCAATTTGATTAATTTTGGGTTCCGAATTGGGGTTTAGTAGAGCACACTTCTAGCTGTATCTTAAGTGGCTCGTGGAGGGATGGCCTTGACATCTGTCTGGTCCCTCTTTCCTTCCCTCTCTGGTGTTCTTCCTTTGCTCTGTTTCCTGAATGCCATAAATTAAGTAGTGTTGCTTCCCCATGCCTTCTTTGGTGCTGTGATGTTGCTTCCTTAGAGCCAGATGACTAGGAATTGAATCTCCTGAAACTGTGTGCCAAATTACATGTCTGCTTCAAATTGCGGGTGTCAGGTATCAGGTCTTAGCAATGGGAAAGCTGGCTAATGCAGTGCATTCACAATATTTATAAAAAGTCTGTAGAATAATTGGCTGGATCTAAGAGTCTCACTTCTTAGCCATATGACTTTTTGAAAACTATTTGAGTATTTTCGAGCTTTACCTTACATGCTTTGTAAAACAAAGATTATAATACCTATCTTAAAGGATTTTGGTATGGACTCACCAGATAATTTATATAAATTCTGGCATATACTTGGTCTTCAATATATATTGATGAATTAGTGGATAAGTTAATAAGTTACCTAATATAGTGTTTGGTACCTATTAAATTCTAGCTATTAAAAGGATCTTTTGATATAGTATTTATTTTTGTGAGCCATTAAAGAAGGTTGAAATATGCTTTGTCCTTTGTAAGCTAATAGACCTTTGCAACTTTGCTCACAGATAGAGTTAATTAAGACATGTGAGTTTGCACCCTCACAATTCTTTATAAGAGAATAAATAAAGGGCTGGGGATTTAGCTCAGTGACATAAGTGCCTGCCTGGCAAGTGCGAGGTCATGAGTTTGATACCCTGTTCCCCCCCCAAAAAAAGAGAGAGAATAAATAAAAATAAATAAAAGTTATTGCTAACATTTTGAATGTTTTGCTTCAAAGTATTTTGAAAGAGGCTGAAAATTCACATTTAGAGCCATCAAATGTCACTTAAGGAAAAGATCAGTTTGCAGTAGAATTTTAGACACACACTTTTGACAGTAAGAAATAATGTAGTTGTGTAGGTTGGGAAAATGGCCTGGGAAAAACTCAAGAACAGGAGCCAACCAATGTGTTTCCTCTAGTGGAGTGAGAATGAGTAGCTGGAGCATCCTTATGAAAGGATAGAGTAGACAACCTGAAGGCTTCTCACGTAAGTGTCTACCTAAGAGGTAGCTTGATAAATGTGTTGCGGGGCATTTGCATTTATAGTACACCTGTTCTTGATTTGCTGAACCAAAGGTCTTCTATCAACTAATGTCAAACAACATCAAGAAGCTTGTTTTCTTGTTATAATTCACTCAAGCCATGAGGTGTTCTAGTAAAGTAGTAAATGAGAAAAAGGCAAGGTTAATGACACAAGTATAAAAAATACAACTCTTGAATACAGGTTATAAAGCAGACATTGTACTTGTGACTTTATACGAGTTATTTAGTTGTCATTATAACCTCATGTGGTAGGTAAAATCCAATAAAATTCCTTTTATTGATAACTTCTGTAATGAGAAAACCCGAATTATTGTCTAGAGGTCAGCAAACCACAGCCCATGGACAAAACACAACCCCTGCCTATTTTTGTAAACAAAGTTTTATTAGAACATGGCCATATCCATCATGCATTGTCTATGAATGCTTTCAAGCTGCAAAAGTAGAGTTGACAATGACTATCTGGCCTCCAAAGTAGCACATATTTACTTTCTAACTATTTAAAGAGAAAGGTCGTCACCTGAATTATTAGTTTACTGTCTATTGCCCTGACACTTTGGGGAAATCACTGTAATTATTATATTAATTGTGTGGATTATGAGATTCTCTGTGACATTTTCATACACATGTATTCATACTCTATTTGAATCCATCCTCCTGGGTTCCCTCTTAGGCCAGGTGCTTTTCAAGACTCTTTTTAGCTAGATAACAGAAGTTATGATGCCATCTTTGTTTATTTAACTGAGTCATAAGCTTTTGTATATAAAAATTGTATGGAATCTCAAAAGGAGTTTACCAGGTAGTATCATGGGCTCAATATGTCGCATGTAACTGATTCTTTCACTTTTTGTTAATTGAGTAGATTTAATTGTGTGAATTGCCCCATGGTTTATTTATCCATAGATTTGTTAATGACATCTGGGTGATTTCCAGCTTTTTATTTTTATGAGTAAAGCTGATGTAAGCATTCTTATACAAATCCTTTTGGATGTGGGTTTCTTATCTCTGGTGCCAACTTCTAGAATGGAATTGCTAGGTTATAGAGTAGATATTTGCAGTATTTTGTAAGATACTGTCTACTGTTTTTTTTCCCAAAAGTGGTTGTATAATTCACATCCTCCATTAACAATATATTACAGCTGTTTTATTGCCTTACCAGCATTTATTAGTCTTTTGCTTTTTTTTTGTAGATGGTAGTAGTGTCTCATGGTGGATTTAATTAGCTTTTCTTTGATGGCTAGTAATGATGAGCAGCTTTTCATATACTCACCATTTGTGCCTGTTAAAGTTCTATGTTCATTTTTAACTGAGTTGTTCATCTTGTCTTTTACTTCCTGGAGTTACTTTCATTTCTTGTACACTGATCTTGTCAGATCTTTAGGAATATTTTCTCTTAGCAGTGGTCTAGTCACTTTAATTTTTATTTTTTATTACCAACTTATAGTGGTTTATATTTATGGGTACAAAGTGATTTTTAATACAATGTAGAATGATTAAGTGAAGTTAATTAACGAATTCATTAGAACAAATACTTAGCATTTATTGTGATCAGAACATTTGATTCTCAGTAAAATTTAAATGTACAGTACTCGATTATTACCTGTATTCACCATGCTGTGCAGTTCATCTCAAAAAAAGAATGAAAAGAAAACATCAAATATATTGCTCCTAAGATATTGTACCCCGTCACTGTTGTCATCCTCTTTCTTTGTGCTGCTGGCCTCTGTCTTTCTGCTCTTGCTGAGTTCAAGTGTTCTAGAGTCCACATCTGAGAACATGTGGTATTTTCTGTTTGGTTTATTCCACTTAGATTGATGTTCCCCAGTTTCATCCACGTTGTTGCAAATGATAGAATTACTTATTTTTTAAAGGCTAATACTCATGTGTATGTATATGGTTTTAAGTGGTATTTCTCCAGTGATCATAGATACGGAGCATTTTTTCTTGCATGTGTTCACTACTTATTTTCCACTTTTGAGAAGTATCTACTGAGCTTTCTTGTCCATTTCTTTATACAATTATTTTCTTTTTTTTTCTAGTGTTGAGATGCTTATATATTTTGGATATTAATCCCTTAGTGGAGTTTGCAGAGAAGCTTTAAATTTTGATGAAGACTGATATTCTTTGGCTTCTTTTTAATGTTTTTTTTTCTATATCTGTTTTTAAAAATATTTTCCTATGGTCATGTTATCAAGATACTTTCCTATGTTTTCTTCTCATTGGTTTATAGCTTTAGTGTCTAATCTAGGTATATGATTCCTTTTGAATTATTTATTATATACTGTAAAGTTGGGATTAAGGTTACTTTTATCCATATTGGTAATCTGCTTTACATGATTTGTTTAAAAGACTTTCATTACTGAATTACTTTGCTGTTGTTGAAAGTAAACTGATGATATAAATGTAGACCTATTTCTGTTCTGTTGATGTTTTTGTCTAACTTAATTCCAGTACCATACTGTCTTGATTATTGTGTCTATATAGTTAGTTTAACAGGTTAAGTTCAGCTAGCACAAACCTTCCAACTCTGTTATTTTCAGGATACTTTTGGATGTTCTACAATTTTTACTTTCCTAAACAAATTTTATGAGTTTATTTTTTAAAAAAAGATCTTGTGGTCTTATGATTTAGACAGCAGTGGATCTGTAGATCCAAGGAAAATCTGTACTTTGCTTGGTGCTCATATATGCTAAACATATGCTGTACCCCCCAGCCCTGGCATTTTAATAATTTTGGCTGTTTCAATCCATGAATATGGTTTATATCTTTCTTAACTTATGGTTCCTTTAATTTCTCTCAATAATTATTATAGCTTTCAATGTGGATGATTTACATATCTCTCATTAAATTTATTTCTAGGTATGTTATGGTTGTTGATAGTTTCAAAAATAAGATTGCATATCCTACCAAAACTTTGGAAGACTCCTAAGAACACCTTTTATGATCAGGTCTCTGGGCTGCAAAATGAAACTCCTTGATTCTAGTTACCAGACTGTTAGATCCCCACTTATCCAATCAGACAGCAAGATTTCCCTTTTAATATCTTTAGGAGGAGTAGAACAAAAGCATTTCTTTCTAGAAGTAGATCTGCTCTGTATCTTATTGCTGCAGAGATTACAAGAATCCATGGGTGTGATAAAATTACGTGGAATGACTGCCTGGCAAGTGCGAGGTCCTGAGTTCAGTTCCCAGTACCAAAAAAAAGGAAATGTGGATACAAATACATACATATGAATAAATGCATGTGAAAGTTGGTGGAATTTGAATAAGGTCTAGCGACCATACCCAATTTCCTGATTTGGATATGGTGTGAAACATTTGTAAGATGTTACCTGTGAAGGAAACTAGATGGAGGATTCACTGCAGTATTTTTAAATATTTCAAAAAAAAGTTTTTAAAATTTATAGGAAAATAGGATTTTTAAAAATGTATTTTCAAATATGTTGCATATAATGTAAAAATATAGATGATTTTTATATATTGATCTTTTGTCCTGAAACCAAGTAACTTTATTTACCAGGTCTAGAAAATTGTTTTGTAAATTTTTTTGGGTTTTCTATGTTTAGGAAATCAACTATGAAAATAGTTTATTTTTCCTTTCCAATCTTTATGACTTTCTTTTCTTTGCCATATTATACTGATTAAGAACTCTTAAATATTGTTGAATAAAACTATTAAGGGTGGCATACTACCTTGTTTTCAATCTTTTTTTCCCTCAATCTTTTTAAGATGGAAAGTATTCATTGTCATACTTTCATAGGATCTTCATTAACGTTTCTTACCAAACAGAGCAAATTTCAAATTTCCTTTTTTTCCTAATTTGACAAAGTTTTATTTCACTCCATTTTAATATCATAACTGATTGTTCAGTTTTGTTTTGTTTTGTTTTGTTTTTTGTCTTTTTTTGAGACAGGGTCTCGCTATGCAGTTCAGGATAGCCTTGAGCTCACTTTGTAGCCCAGGCTGGTCTCGAATCCTGGGCTTCGAGATCCTCCTGCCTCAGCCTCCCAAGCTGGGATTACAGGCATGAGCCACCATGCCCGGCGTGATTGTTCAGTTTTGTGGAATGATCTGTATTCATCAAAATTGTTTTATGTATTTTCCTGTTTTATTCTGTCAGTGTGATGCATTATCTTGATTGGTTTGTAAATTTTAAGCCATATTTGTATTCTTGAGAAAATCTCCATTAAATTGTTAAATTTAACTTTGCTAATACAGTATTTTACAAGGCAATTTTGTATCTCTTGGTGTGAGAGATCATTCCGGGGCATGTGTGTGTATTTGTAATTTCTTTGTTAGTTTTATTATATGGGCCTAATAAAACAAGTTGATGATTTTCTTTACTTTGTTGAAGAATTGACTACAATTTATGTTTGTTTTTCCCAAAATGTTTGTTAGAACTCACCAGTGAAGTCATATGAATATGATGCTTTCCCTTTGGGATCCTTTTGTAATAAAAAAATTAATTTTGTTTTAGAAAATCTCAGATTTTCCTTTTTATCATGTGTCAGTTTTGGTAAGTTGCAATTTTTGAATATGTTTATTTTATCTAAATGTTCACTTTACTGACAAAAAGTTTTGGTCATAACATTTACTTATCTTTTTAACATCTACAGGGTTTCTAGTGATACTTCCTCTTTTATGTCTTGTATTAGTAATTCACTTTCTCTGCCTTTTATGTTGTTAATTAGCTGTGCTATATAACAGACCACCACAAACTTGATGGCTTAACATGATAATTATTTATCTGTAGATGGGCCCTGGCTGGGATTAGCATGGAAGTTCTTATGGTTCAGGTGGGCTCACACGGGAGTCTTTGGTTAGCTCCTGGTTTGCTGGGTGGCTTTGTGCCTGGAGCTTGGCTAGCTATTGTCTGGGGCACTGGGGGTGATGGGCCACGTGTTTGTCACATCACCAGGCTTGCTCATGTAGTGGCTTGGCAGCACTCCTAGAGAAAATGGAAGTGTGCAAATTCTCTTGAGGCTTAAGCTTGGGTCTAGCCCAAAATTAATTTTTTCATATTCTGTTGCCCAAAGTAAGTCATAAAAAAAATTCAGATTTGTAGCATGGAAGAATAGACTACCAACAATTCCAAATGAATGCAGACATAGAATAATGTTTTTAGTCCTCCATATTCTAAGATACATTGTTATAAACAGATCATTATGAATTTGACTTTGTATAATTTGTCTGACTTCATTATGAATGTTGTGATACAGCAATCCTCATACATCTTTGTTATGGTTATAAATCTTGCCTAAATATGAAGTTTCATTAGAGTCTGAAAGTTTTCCTCTACTAATACTTAAACTTTGATTGTTAATGCTTTTGTTTTATAAAATATTAAATATTTTGGTTATTCACACAACTTCAAATCAGTGAAGGCAATCTTGAGGTTTATGTTGTAACTACATGGTCCACAATACCTGAAGAATTCAGAGTGAGATACCAGAAAACATTACCGTGAAGTATTAAGGCTTGGAAATAGTTTGGAAATTAAGTAATTCACAGCTTGGGACTTAAATAATTTGCAACTTTTTGATAAATTATAAGTAAAATGAAAGATAAGCAATTTACTTTAGTGTAGATAATATGTTCAACTAGGTTTCTAGTTCTGCCTATCTACAGAACAAGACTGGGACATAGAAAACATAAGTCTGATTGGAGTCTGGAAGTGTGTAAGTACAGTGATAGACCACTGACCTAGAATGAGCAAGACCCTGGGTTCAATCCCCAGAATTACAAAAATATTGAAATTGGGAAATAGAGTTTAATTCCACAGTTCTTAAATAATACATTTCAGTGTAGTCATTAAGTTGTTTTCACTTTTTCATAAATCTATCTTCAGAAATTTATCCTAAATTTCTTATGGGTATGTGAACACATCTGGTGATGTGACCATTTATAGCATTATTTTTCTCCTAGAAACAATGTATATGTCTGATAGAAGAGGGCTGTTTTTTAAAGATATGTCATATTCATTGTGTAGAAGTATAGCTACCTAAAACCCAATGGCAGAGTGTTTAATGACTTGCATGGGTGTTCATTTTGTTTATATATGTGTGATGTATTTTTAAAGCAGATTGTAGAAGCACTAACATGATTATGTTTTGAGTAAATGGTAACATTTAAATACATATAAGCATAAAGGAAGGCTTGGAAAATGTACAGAATGGTAATAGTGATCATTTCTGAATGGTGGCAGTATGATTTTTTAAAGAAAATTTTTCCTTCCTGTTGAAATTTTCCACTTACCTTGTGTTTCATGAATGGCAGTTTTTGTATGTTCACTTGTGTGTTTTACTGTGGCAAGAACTTTTAACGTGAGATCTGCTCTCTCAACAAGGTAAGTGTACAACACAGTACCGTTGGTGCCGTGTTGTGGAGCAGCTCCCCAGAGCATCCCCATCTTGTTTGTCTGGAACTCTGTGTGCATCATTAGTAAGTCCCCATTTCTTCCTCTTCTGGTTCCAGGCAACCACTATTCTGCTTTTTGTTCTTTGAAGCTGATTGTTTTAGGTACTTCAGGAAATGGAGGCATGCAGTATTGTTTCACTTATCATAATACCCTCAGGATGACTATTTTCCTGATGTTTAAATTGACAATTTGAAATTTATACTGCGACTACTACTGGAGGCTTTATCTTTTTTTTTTTTTTTTGAAAAATTGCTTTTACAAAAGGGCTACACAGGCTATTTCTTTTTTGTACACTCGACATAAGAATTCTCATGCTGAGCGGGACGTAGTGGCGCATGCCTTAAATCTCAGCACTTGGGAGGCTGAGGCAGGAAGATTGTTGCAAGTTCAAGACTGGCCTGGGCTACAAAGTGAGTTCAAGATGAAAAAAAAAAAAAAGAAAAAGGAAAAGGAAAAAAACCTCTCATGCTTTGTTTACCTATAAAGTCAACTAAAACTTAAAGTGATCACCTCATTGGTTTGGTTGCCACTGTAATGGAACTTGGCATCACAAAATGCAGTAGATACTTTAGAATTTTAATTTTTGCAGTTTGCATGTACAAGTACTTGTAGAGATGGGAGTAATTATTTTCTGACAAGGATGATGTTTTTATTGCTAAGAAACCAAAATTATAGGAAGAATCAGTATTTTTAGTCATGTCTCATAACTCTAATATTCATAGGATCTCAAGTCTTTAAAAAATGGAGTTGACTGGAAAATTATTGTTAAAAATAGATACAATGTTACATTTGTGTTCAACTGAGCTTGTCTTGCTGGTATAATTGATGAGTTCATTGACAGAGTAACATCTATCACATGCCTGTAGTAGAGTGGTGTTAGTATTTAGTAAGTCTTAGTATTCTCACTGGCAGAGACTTTTAGTAAATATTAAAAGTTTAGTATCATGACTACCAAAAAAAGCCACTATATTAGAGGTTTGGATGTATATTTTATTTCCGGGACTAAATTGTGGGAGCCACCATCCAGAAGTGGTTGCTAGGCCATGTGGTCTGTGGTGCTCAAGCATGTCATAAAGTGGGTACTGAAACTTCTGCAATCAGAATAGGATCTGACTTAAATTAGATACATTCTAGAGAGAATCTTTAGAGTGGAGCAAAGTGTTATGAAATCACCACCTGTGCAGAACAGGCCACAATGTTACATTTTTATTGATTGGTTTTATTTGTTTTGCTATGGTTACTGATACCTGGGATTTGAGTGTGTGCTTCCTCAAGTGGAAGGAGGTCCTGGGCAGCTTGAGTACACCCAAGTGCCTGCAGCAGCCGTGGTTCAGGCAGCTTTTTCCACGTCAACACCTGCTCATTAGGAACTGGACCAAGACTCCCGAAGAGCTCTCAAACGGCCCCAATTTTGTATCCCTGCCAATCTGCACTAGAATTTAATAACAACCTTGAGGTGAAACTTGGTCCTTTGCTCATTGCTAATCCCTAAGACCATCTGGCCTTTCCCTTTCTCTGAATACCAATTGGATGCATGTGTGGAGGGCAGAAGGAGCATGGGGTGAAACAAGGCAGCAAACCTAGGTTGCATTTCCTAAAGGACACCCCCTCTTGCTTTCAGGGCAAGTTAGAGTTGCTTTTAGCTCAGAGACAAGCTTGTTCACTCATCAGCTTCCACATCAGTAATGAGTGAATGGACACTTTACAGAAGGATGAGGCTATAAACTCTGCATGTAGCTTTTTCTATAATAGTCAATGTTAAACCCAAGAAAAGATAATTATTTTCTTTTTGTCAGACATTAATCTTGTAAGAGTTGCTACATTTCATAATATGATACAGAAATATTACTTAGTTTTATTGTGACATCTGACTGGTTGCTTTCACAGTATTTGTTTAGTTGTTAATCTATCCTTGGCCACTATCAGTATGGCCAAAAATTGATTAATTAAATATTACTTTCTCTGTCACTCCATCTCTCCTATGCAGGGTCAGCAAATGAGCCCCTGACTTATATGCTAATAGGTTTGTGAATCTTTAAATCCCATCTCCTTCCCCCTTTTGCCATTTAGCTGTCTCATAAGAGAAATTTTTTGAAAGTGAATTTCCTTTTCTTATATGTTTTTATCAGAATATAACAAGAAAAGAACACATCTATCAATCATTATATCCTCATTATAATTGTATTTTAGTATCACAAAATATGTGTGCTGGGAGATAAACTTCAGAATTCCTTCCATTCAACAGATAGGGATCCAGAAACAAACAAAAAAAAAATTAAGAGACTTCTCCAGGGTCATAGTAGGACTTAGTATAACACAGTTGGATGAGAGAGACTTTGGTTACTTGTGTTATCTTCTCTTCAAGACACTTAAATACGATTATTAAAGAAACAATGAAGAACAAGAGTTTAGTGAAAAAATGAAATGAACACAATTCCAAAAAGTACGCAGGAAAATGCATCCCATTACTCAGTGGACATATTCCATCAATCTTTTGGGAATTGTTATTAAACTATAAGTTAATAAAAGATGAAAGACACAATACCCATATGATTTAGAAGATAGACTCTACGAAAGCATTATCGGTTGTTTGTCTTCAGTAATAAGTGTATCAGAACTGAACACACTACTTGAGAAACCATTCAGAGTTCACTATCAAATCACTTTCTTGATTTAGAGGGTGATTTTTGGAGAATTAGTACCCAAACAGAATAGGATACTTAATTTCATTGGCTCTTCCCTGTCTTGATTTCTTTATCTGGAGAATATAAACATTCAAATATGCAAATAGTCTATAAACATTTGTTCCCCATCCAGCCACCTACAATTCAGTCATACAATATTTTTCCTAACTCTTACTACTATCTGAAATTGTATGCTCATTTATTTGGTTATACCCCATACAAAAGCATTATTCCCAGCTTTTCCTCTGTTCCATTTGCCCCTGGCCCTGTTTCCACAGCACTTCTGTGTGCATAATTTGTTTCCTTGCCTTTCTTGCCCATTGACACTTGCAGATAGGGTGCAAGACTTTCACGTACGTGACTCAGCAGCCCCAGCCAGGGATCAGCAGACTGAAAGAGTATGCAGATTTCTTTCAGCAAAGTGCCTGAGAACATACAGCTTCATTTCTTTATATAGAAAGTATAATGATGGACTGCTAAGTGTCCTGTGGTGACACTTTTGAGAAATATCTGCCTTAAGGAAGACAATTTCTGGCAAATTGGGCTCTCTTTTCATTAATGTGTACTCATTATATAGACTAGTACTGTCAAGTAAAAGTAGAGTATCAGCTATCCATATTATTTCACATTTCCAATAGCCACATTTTATACTTTAAAAATGAAATTAATACATTTTATTTAACTGGACGCTTCCAGAGTATTATCAGTTCAACATAAATCAATATTATCACATCAACATAAAATCTGATATTGAATTTATATTTTGATGTTAAATTTTTATTTGAAACATTTGCTCTGTATTGTATTTCACAAATGCAGTAAAAAAGAGTTTACATATTTGAATTGTTCCAGACACACTCAGATATATTCTAGCATATGAATTGTCAGCTTTAAATTAAAAATTTTAAAATAAAATTCAGTTGTCTAATCACACTGCTCACATTTCAGGCCCAGTACCCTCTATGACTGTGAGCTATGGTTTTGACCAATGCCAATTATAATCTTCTCTTACACCTTTCCAAGATGTCTTCCTTTCCTTCAAACACCAGTGCCTTCTGTCACTTAGGAGTGATCTGGAATAGCGAGGATGTCTTCTGTTCCTGCTTCGTCCACCTACAGAACAGGAACCCAGAAAGGACATGACACACCCCCTTTGTTAGGTGTGTACACTACATCCAATGGCCGCTGTGTTCCATGTTGTGCCAGGCACTGCCAGTTTACTTTGGGTTAGGCAGAAACCAGGATATGGCTGCAAGGCCTTTCATGGACTGTAAAGGATCTCCTCCTCTCTACGGCTACTGTGGGAGTGATTCAGGAACTGCAGACAAGCCATCTCCGTGTGTTTGCCCCCATCTGCCCAAGTGAAGTCACCGAAGCAGCTGGCGAGCTGGGGACCAGCTGGCTTTTTCTCTCCAGTGCTGATATGAGGCCAGTTAGTTGGATGGACAGCGCACTCTGGGAAGGAGGGCAGGCCAAGTGCTAAGACAGATGGTTCCAAGGCCTGTGATCTGGAGGTACCACTCCCTACTACACATGGGGATTATTATCCTTCACGGTATCCAGCCACACACACCCCTTTTTAAGGAATTAAACTCTTCTGAAAGCAAAGAATAATATGTGACCATGAGTTCAGAAATTCCCAAAGTGTTTTCTTGTCATTTAAAGTCACTTTCTTGTTCCCCCGCATTGCTCAGAACTTGCTAATTAATGTTTGTTAGTGTCATCTATCTCCAGGATACCAGAATGAATGAAATGACAATAGATCCATTTTCCTGAGTGAAGAACTATTTTGACTCTCTCTTATGGTGAGGCTGAGCCGTGTCTTGAGAAAACTGAAGTGGGTGTAGCATGAAATAGTTTTCATTCCATCAAAGCATACATTTTCCTTGTTGTTCAGAACCCAGAGTCAGTCTGGAGAGGGGCCTCCTGGCAGTAGTAGAACCATTCCTCTTTTTAGATTTTTTCTTGCTTCCCACCCTCTGTTATTCTGTATACTCCTTGTGTCCCAATTGTCCGCATCACTACATAATACTCTTTCAAATTACACGGCTATTGTAAGTTCAGAATCTCCAAGTGGCAGTGTCATCTCCATAGAAATTACGCATTTGTTATTTGTTTGTATATCAGCTCAGTTCAGCAGTGTGGAGACAATACAAGAAGGCAAGTCAGCTTCAGCAAGTTATCAACTGTTTGAAATAATATTCAAAATTTGTCTTGAAAGACTGTAAAAGTGTATGTAAAATTTGAGAAGAAAAAGAAAATTCCTTGGTTATTTTAACTAAAGTCTGTAAAATCCTCCAGTGAATTGATCTGGTTTTATTTTCAATGGAGTGTTTAGTCACACTTATTGGATTCCTGGGTTAGACACTTGGAGTATAAACATAATTTATTTGTCAAATTAAGAAGTGATTTTTACTTTTATTGTAGTAAAAATAAATTTCATTACATGGTCTGATGCATGCCCAGGAAGTTCTCTTGATGAAACTCCTTAGCTGAAATAAGAAGTCAAGAAATATTAAGGACAAAATAATGAAAGTTTTAATAGAAGGAATCAATTGTTAACATAACTTTTAGTGACAATGATACAAGCAAGGAAAAGACTGGGCTACTTTGCTGCGATACATGGCTTTTCAGAACTGTATCCACACAGAGATTGGGGAAGCTGAAAAGAAGGGGCTGGGGGACTCTTCAGTTTATCCAAGCGGCTCCATTATTATCCTTCTTCACCTGCCTTTTTTGAAAGACTTACTCAAAGAAAGTCTTGCTGGGCTAGTGAAGTTTGAAAGCTTTTCCTTATCCTATATTTTGAAAGGATGATTAGAAATTCTTGCACTTGGTATTTTTATGAAACAAAAAGATAGTTTTCTTCCCTTGAAGAAAGTCAGCTAACTATTGTTATTATTTATTTGTAAATGGATTTGATCTTTGGTCATCCTCATCCTGTGCATTAGGAGGAGAAAGTTGAACTAGACACAGGTGATCATCAAACTGGCTGAGCCGTGCGTCTGTCTGTACCCTGTCTGTCTTACTGTCAGGGACCCACCAAAGTCTCAGACACTTAGACCAGCTTTACCAGCCTGACAGGTTTATGCTGAAGATTCACACTAGTTCTATAGTAGGAACAAACTTTTTGCACTTAAGTGGAAAAGTATGAAACTTTAGTCAGGGAAAATGACTTTTTAAAGTTTTTTTTTAAAATATCTCCATTTCAATTATTATAAAGGGTTCCTTTCTAGAGTTATTAACAGAATTGTCATTTTGCTTTGAGTTAGAGGGAGCTAGTGTTTGTAGCTCTCTTGTATCAGTGCTTTTTGTAGACAATAAGTACCCAAGAAGCCTGGGATTGTCTGTTAGGGTGTGTGCTGGGTAAGGAGGAAAGGACTGAGCCTTTGGTAATACAGAGTCAAAACTCAGTGCCCACAGGGCTGCCCTCCTTGACTGAGTGCTTTGTAGAGTTCTTCTAGTTTAGAAATGGAGGACAAAAACAAATGTGTCCTATAAGAAAGAGAACCTAAACAAGCCATGCTTTAGAAATTACTTTTGATGGGCTGACCATTTACTGATAGGGGAAACCCCAGCTAACCTGAAATTCACATTATGGTGGTAAAGGTAACAATGCATTCTCTACTTCTGAAAATTTTAGGAAAACAAACAATTCTAGAAAGGAAGAGTTTGAAAAATACCTCTCTTGTTTTCTTGATTTTCAACTTGAGTTTTGCTTATGAAAAGCAATGAATAGTATGGTGCTTTGCCAGCTTATGATGAAGTTAACCTTGATCAAGGCTGCTTATAAATGCAATAGATTTTACAGTGGCATTAGTGTCTATAAAGGCAGAAAAAAAGGAGCTCTAGAAGCCAGTGGAAGCCAGCCGATGTTTTAGTACACTGTTCTCTTCAACTTGCAGAAAATAAATTGTATGAATGTTCCTCAAAAGTATAAAATGATTTATACTAGAAAGAAACATAGAAAAAATTTAATTTTTATACTTTTCTCTGTTTCACCTGTTATATAGTAAAAAGTCCTACAGAAACATTAGTTTTTATTCTAAATCTAAATGTGGTTTTTCTGTCTTTGGATCTGAATTACATTTAATTCTCCACCTCCCTCCCCCACTTTGGTTAGATAGATGATTCCACGGGAAATGGTGAAACTTTCTGGAGCTCTTTATGAAGATGGCATCTGTGGAAAGCAATTATCTGAGCAGTGGTGCACGCAGTAGGCCCTCAGTAACCGTGTGACCAGAGTGGTTTTGAGGTGGTTCTCAGAAAAGTGCCCTTGACGTAGGGATAGAAGTCCATGGTCCTTGAAACTTTTTCAACCCATTTCCTGTCACTACCTGGCAGAGACTTGAAAAAGCACTTTACAAGGGAAGAAGGGGAAAGATCTTTGATTTTCAAATCAGAGACATGGTGAGTAGAAGTTGCTGGTAGAAATTTGTGCTTGGTGCTTCTGATGAGGCAGATGAGCGGCTCCAGGGAAGCCCAAAGCATATCCTCTCAGGAGGCACCACACTTGAGCTCTGTTCTGTCGGCACCTTCTGGTCAGCCCTACAGAGCCACTGGCAAGGACCAAGGTCAGGTTCTTTAGTCTTTGAAGTCCAAATACTGAATCTTCTCAGTAGAGGAACATCATTTTTACTCTCCTGATTTTCTCAATGAAATTCGAATTTCTTACCTCAGGCCATGTGTTTTAGGCCCGACCTAACATTTCAGTAGTTTCTTGCTAAACTGTCCCTGTGAGTACTCTGTGTGTGTGTGTGTGTGTGTGTGTGTGTGTGTGTGTGTGTGTGTGTGTGTAAACGAGTTCCACTTATTAGATTTCTTCCAGTGTGTGCATCCTCACAGAAGACGCCCCGGCAGGCCCGATCATTGCTGCTGCTTCACTTCACATAATGAATATTCAGAGGCTGCAGTCATTGAGAACTCAGGTGGCAGAAATAGTAAGGTGATTGAAGCAAACCCTTGCGTGAAAGCTGGATCTGCATTTCAGCACCTCAGAAACACTGCTGACTGCACAGCCTTCCCTACCCCTGACCCTTGGACCACATGAGAGGACCATTCTGGGGAACCTCCCATGAATCAGGCATCTGTTCCGTACATCAACATGCTCACGGCTTTCTGTGTGATGTGCTGTAATCAGCGTGTTGTTTTTAAATGACAACAAGCCCTTCTGTAGTCCCCTCCACAAAACGCATTGGGGCTGATAACTCCGCATAAAGGGTGCACTGTTGAGACCGGCAATGCATGCATTGTTTTCCTCATAATGCAGTCAGCCTCTCCATAGGCAAATTTAGCGTATTTTTTGAAGTCTTATTTTACATGTTTTGTCACCATCAGCAGTTGAACTAAAGTAGGAACTGCTCCATTCTACGGTGGGTTAAATTCTGCTCGGTGCAGATCTAGTGGTGATGCATAAATTGCAGCCCTTTCTCTTTTTTTGATGGATTCTAAAATAGTTTTTCAGAATTAGTGCTGGATTTTTGCTTCTGCATGTGTGGTGACTCTTGATTTCTTCCCTTCGGAGCAGCATCCTATGCAGCATTCCCCCTTCTGAGGAATCACTTAGACACTTCCAGCTGGTGGCAGGGGATACAGCCGTAATACAGCTTCCTCTGTCCCAGCTGTCTGCACTACGGTCAATGTATTACGATGGCTGCACTCCTGTATAGAGGTTCAGGTAAAGGAAGGTGCAGGATCAAGTCTGGACCCCGCTGCTGTGGTTTTTAAAAGCTTCAACTTCTCCAGCATCTTTGCCTTTTGAATGTCTTCCTGCTTCTGGTCCGAGGCTTCTCTCCAGTGAGTGGAATGCTGCTGCACGCCTGATTAAAGGTGCCCGAGGAGATCACCTTTTACAAGGAAGCCCTGCGTGCCTGACAGGATCTTTTTCAATGCATTATGGCTCATGCAGCCTCACAGTTAAAGAAAAACAGGGATTTAGAAATCAATGCTGAAGAAGAGACCGAGAAAAAAAGGAAACACCGTAAACGGTCCCGGGATCGGAAGAAAAAGGTACTATGTATGCCAGAGCATAGATATTGCCTGATTCTTTTTGTTTTAATTCCTGGCATCTGTGTGAAGCATGAAGGGCTCTTTTTCACATGCTATGTAGAGTCTAAATTGGGTGTGTAAATGGGAACTAGAGATAAAGCCCAGGGACAGAGCATCGCCACAGGCTGGGCTCTGCCAAGGAAGGTTCCTCCTGGGGGCTAATGCAGGGCTCTGCAGAAGGCATGCCTCACTTTCCATTGCTTCAGATATGTTTCCATGACACAGAAAGGTGTTGCCACAGGGTTAAAAGTAGTTTCTTACCAGCCTGGTCAAGGTTAAATGTACTGTGGTGACTTAGGTTGGAGGGAGAGGCCAGAGAGCTGGACTTTGTACTTAAAGATCTGGCCCATGGAAAAGGAGCTTTTATGCTGGAACTGTGTCACATGTGTATGTTTCTTGGCAGATATGTGACCTTAAAGATGTGGCAGAGAAGTCATTTCCTGCTTTGTTGTCTTTTTTATCTTCAGTGTTTCTTTTTAGGTAGTCTGGAGAGTGGAAATAAGCTACTAGAAATAACTTTCTATTGTTAAATACAACTAAAATCATAAGAGGTTTGTTTTTGTTAGCTGGGTGAGTAATTATCTTAAATGTAGGAATTTCTGTGACATGATCATGACCTGCCACCTTCAAGCACCGGTTGCTTGAGATCAAAGAGAGGACTTGGATGATTCCCCACTGATAACCAAATGCATGAGGAACACAGGGATATATTCTAGGTTGGTGATGGTTTTTCCTAGCCAGAAAGTACTTAGTGTTTGGTGGCTTTGCCCTTAAATATGACTCCTGGAGACTGGTTGTTAAGTGAGGCCCAAGCACTTTCCCTCCATGGCAGTGAATAAAAATTGACTAAAACTCTCTGATCTGAATATGGAAATCAAGTCATAAAGCATTTTTATGTGTCTTTGTGAGAATGCCCAAGGGAAAGATAATCTTAATTTTCTCTGAGCATTGATGCATGTGCCTTCTAAATGACATGCAGATTGCCTCTACTGCACACTCCTCTCTTCAGGAGTGACTGTGGATATTTTGGGTACCTTTGCCATTTTCCTTTGAGTGAGAATCTACAGAAGGCTTTCTGCCTTTTGTGGTGGAATAGATTTTATGAGACCAAATTTGGAGGGTTCCACTTGTGTTTGCTGCATGATGTTAAATATAGATTGTTCCCACTTTGATATTCTTGTAAATAAACTTCTTGAACATATTTTCTTAAAAATGCAGACAGAGTAAGGATTTCTGTGCAGGCATATCTCAAAGCCTTGTACAATGCAGTTGTCATGAGATAGCTGTATTTTACTAGATTCTGGTCCAATTTACTGGATTAGTCTGTGGGAAGGTCACTATTGATTGCCCCCTCTCTGCTGTTCCTGCACTCAGGCCCACACACACACCATTATAAATGGACTTCTGAGAGCCATGCAGAAAGGGACGTAAATTTATGTGATGATATCATGTTATCATTCAGGCTATAAGGGTTGTCAGCCTCACCAAGCTCCTGTGCAGCAGTCTCCTATGCGCTAATGCCTGACCTGCTGCCTTGCTACCTGAGTCCCCATTTGACTTGGAAGCAAAACAGGGAAGAGGTGAGGTAAAGGAGGCTGCAGAATCTACTGAGCTAAAGCAAATGCTTTGTGGACCCAAATGCTTTGTTATGAGTACAACAGAGTTTGCCCAATGTAAATCTCTTAGCAACCGGAGGGGACTTGGAGAAATATCAATATTGCTGTTGTAATTGTGCAGGCAGATTTGGATATGGTGTTCTTGGGACACTGTTAGAGTAGATCCAAAAAGTGGCTCTTGGATAGTATGTTCTCTCTCTTGCTCTTGTAGCAGAGTGTAAGAGATATATTCCTTGTCAGTGGTACAGCATATATTGGAGGAAAACAATGTCCATAATCACATGATTGCATGTAGTGTGCTCAGTGTACAAAGTTCAGATTCAGTCATTTTGAAGATGTTCTCGATTTCTGTCAGTGGTGTAGCACATATAACCTTTATTCTCTATAAAATGAATTGTTTTGACTTTGAGTTTCTTTTTTTTCCCAAGATCATAGTTATGCCTGTGGGCTACTTTGTTCCATATTGTAGACCCTAATAATAGAAAAAACACTTAATTATTATTTTTAGGTATTGATGGGATAGTTCCTCTTATTTATATGTGAAAATACTCCCTGAGATCTTTTAATTACATAAAAGTAATAGTACTCTTATAAAATCACAAAATAGAAAAGCTTAGGAAATATTGAAGCTACTATTATCTATTATTAGATAAAAGGATGTCTGTTTCTATAAAGTAATTATGTCCATGGCAATCCTGTAACTCAAGCTTGAACAAACCCAAAATGAACGTGTATTGATTTTATCTATATGATATGGCATCATGCAGCATGGGATATCCTACAAATTATCAAGTTTGGGTACATATGTAGACTTAACACTGGATTTGTATTTCATCGAATCATTTTTTCTTTTGATGATACTGAGCTACATCCCGGCCCCTTATATCTTTTTTTGAAAATCTAATTTTATGTATGTATATATATATTTATTTTTGTAGGTACCAGGGATCAAATTTAGGAGTTGTGCTTGCCAGGCAGGTGCTGTGCTACTAAGCTCTATCCACAGCCATTATATCTTTTTATTTTTTATTTTTAAAAAAATATTTTTTTGGTACCAGGGATCAAACTCATGACCTTGCACTTGCCAGGCAGGCACTCATGCCACTGAGCTAAATTCCCAGCCTCTACTGTATCTTTTTAAAAATAGCATCTCACTAAGTTGCCCAGGTAAGAGTTGAACTTGTGATCCTTATATCTCAACTTGCCCAGTGCTGAGATTCAGGTGTGCACCACTGCACCCAGCTTCATCTGTTTTTAATCACAAAAAGTCATACATTTGGTTTATTTTGAATACATTAGCATGAATATATAATTACCAGTCAAAAATATAGGGAACTTCTAGGAATTTATAATTAGTTGAATTTTAATAAAGATCTATTTTATTCTTGACACAACCTAAATTGCACTAAGAAAAAAAATTTCCCACTTGTTAAAAGGAAATGCATCTAGGTAGATTAAACTCGTGTGTGTGTGTGTGTGTGTGTGTGTGTGTGTTTGCACACACTGAGGTCTAAAAATCTCAGGGTCATCCATCTGCATACTAAGCAAACTACCACTGAGCTATAGCTCTAGATCTTAGGCCTTAGTCTTATCTCTCCAGTATTTTTGGCTTCATAGGAAAAATTTAAAAGTTTTAATGAGTGTCTGGTTTAAAAACTGCATGACACTGCATGTACAAATGTTCGTTATACTTTCCCTCTGTTGTTCCCTACTTTCTTTTCCTCTTTCCAGTCCTTTCCTGATGGGCAGCATGGCCAGAGTACCTTTGGGTGGGTTGACAGTTTGTCCCTGTCCTAAACAGCATACAGGGTAGAACTTTTTGTATCCTTTGCCCCAGCAGGATTCCTGGCCCACCCTACCACACAAGTATGAAAGTTTGGAGGGAAAAATGTCCTTTTTGGGGTACAGGCTGCACTTTCTCTAAGTCTCTAGTTGCTAATAGCTTCTGGTGCCATTTTACTTGCATATTTGTTCCTCTCCTTTATGAGCTATAAAAATTCATTTCAATAGTGGGGCATGTCAGAAGAATTGACCCTAATGTATCCAATAAATGGGAATTTAATAAGTGAATATATGTTCAATGCATTTACTATTTCTTGTCAAAAAATAACTTTAAGGTAACCTAAGGAAATTTATATTCTAAAAGGAACCACTATGGGATTCCTTTCTCTCATGTATATGAATATGTATATGTACACACATATGCATATATATATATATATATATATATATATATATTGCTAGATACTAGGCTAAAGTGATTAATTAGTTCCATGATTAAGAATATTTGTAATTATTGATGTCAAACTCATAACCAGTGGCAGATTATGAATAAACATTCATTGTTCCATTCTTGTGTTCATCAGCAGACATTTACTAAGTGACTCTCAGTTGACTGGAATGGGCTCCTAGAAGGGTCCAGGAAAGCCAAGCCTTGAAGAGGAGTTGCAGATGGATGAGAAAAAAAAAATCAATTCCATGCCCAAAGTGATGGAAGTAGGAGAGCCCATTAAGATATGTGGGAAACAGTGTTTTAGATGCCTACAACAAAATGGGCCTGAGTGTACAGTAGGAAAAGTTAGCACAAGCACAGCGTGAAGACCCTTGCGTGCCACCTTTCTGTGTGTGAGGAGGACTGCGCTAGTGGTGGGAGGCACACTGGACTGTGACTCGCTTTGTGGTTTGGAGCCATCCTCACCCATTGGTGTTGCAGACAGCAGGAAGGAGAGCAGTCAGAAAGCTCTGATGGTGATCCAAGCATGACATGCCAAGAGCCTGAACGGGGTGGGGGTGGGGGAGTCTTGGCCACTGGAGAGGGGGTGTAGGATACAAAAGATATTTAAGGGAAGACGCAGTAGAACTTGGCAAGGGATTGCAGGTAGGAAGTGAGAAGCAGGGATCAGATTCTAGGGAAGCTGCCAAGTTTTGGGCTTGAAGGAGAAGATGAAGAATCACATTTCCTGAATTCATGTCTTTTTTTTCCCAGGACATGTATTGACCATTTCTTACACACCAAATAGAGTTTTACATTATTTTATAGATGGAAGCTCATTTAATCTTCACAATAACCTTACTGATAAGGTATTTTCATTCCCATTTTGCAGATCAAGAGACTGAGTCATGAACCTTTAAGTTAGTTGTCCCACAGGAGTCATTGGTGGATATGGGATTCCTAGTTGAGTAGTCTCTCTAGCTTGTATTTTAACCACACATAGGTAGTACATGGCATCATAGTTTCATAGCTATACATTATGTGAAAGTAGGCTTATTTCATAAAATCTTGTCAATGATAGTCCATTACTCAGAATCTCTAATAAGTAGTGTGTCTCTAAGTAAATCAGGATTGTAGTGTTTTACCCTCTTTGTTTTTAAGATAAATAGTTTTGAAGATATAAATAAAAATTACCAACACCAGGGCTTCAAATTCCTAAATACACACTGGTATAATGAAAACCCAACAGCATGCTAGGTACATGCTAGTATGTCAGGCAGGGTGAAAAAGAGAGTCTCAGGGATTACTAATTTCTTTTTCTGTCTTTTCTCTACATTACAGGTATTATTTTCATCCACATTTTCCTTAGACAAAACCAAGATTTGAAATAATTTTGCCTGATGTCCTACAACTAATAGAGGGACCTAGGCTTAAACTTGGGTCATATAGTTAGAATCTGCATTTAACCCCCGAGTTTATTGTCATGAAGCATCCCAGCCTCTTAAGTTTGAGAAAAAGACTTAAGATGACATGAAAGATAGTGGAATTTTTTGCTGCAAAAGCTTAGTGCTTCCCGGCATGTGACAGGTCTTCCTCACACCTTCCCCTTCATAGGTACTTATGGGGTAAGGTACCAGGCAGGGAAGGTTTTGTACAACTGCAGCTGGACTTCTGCAGTCCACAAACTGTCAGCCCCTGTGAAGCAAAGGGAACCTGCTCAATTTCCTTCTCAATCTAGTATATGGACTTCAAGTCTTTTGAGAGCCTGGTTTCCTTAGGAACACACTCTGTCTACATTACAATTAAGTGTTTACATGTGTGGCTTGCTCAAGAGTTGCTTTAAGCCACGGGTGTTATCATAATTATTTGTTGTAGCCAAAATGGCACTTGCTGGGGGGTGGATAGATGAAGAGGCAGTACTGTGTAATGAGTAAGAGTTAGCAAGTGTTAACCAAAGCTTATGTTTAGTCTGCAGTAAGATTTTCTGAGCGCAGATACTGGTGCTATCATTTGGCTGTGTGACCTTGGGGAAGTGATTTAACCTCTCAGTACTTCAGTCCCTTCACTAGCAAAGGGGGACAATAATATGAACTTCATTATAAGATTGTAGTGAGATTTTGATGGCTTGGTTTTAGAACAGAACTTGGCACAAAGTAAGTCATTTAGTGTTGGTGGTTGTTGTCCTTTTTGTTGTTCAGAATGAACAGTCAAATGAACAGAAGAATACACGGGTTATTTTAATCTCAAATCTTTGGGGATCATGCCAACAGATCTCAGCAGGTGAGCTCCATAAGTGGATGCCTAGCTGCAGCTTATGCCCATTCTTCCACATTTGGAGGGGATGGATAGAAGAAGTCCAGCTTCGCTCACAGAGAGATGGCAAAGCTTTGTCCTTTGATGCCCCATCTTTGATTATTTAGAAGCAAGGATGCTCTTAAGTGAAATCTGTCAGCTGACTGATTCTTTATGTTCTTTATTACTATCAATGCATAATTTTCTTGATAAATCTTTTTCGCATTTTTTATTAACACTTTCTTGTTCTTGACCAACTACCATTATGAGCACTGCAAAATTATGTTAGGAATAAATTATATATACTTATTAGAGTGTGGATATATTTTAAAATTTCTAAGTAGTTCTAGCACTTCTGGTACTGTAGTTACTGATAACTGTTTCTTCATTACTTGGCAGCCCCATAATGTCCGTCTTCTGGTTTTCCTTTGGCAAGAAGATATATTTCTCTCTCTGTTTTGTTTTGTTGAGTCTCAATATAGAAAAGTGGTAGCTTTTTGTATGTCTACTCAGAATACAAGAGGATTTGATGGAAATTTATTTTTAGATTATTCAAAAGGTATATATTAATTGTATTAAATTTTCCTGCATTTACTCATGTAATAAGAATTTGGTGTGCACTTACATTTTGTCTGTCACTGTATGGCTACTGGTCATACATTGGAGGAACCGGTCTACCTGCTCTCTTTTAGATTCTGTGTACACTTCTCTGCAAAGATAGGATCAAGGACAAAGAAAAAAAATAAGTTGTTTTTTTTTTTTTTTTGGTGGATCTCTTATATATGAAGGGAATTTGGGGTCAGTGTTATTTGAATTTGTCAAAACTTGTAATGACATAGTGTTACCCACATGTGGGAAAGTGTTATCCAAAGTTTAGCTTTCTTATGTAATTTGCCTCAGGTTACACAAATAGTTAGATTTGAAACCAAAATTGTCCTGGTGGTTCACAGACCCTTGTTTGGGCTATCAAAAGCTCTGTATGTATATGTGTGCAAGATAGATAACTATACTACTAATTCTCTTTTAGTTTATCAAAAAGAACAGTTTGTGCTGTCATTGTTTGATTGTTTGATCATTTTTTATGCCTGGATCTTGTAACCTGAACAACTACTTCTAAGGTAACGGTATACAATATACTAACTAGTATTGATTTCTTACTCGTTTTTTTTTTTAAAATTCTGTATTATTTCTATCCTTTTTTTTCTATTTTGCTTTTTAAAATTAAAAAAAACCTCTGTAGGAGAAGTTTTCTTAAGGAAGTTTCTTATTACTGGCTGTCCAAGGAGAATTCTCATGTCAAGAGAAGAATAATCACTTTAGATATTGGAAGTTATTTCATAATTGGATTTTTATTAATTAATCATTTAAATTTAACTGCAAAATCTAGAAATTGTATAAGCTATTTTACTTGTGAATGTACTTCTACATTTGAAATAGAGGAATTCAGTCAATAAAAAAAACCTTTGGCTTGCCTGAATTGATTGATGTATAGGTTAAATATTAAAAGAGAATGTCTAAATACAATGTTAGACTGTTGGTTACATTATTCAAATTTTATTCAAAAGAAATCTTTTTATAGAAAAACAACATTTGAAAACAAGCAGTCTCCTATAGTTTTGCCCGATTGGTGTTCTAGTCTTCACAAATTAGAACAGTTGAGAGGAAGACGATGGAAATTGAGTTTGAATCGTTAATACATGGGTCAGATTTTCCTGGTGCTTGTCCTGGTCATCCAGCATTGTGCTAGCCAGAGTGGCATGAAGAGATAGGATGGTCCATCATTGTCTGCTGCAGAATCTGCTTGTAGGTCTCAATTTCGATTTAACTGGTACTAGTATATTATTTCTCAGTCATCAGCAGCCCTCCGATTAATTAGGGTCATATTTTGATTCTGCGAAAACTCAGATGAAACCCATTAGAATAGGTCAAACGGAGGCCTTTGTTCCTATCTGCCAGGTCTGAAGCCTGCCATTTGGCAGGACAAAATTCCCCGATTGCCATTATTAGAAGGGGAAGATAAATGAGCTATATGGTAAAAATTTTGAAAGGAAACTAGGCCATTGGAGGGTTGGAAGGAAGGAAGAGCAACATTTTCTAGGTACTGAAAGAGAAACTGAAATATCTGCAGTCTATGTGTAGATACCCCCCCAAAATCTTGTGCTTTTAGTAATATGAACAGCATCATTTTAGCCTAATGAAATAATATTTTGTAAGAAATCTACAGTTAAAGAAGGTGTATAAACACCATAAATCTTACTAGAGGGTTAAAAGCTTTAGTATAATAGATACACAATAAAGAAATGTGGAGAGAGTGGTATCTCAATTTGTGATAGTGGGCTAGATGTGAATTCATATTGATGCTGTTCCTAATTAACTATATGTCTTTCTCTGGGCTTCAGTTTTTACACTGATCAAAACAGGGACATTAATTTTTTAGTGGTGATGCTGTAAATAAATGCACCAGGTTCCTGGCATAAAGGAACCCCTAGCAAGTGTTTCTAGCTTCCTTGCCTATGGCATTGGTCTCTCAAATAAAATAAGTGTTGAAATATTTATTAGGCAAAATTACTTATTTGGGCTGAATGAGAGGTCTTTATTCTATAGTTTATGTGTTGTGACCATTGGAACCTTATCCCTTTTATACCTATTTTCTGAACCCACAGTAGTCACTGGTGGTCCTCCTTTAGCAGCCCCTTCCTTCCCCTGCCTTGCTGGATTGCTCTTTAAAGGACCTCTTAGCTATTTCACACACAGCAAAGGACCTCACCCTTGACTAATTGGTCACCTTCTATAACTACTCAGAACTACCAGTGTGCTTCTATAACTCATTCACCTTAAACCAAAGGAAACACCGAGTCAGAAACCCAGACACCTTTCCTTAGACATTTTATCATAGTCTCCATGTGATTTTTATTCTCAAAACAAAGACAGCACAGCAAATGTATGTAGAGAAGAATTTACCTGCTCTTCTATTTATCAAGCTCCCTGATGGGCCAGGTACTCTTTTATGTGCTCCATGTAGCCCATTGTAGTAAAGCCTCTGACATGGATATTCTTGTCCTGGGTTCTTAGATTAGGAAAGCTCTGAATGTTTTAACAAGTTGTCCAGAGTCATACGATTAGTAAATGCAGAGGTGGAACTCAAAGTCAGGTCAGCCTGGCTCCCAGTTTGGTGCTTTTCCCATCTCTCCACACCTGGCGTTGCTCCTGAATTATCCCTGGGAGCACTGTTTTCACAGAGTGGAGTCCTGGGCCCTGTGAGATGAATCATTCCTTCCTAGACCATCAAATGTCATGGTAGGGCTTTTCCTGGTAGAAAATCCCTAGTAGAATCACACTTAGGATTTATTTTTTTCTCCAAAAGAATAGTAGGGAATGGGACCTACTGAGTAAGAGGGTGACATTACTTGGTGAAATAAACAAGTTGAAGTTGAAATCACGTTTGTGTCTTGTAACTAGTGCAAGTCCATCTTAACAGGGTCATAATCTTACTAATGGTAAAGAAGAATAAACATAATATATTCCCCAATTTTTTTATTAAGTGACAAAAAATAATTTTGTTTTAGTTGAACTTTTTGGCATTTGAAATGACTCTATTCCCCCATGTTTGCCAAAACCTTCCTTTTCTGGCTTGCCATTTTTATGAGAAAACTGAGGAAGAAATTGACTTTTAAAATCTTAACATTCAAAAGCACAAATTTTGAAGATGAATGCAATTTGTAGACAGGTAAGAAATTAACACCATCATCAAAAAGCTACTTCCCCTGAAAACAGACAAAATGTTATATCATTCCATCACCATAGGATTTGCCAGATTCTTTTCTTATTATTGGCCTAAAAAAGTTGCCATAGGCCTTTTGGCCTTTGTTTTTATCATTATAAAGACAATGAATGAAAATTTTGAGGGAGGAGATTTGGCAAAAATGGAATTTCTCAAAACTTTGATTCTTCAAAATGAAATGTTTTTAGGGTTTGCCAGAAAACCTCAGTTTGACATCATAGGAAACCTACTAGGGGAAGTTAGGTTCCATTTATAGTAAAATAACTCATAGGAATCAAAGGTGGTTGTTTCAATTAATGTTGAAATGAGTCCTCTGAGTATGCTGGCATTATTCCCATTTTACTCTTGGATAAATTGAGGCTTAGAAATTGAATTTCAGTTACTGCAAAAAGCAGAGTAGAACTTGAACCCACGGCCATTGGACTTAAGCTCCCCACCTGAATTTTGCTATTCCATTTGCAGGTTATTCATTAGTCACAGAAGATACTTGCTCTTGAAGAAACCTTTTACTTTTAGTTTTTATTGTTTTACTTTCTAATTAGTTTTTTGTGTCATTTGTATGCCTCTTAGCTTTATCAATATTATTGTTCATTTGTTTTATGTAGGAAATACTAGCTTAAAAGTGTTTTTTAAATAATTGCACATAGTTTGAGTTTTATGTTGTGATCTACAAAGGAATATTGTCATTGTAAAACAAAAATTTTCAGTCAGGTACAAAAAGATCATAGTATTAGATGAACGTGCAGTGTAAGGAAACAGCATTTGTCAAAGCCGTAATTTTGAACAATGCATTTTGTTTGCTATTAGTAAATCCCAAAATCCCAGTCTCTTAGTTCCCATCCACATATCTGCTATCTGACTGGTTAGGGGTGACTGGGACAGGATGTGCTGGAAGGAACATAGTTCCCAAGGACACCGAATCCCTCACTGTCCACTGTTTCCTCCCCTCTTCTGTAAAGGCTCAGCCTCTGCAACCTGACTCAGTAACATGAGCATATTTACTCAGCTCTGTCAACACTCAAAATACATTTGCCTGCCCTTAAGTAACAGGAAGATAACCATATTGATGTTTTAAAATGCTGAATGTAATTAATTTCTTTCCTTTGAAGTATGGCCATTGTTAACAAGGCCTGCTTTACTATGCCTCTTCAGCTGGAGTCATTCTCTGCTATCTAAAAATAAATGGTTTCATTATGCACATTTATTCCATCCACATTTATTCCAAATAGAATTAATATATTAGTACTGGCAATCCAGGCATATGAAATTCACACATTCACTTGTCTTCATTACAGTAGAATTCATGATCCTAATAATCCACCTTAATTCCAGTCTGCAATTCCTTTCAAGAGGGTTATGAAGGTATCTCATTTTAGCTCAAATCGACCTTTGAGAGTGACTTGGACACATTAAAATATGCATTTCCCCTGCCAATTATTATGACCTGGCCAGTGTGAGCCCTGGTCCTGGTGCCCCTGTCCTGCTGCGTGGCTAGGCAAGGATGGCTTCCTCTCACTCCTACGTGTGAGTTCAGATCTTGGTCTTACTCCAAGATCCCCGTAGAAAAGCCTTGTCTGCAGTGGCCAGTTATGATTTGATTTTATGTAACATGTTTCAGAGGATTTTTCATCGGTTAAGATTAAAGTAATTATCTAGCCATCCATTTGGCTTCAGATAGGTATTATGTTTTTATTTGCTCTTTGGCAGATTAATCAGGATTTTGTTTGTGGCAGAGGAAGAAAGAATACTCTTACATTCATTTGGCATTCCCTGCTTTGACCTGCTTTCCTGGAGCTTTGTTTCAGCTTTAAAGGATCCTAAATTATTAATTCAATCTGTGCTGTGTCTGTTCCTACAGCTTAATCTGGCCTGCTTTTTTTCCTTACATTAAATGCTTCAGAGATGTTTGCAATAAAAGGAAAACTGGTATTTTAGAGGCTCGAGGGAATGAGGAGACTCCAAATGAGTAGTAGCTATGGTTGGGTTTGAATCGACACTGTTACTCCTCTGGAGTCTGAAATAAGTTGCTGAATCTTTCTGTGTCCTCGTCTATAATAACATCTACCACAGAACCATTATGGAGACCAAATTAAGCTGAACCTGAAGCTACAATGCAGTGTTGCAACAAATGCTAATTTTCCCACTTCCCCACTCCTTTTATTTTCCCTGGTTTACTTGCAAGAAATCAGAACTTATTTTATGCTAAGTATATTTAGTAAGAGTTGTCAGTTAAAATGGGGAAAGTAATTAGCTGAATGAATTGCAAACAGGAAGTCAGTAAATAAGTAAATGAGAAATACGCGTGTGTTTATGTTGAAGGAGAGGGATATAGACAGTATTCCAAAAAGCTCATTTAAAATGAGCGCTGCCGTTCCATTAGGAAGAAACATGGTGCATACAGACACTGGCTCAGGTTCTAGAGAGCTGCTTGATCCCCCCAGGGTGGCTCCAGTTTCTCCTGCGGTAGTACCCAACCTCCGATGCGGGCATCTTTGTGGGTTTGGTGGATTTTCTGAAACAAGGGACAAGCCAGGCCTTTTCCCCTAGATCCATCTTCCTGGATTTCTCTTTAAATTTTTACAGAAAGTCTCCCCTGCCCCAGTTGAGCAAAAAGTACTGATAAGCAAAAGTGAGTTCTAGTGACTCTCAGAAGATGGCTTCAGACCAGTCTTAGGCAGCTTCCCAGGGATATTTAGAGAGAACCAGGCAAGCCATAGACTGATGGGGTTTCTTACTATCAACTGTCAAATTGAAGAAAGTTTCTTCAAGAATTTGTTGTCATGAATTAATACCTGTTGTGTCACTTTTATTCCCTACTTGACTACTTGTAACTTGTTAGCACACTCTTTGTGTTCGTTCATCTAACTTATTTATTCTCACCGTGTGCGTCACAGATGTACACTGTAGAATGAAAGAAAGAGAGGCAAAGCACCCAGACAAACATGTTATTGCTTGAAAGTTCTTTTCAGTATTTTAGTTCATGCATTATTATTTTCCTTCCCTCCTCTTTCTTTCCTCTTTCCCTCATCAAAAAGAATGAGGATGAGAAGACAGCGGTACCTCTTGTTTCATAATCTCATTTTTCCTCACAGAAATATAAATGTAAAAAATAAAAATGTGTAGATATACTTATTTCAATAAATATATTTCTGTAAGTTTTAAGTGATCTGTAGCATTTTACTTCATGAGTATACCAAACTATATTTGATTAACCTATTTTTCTATATTTATTTTATTTCAATATTTGCTGTTATAAAAAAAATACTACAAAGGACGATGCTACATCATCTTCCTCCCACACACACGCCAGGTATTCTCATTTTCTGTCTTCTTGATTTCCCAGTGACTTTTTAGCATGATGTTTTATTCTCAAGCAAGAGCTGCCATTCACAACCTCATTTCTCTAAGCCCACAAGTTGACCTTAGTTTTAGTCCAAATGATTCTAGTTGTCACCACTCCGGGGCCTGGGCTCCTTCTCGTGCTGTTCTGTGGGTGTTCTGTTTGCAGTCTTCCTTTCTCCCATCTCTGTGTCCAGATCCTTCCAACTGTTAGAGCTCATCTCTAATCCTACCTTTGTGAAACACTGACTTACCCATGTAGTAGAAATTTCTTTTTATCATAACCATTATTTTGCAAATGTACACATTCTCAGGAAACTTACATAGAATTAAAGTTTTCTATAAAGATATCTAGATGAAAAAAGTCATATCTCTCACACCCCTACTCAACCACACACACCTTGTGTAGAATCACACTGATTCATCCTGGGACCTCTCCTAAGCTACCTGACTGTCTTGTTGTTTGAACAAATGATAGAAGGTTTGGAGCTCTCTACCCAATGCCCTGTGCTTTTCCTTTGGCCTTCTTTAGCTCACCTGAAATTCTTTCAGGCCAGTGCCTCTCAACTAGTGAGGAAAGGGGCTATATCATGTCCTGCTGGCCTGGTGTGTCCACCTGGCCTTGTTTCTCCATTACTGAGATGTGTTCTATGATAAGAGATTCTGTGATAAACTTCAGATGACCTTACCCTTCTCCAAAGGGCATAGAGTAGCCTCAGTCTTATCCAAGAGCATACGTTTCAAAACCCCAGTGGATGTCTGAACACACACATGATATTCTGTGGCAAGATTTTTTGTACACATGCATACTTTTGGTAAAGTTGAATGTATAAATTAGGCACAGTTAGAGATTAGCAACAACTAATGATGATAACATAGTATAATAAATTTACCAGAATCATTACTTTTGCATTTTGGAGCCGTCCTGAAGTAAAATAAGGGTTATTTATACAAGTGCTCCTTGATGTAAGTTGATCTGATAACCACAGCCATTGATCTAATAACCAAAATGGCTACTATGGCTAACAGGGAGGTGGTATGCACAGTGTGGATATGCTGGCAAAGAGACGATTCTCATCTAGAGTGGGGCAATGGAGGGTGGTGTAAGATTTTATCACACCACTCAAAAAAGTGCACCCTTGGGTGGGGATGTAGCTCAGTGGCACAGCACCTGCCTGGCAAGCGCCAGAGCCTGAGTTCAAGTCCCAGAACCCTCTCGCCCTCCAACCCCAAAAAAACAACAACAAAAAAGTACACCCTTTAAAATATGAATTGTTTCTTTGTAGAATTTTCCACTTAATATTTCAGGGCCCTCATAACAGCAGGTAATTGGAAGCATGAAGAATAAAGCTATAAAAAAGGAGGGACTGCCACACTACAACTGGTGGTGAAGAGGGAGAGAGTATAGCAAGAGCAGGGTTGTGTCTACCGTTTGCCTCCCCGTCCCTTTCAGCTCTGCTGACCATGAAGGTTTTCCCTTCCCTATGTGATCATAATGTCACGTCTTTCCTTCTAGAAGTCCACTTCCCAATTTTAAAATTCCCAGTGTCAGCAAGCATTAGTTCTCACTAAATTTCCTGCCATGTGCTGATGGTTTATGTACAGTGAACCCTTCCACATACCACACCATAGCTAATCCAGGAAAGAATGTGCAATCCTTTATGGGGGACAATTCTTATTTTCATTATTCCAATTTTTTGACTTTCCTTATATGTATTTGACTTTTCACTTCAATTGATCTTGTCTTACTTACCTTCCCTCTTGTTTTGATTATTTCCGACTTTGACTTTTCAACACTGTCTCCTCCTGCTACCCTCCCCACTGTAGTCTCAGGAATGGACACTAGAATCTTCTGTCTCATACCCTCAGAGACCCCAGCCTGGCTGCTACAGCTCTTTCCAATTTAATTCTAGTTTTATTTCTCATGCCCTAGCCAGAGGGAACCGACCACTGGCCAATTATTAGGAGTATTTTGATAGAGGTCACTACAAAGTTACATAGTTTAAATGTCACCTGTTCTAGAGAATCATATTTTATGCTTGTATGATTGAGACAATAAACATGTTTTCATATTGTTTTATAATACTAGATTTGTATTTATTTTTAGTTTGTTTTGGGGGGCTTTGGGGGTTTGTTTGTTTGCTTGTTTGTTTTGGTGACAGGGTCTCGCTTTGTAGTGCAGGCTGCCCCTAAACTTTACTAAGTAGCCCAGGCAGGTCTTGAGCTTTCAGCAACCCTCCTTCCTCAGCCTCCTGAGTGCTGGTATTACAGCATACCCCCATACCCAGCTAATATTAAGTTTTTAAAAAGCAATATATCATGCCTCTAATTTTATACCAATCACTCAAACCATATTTAATGTATTAGTAATGACTTCCATGGACTGAAAATTAAAATACATGGTTCAGTCACTTCATTCTAATGAATAAATGAATGATTTCATTTTTTTTTAAGTGCCTACTTAAAGATCTGAATTGGAACCTATAGGATTTATGTGAAGGACAAATACATGTGTTTCGAAGGACAGGGTTGCATGGAAAATTCCCAGTCTCCATCCTCTAGAGTCAAGGAATCTGAGAGGAGGTAGGAGCTTTGAGGTCACTGAGCCAGGGTGGTAGAGAGCCTGCCTCTCCTTGACAGCAGCTCTGTGAACTGTCACTGTTTTTGAGTTGCCTGTAAGTGAAAATGTCCTACCTTTAAATACAGTCCCTGTTTCTCTGTGGTTCTGATTGTTAGAACATGCTGTCTTATTTTAAGACTCAGCCTAGCACCCTGTGATGTCCAGTCATATGCCACTTACGTTTAGAGTCGAAGATATAGTGATACTTAGGTGCTGTGGCCTCTCCAGGCTTAACACTCCCTATTTCTTCAGCCAGACTTCATAAAACATGGTCAAGAGATCCCGTAGTTCCCCTCCTAAGCATCCTATGTAACGAGAACTGAAAAGAGTGATTTGTGTGTGGTTAGTGCAGCTCATAACAGTGCACCCTGAGCTGTGGCCAAGTATCCAGTTATTTGGTGAAGAGGGAAATTGAGAGTCAATTCAGCCCATTTTCATGAGAATTTTGATTGTATTTTGTGTGCAAGTTTAACTTTTAGTTTTTTTGTGTTTGACACTCAAATATATAGCTTGTACTAATTTGTACCACACTGAAACATTTATAAACAGCAGCTATGGACAAATTTATCACAATGTGAAATCCTTGCTCCCTTTAATTTTTTATATTCTGTGTTTTCTACTGTATTATAGTATCTCCTATTACTTTATTTCTCAGACTTAGAAGTTATTTTCTAAATAATTGTTAAGGCCCTACAATATGCCCTACATTGCTCTTTCTCCTTTTTTTTTTTCTACTTGTCTTCTGCCTTTCCAATCTTTGTTTTTGCTTTATATCCCCCATATATTTTTTATCATAAAGTATTCACTGGAATTCACTAGAACAGATGGATATCTCTCAGTATCAGTTGGATACCAAGATGGAACAAATTATGTCCTGTTAAAATGTTTGAAAGGTTGATTTTAATGTATTTTAAGCTAACCAATTAATGGTTTACAGTTGGTTTCTTAGGAACTAACTTTATGAACTGAATTCATAGAAACTAGCCAATGTGTGAAATTATTATGACAGACAGTTAGCTAACAAAAATCTAAAAAGAACAAAATTTATTGTACTGAAGTGAATACAAAGCATATATATTGTTTTGATTCTATAACCTACCGGTTCTGCAGATATTTATATGTCCTGGGAATACAAAGAAGTATTATGCTTCCAGTTCTTTGGGAATTGATGGTCTAGTAAGGAAGACACATAAGTTAAAGAATTGAATTAGTTTTAGTTGATATAGGAAACGTGGAAAGAACAGTGGAGGATTTCCGAAGGGACATGTTTGTGAGGACAGAGATGAGGCAGAGCCCTGGAGCTGGTCCTGAAGACACAGAAGTTTGGACAGACATCATAGACAACACTGGAAAACCATCAAAAGTTGTACTAATCAGCCTGCCAGCTTGCCGGATGTGGGGTGGAAGAAAAAGGAAGGAGCCCCTGAGCCGTCCGTATACAAGGGTGAGAGTCTAAGGCTGGCTGCCCCTATGTTGGCGAAGACTGCAGAGGGATTAATTTACTTTGTCTTCTGCTTTCTCCTGGTTCAGTCAACTCTTCACACTATTTTTACAAAACAAAAAGCATTACCTTATGTTGACTGTTTTACATGAGTTTTAGGTACCAGTTTCACATGTCAGTATTCTGGAGTTAGAACATCCAAGAAAACAGAAGTTCACTGAGCTGGTAAATAAGAAGCCTGGAGAATAATTACTGAATTACTCTGAGAAGCATTGAAACCATTGATTTTAGTTTAAATTGTCATTCTCTGGGCCTGCTAAGTGCTGGACATACCTGTTCAAAGGCTTCCCATATATAGATTATTACAGTCTTCAAAACCAAACTGTGCTGCCATATTCAGATTCTCTGTATCCCACAGGTATTACTTTTACTTACAAAAAGTCCTTTAAAACAGTTTTGCGTACTCCATTTGGAGAGAAGTGTGTTTATAGTGATTTTTAAAGAACAGAGAAATAGAAAAACATGATCTGAAACAGACCCAACCTGATCAATTTAATACAATCCATTTTTGTTTGTTTTAATGGTGCTGTAAGTTTAATTTTCAGAAGTTTAGAGAAATTAAAAAGGAAATGTCCTGAAAAAAAATGTAATTGCAGAATAGATTTCTCTTGCAAATCTTCTTGTTAAAAACTCTGGGTTTGAATACACATGGGATGTAAGAATGCCCTAAAACTTTGCCAAATTGATACTAAACCACATGCACTAGGTTTTTTTCAAGTGTGTTACTTTTATTGAAAAACTATTTCAAGTTTGAAGCTGCATTTTAAAGAAACCAGCAAAAATATTAAAAGTACTCATTTGACATTTTTATAAAACACTTAGGAAGTATGCATGCATAAAGCTTGTCGCCTTAATATTGAATATCAGAGGCTTAGTTTTCCACAAGGAATGCTCCTACCATAAAATTCATGATATTCGTTTATTTTCTATTTCTTCTTGTACTTTATGTTCATATATGTTTGCCTGTAATTTTAATTTCATTAACCCAAAAGTTCTATATAGTATTTGCAGTTATTAGTTATAGCAGAAATAGATGAACAAATCCCTTAACTAACCAAAAAAAGTTTAGTTATGTTAACAGAAAGTTCCCTGGATAGAATAGTTGCAAAATACATGATGGCACTTAGGAATTTAAAGCAACCATTTTTAATTACAATAACTGTGCTTTGATGTATCTGTGTTTGAGGTCTGATGTTCAGTTATCATAAAATGAGGCATGCACATGTTCCGTGAGAAGTGGGCTTTCCAGATTCAGTCTTTCCCAACAGCTGGACACATACTTTAGACAGGAGGGAGGTCCCAGGTTCCCTTGTGTCAGTAGGGTGGATATGGCAGGAATGCCTAGGCCAGAATTTTTGGTTGAACTTGCAATTTAGTATAGAGATTTAATTGCATTCTCAGTAACATTTACTTTTGTCTCATAACAATAAAGTGTTCATGATAATGTCCTAGTAAAATAAAGCATTAGGAATCTCAGCTTTCATATAAATATTCAGCCAGAGGCATCCCTTTTATTTGCTTATTTTCATATGATTATATGTCCAGAAAATTCTGAAATGGATCATGTGCTTAGAGTTTTACTATTTTTTTAGTGTTTTGAGGGAATTTTTTTAACCAATTAAGGTTTAATATATTTGTAAAATGTACTGGTCCCATGTGCATAGTTCAGCAGTTTTGACAAGTGCAGTCATTTAATCTACCCTTTCACCAGACACACAACTTGCATCACCCAGTGATGATTGTCCAGTGCTCCCAGGGCCCCTCCTCCCCTGGAAGCAGCCAGGGTGAAGAGTTCAGCACCACTGTCAAATCTTAATTTTAATTCTTAGATATAACATGTCAGACTGACATGCCAAAGAAGGATTTTGAAAAGTGTTTTCCCTTGAGGAGTTGTTTGTTAGTTTGTTTGTTTTGTTTTTTCTCTTTAGGGAATCATTCAGAAGTACATGTGTAGACTAAGAATGAATATTTAAAATCAGATGATGCAGGACTTTAGTGTGTTGCCTCTCAAACACGCGAGAGGAGCCGCAGTTTCTAATTGTTACTGAAGGAAAAGCAAGTCACTTTCCAGGCTGTGAGAATAATTTTGTGTAACTTACTTTCTTGCTGTATTTTAATCTCCCTGTTCTTTTGTTTCTACTTCTGGTAAAAATTGCGGCAATCCTTTACAATTGCATCTTAACTTTGTGTGTTGTGGACGACTTTTGTGTACAGTGGAACAAAGGAGCAATACATATAAATTAATAAAAGTGATCACTAAACATTATGGATGAAGCCAAAGAGACCAACACCTTCCTTAGACTTTGGAGAAGCAATATAACCCACCCGCGCCTGTGCCTTCTCCTGACCTTGAACTGCTGTATGCAATAGGAGGCACTGTCATTTGGACCTCAAGGTAACCAAACAAAGAGTGCTTCTGTTTTCTATCTTGGAGGGCAGGGGTTGAGATGGAGGTTTTTTTCTACATTGCCTCTAGAGATTTTTTTCTTCTCTCCTTTTAGCTAATGTGCTCCTCTTGATAAGTAAATTTTAGGGTTGAAATAAAATGAGCAATGTGGAGAGATAAGACTGCAGGAGAAGGAAGGTTACTTTTATTTCATTATTGCTGCACATAGAGTAGAGAATGAAATTGCACTGCTGTCGTAATTTATTCTCTTTATTAAAATAGACAAGCATTAGACAAGCCGTAAAATTTCCATCTGCATTCACAGCAGGCTCCCAGTATCTGAAATACAGATTTCCCCATCCCCTTTTTTGAAAACACCAAGGGTTGAAACATTTTAGATATTGAAGAATATCAGAATTGTGGTATTTAACTTATGAACGCAGTGGATATCCTCACATCCTCTTTGGATTGCTGCATCATGTTAAAGGGAAAGCTGTACTTTAAATGTCACTGAGGACACGAGAGTTAGGTTGGGTCGGAAAGATCTGCACTGCAGCAGGGCACGAAGGGCCGCCCAGCTTGGTGATTCAGCTGCTGCCCTCCTCTGTCCCCTCCCTGGCAGGCCTTCTCACCTTGGGAAGGAAAACAAAAAGCGTTTTTGCAGTGTGCAAATGATGATCACTCCACAGCAAGGCACCTATTGTCGTTTTAGCCCACATAACTCTGTTGCCTGAAGGACAAAACCTTTTAATACTGAGAAATTGCCATCCAAGGAGTGTAAATGTCAAAATTTCCTTGTTGGACTAAATGAAGAATTCATTATTTCTCCCTAATTTTAAATGCAAACACTTGCTTGGTATTTGAAGCATAGAAAGCATGAAGTCCTGTGAAGATAATTTTAAAGGTGATTGTAAATTCTCCTCTTTTTCAGCAAACTGTTTCCCCATTTGGAGAATATTCTGTTTCAATTTTTTATAAAGGCAGTCTGATGAAAAATTTAAGCAGACTCTTTTAGGAGCAAGTCCTCTGTCAGATGTCAGGCCAAGCTCCCATTTGGTAGGCACGGTTATGTAAGGTACTGTGTGCCATCTATCTAAGTCTTACACCTCTGCTGCAAATGTAGTCTCAGCAGCTCCAGTGCCTGTCTTTCTGAAGACTTCCTTTCTGTGATGTTTCTCTCTTAGCTAACTTTACCATTGGGAAATTTTAATAATCTGCTGGAGCAACATTGGGAAAAGAGGGTGGTGGGGCACCCTTGCACTAGAAGGTGAAGTAAAATGTTCACACAATGGTGTAATTAGGTGCATTTAGAAAGAATGAACATGACACTGGAGCAGAGTGGGCCACTTGATGAAGACTTGGGTACTACTGTGCTTTTAGAGGGACCTTTAAGGACAGTGAAGAGGGAGATTGTAAAATCACAAGAGTTCTGAAATCTTAGAGGATGTCTTTGTTGTTTAGGAAGGACTTTAATAGATACATATTATTACATTTGATCTCTGTGACTGTGAAAAATACCCTCACTTTCCCCGAAGTGCTACTCCTCACCCTAGACCAGTGAGCTGTGTGGTCATTCTGAACTCTGAGTGACTCCTTCCCGCTTCTTCCTTCAGCATATCAGAAAAGAAACTTCTGCTAGAGACCCATTCAGGCCACCAAATAGCCAAAACAGCGGAGAGGTCTCAGCCTATCTCCAGACCCAAGAGATGTGCTGCTGGGTACTAGAACCAAGTTAAGAAGGGAACGGAAGCAGCTAGTTTCTGACAAAGAATTTCAAAGTACAGTGACTGAAACATTTTGGTCCTGAAACATAAATGTTTGTCATTGCCAGGAGGACAATAAGGTTCTGTACAACTTGCAGAAAACACATGAGAAGGTTTTTAGCAAATGCTTGCATTTGACAGTATATTATTAGAGAATGATCAATTATTATCTCTATCTTGTTCATTAATATCAGCTCTTGAATTTCCTGTGCATCTCTGTGTATCTCACCTCCTTTGATTAATAACTATGTGGCATGTGGGTTTGTTTATCGACTGCAAGACCTGTTTCCTTACCTATGAAATGTAAACAGCAGTAATCCCTCAAGATTACTGTTGGGAAAATGACCTACTAACTAAATCTCTGTTGCTTTTCTGTTGTACCATTAAAGAACATTCCCCAAGTAAAACCTTGCTTGTGAATTTCATAGCTACATTTCTCAATAGCAGAAAACAGAAGATATCTTTTAAACATAGGGCAACCAAGAAAGAAGTGTTCCTAAAAAGTGCTAAATGTATATAACCTCATTAATATTGTATAGTTCAGCCTATAGAAATCAGCTGACCCTTATTGTTTTAAAGGTTTAGTCTACAACAGTTTTAAAGTTGCTCAATGAATACGGTGACAGATATTGTCAAATTTTGATGAATAGGATTTAGACTGAAGTTTGAGCTTCAAAACATTTGGATCCATAACTTCACAAGAATGTAACTTTAGTTGTTTCTGATTTCTGGAGTACCACTTAGCAACTTATGTGTATATTATATGACACAATACCACTGTGGCTAAAAAAAAAATAAAATAAAAATAAGCTAAGTCCTTTATGCAGAACACCTTGCTTAGCCAGAAAGCATTCTATTTTCATTTTCTCTCATTTTCCTTCTCTACTTCTTTTCAATAAATATTTTAGTTTGTTTTTCAGGCACCATACATGGTACTGGAAAATGATGTTGGATAAATCAATGCTTTCTTAGAGTTTAAAGTTTGTTGTTTATACCTTGAAATATCTTCTGTTTCACATACAAATGTGTAGTGCTTTTTGCATACTTGTCAGAGCAGTCAATCCACAAAATACCATCTGTTGAGTTGTTGTCTTTTACCTTTTGGAAATATAGACAATGTCCCTATATTACTTTGTTCTTTCTCTCACACATATGTTATTTTCATTTATTTATAATTTTGTAAGTTTTATACATTAAAATACTGACCTTATTTTGTCACTACCCTAGGAAATAGTTTATCTGTCAGATACATGGTTTGTTACCATTATGACATACGCAGAGACCGCCATAGGGTCAAAGGACAAACCCATGGCCCTTAGTCTGTTATTCAGGCAAAACAAGATCTGTGTTTTCTTCTGAGGCAGTCCAAGACTTGAAAATGATTTTCATTAAAGCCAATATTTCTTACTTGGACCTACAGATAGCTTGCAATAGATATAGATAAGTAAAAGTAGAACAAAACTTAACTGTCATCATGTATCCTGTTACCATAAAATGTTGAATATAGATGTTAATCATTTTTTTAAAAGTCAACAAAACAAATTTTATTAGCCCCAAATTTACCTGGCCTATCTCTTTCAAGATGGAGAATACTGAGATAAAAGAAACTAATGTTCAGAATTTGTAGGAACATTCGTTTACCAGCCTTTACAACATCCAGTTCCAACCCAGCTCCTTTGGAACAATGCCTGGATTCCCTTTACCGGTCATTCTGCCTTTCTCACTCTCATTTTAATGCATTGTATTTACTTTTTGCTTCTTTAATTCATGTTAGAGTTTTGTTATTTTGAATGCTGGTGCTTTTGAAGTTGCTGTATCTTAAAGAAATTATATTGTTTCATATTCGTTATTGGGCATTGTCAACATAGTTTTTCTAGTAAAAATTACTGATAATCCCTTTGAGGTTTTCAAGTACAGTGTCTCCTGGAACACTTAGCTGTGCCTTCCCACCCTGAAAGAGCCATATGGTGTGAGCATGAGCTGGCTGTGTGAGCTGGCATTTGAACCCTGCAGCAGTCCTCCCTGTTTTGCCCTATCTTGGCCTCTTTTTCCTTTTTCTTGTTTCTACCCAGATACCACTGTGGTTAGAGAGATGTCAAAATCAGTTAACAACACCTTCATTCTCATTTGTATCGTTATATCTGGTTAACGGGGTTGACAGAGAAGTTTGCTTTATCCAGGAAACAAGCAATTTCAAAGTAGGAAGCCACTGTCACTAGGTCAGAAGTTTGGGGGTGTTGACCTGCATGTGTGGATTGCCCACTTTTCTGCCTCAAAGCTGCATTTGAGACAGAATGATGTGAGAAAAAAAATAGGCTACACTCATTTATGCCATTGTCTGAAAAAGAAAATGCCTTTCCAGAAGCCCCTAGCCAATCTGTGTTTATATCTCAGTGATCAGAAGTGCATCCAATATCCTCTCCACCTGCAAAAGAATCTACACACATGAGTAATAAGCCATTCTAGTGCAGAGGCAGCAAGTGACAAGGGGTTGAGACTATCTAGTGGATGACCAGAGCACAGGTGCACCTTTGTCCGAGATCACCTACTCCATCCCGCCCTCCAGCACTGGGCCGCACATTCCTTAGGGGAATCTTTTTATGAGTAGTTTAGGGAGACTTCACCACTATGAGCCGACCTGGTCTGCTCTCACCTTCACCTACATCGCATGCTCCCAGAGTGGGGACCACATGTGCAAGTGGAAGTTCCCAGGAGACAGGGTTCAGTGAGAGTTTGTGGAAAAGGAGTGCAGGAATGGGAGGGTATATCCTCATATTGTTGCCTAAAGCCAGCAGCTGGAGGTAAACAGAGAGTGCTGAATGAGGAAATGTCCTGGCCTCCTGACTTCCCATTCTTACCCATAGGCATTCCCTGTTGAAATGTGAAACCACAACCCTGACCACTCTATTCACTAAAGTCCAGTAGGGAGCATTTTGCCAAAGCCCTGCTGGCTCATGTGTAATAGAAATATTCTAGTTTGGGACAGTATTCATTCTGCCATCTTAAAATTATTATGGGTGGCTTTAAATGGTCAGACCCATTTAGTCATTGTTGTAAATCTGAGCTTAGCATAACAATCAGTACAGTTCTCTGATATGTGCAGATGTTCAAAGGATTTATAGGGATTATTCTTGGGTGTATAGGTATATAATGTAAAATAGAACTTTACTTCCTGGAATGTATCCTTAGAAGGTAATTAAACAAATGTGCAAAGATACATATGCAAAGATTTTGTAGTAATCTTTTATGATAAAATTCAGAAATATTCTAGCTCTTTATGAGGAGGTGGGTTTGGGTGATGTTAGAACAGTATGGAAGAACTAAAAATTTTGGCAGGATAGAAATGCTGCTAGGTATATAAGGTAGGCTCTGTATATATGGAGTACCATCCCCATCTCATTTTGCAAAGCTGGAATTGTGTGTGTACTTAAATGATAGACAGTGTTTATCTCTTGATGTAATTTTATTTTATATTTAAAAATATTTTTGCATTGTTTAATTTTAAAGCAATATGGTATATGCATATTTTACATTAAGAAAAATTTTTATAAACATATGCTTTAGGTTAATAGAAAAATAATATGAGACAACATGTACAAAACCTTACTTGACTAGAACCAAAATAACAATAAACCAAGTTATAACCTTTTCTCCTTATTTTATGTTCCTAAGAGGGGAGATGTGGAGGACCAGGAATTCAGCTCAGTGGCACAGTGCCTGCCAAGAGTGAGATCCTGCGTTCAATTCCTGGTACCCATGCCATCCCCAAAATAGGGGAGATTAAGACAAAATGAACTGTAACTAGGAGTAACTTGTAAATAAGGATTTTCAGAATATGTCTTGAAATATGTTGTCTCCATTTCTCCTTGTGCCTTATTCTATTGCTGTTAATAACAGCCACAATTATGCACAGCTGCCAGTTTTCTTTCTTAGTGAATAAGGTGACTAAACTAAGTGAAACACAAGTAGACTGATGCCTTTGCAAAATATTTTCAACATCAAGGGCTAAACAAAACATTTTTGAAAAAATCTTGAGTTGAACCAAAAATTGAAAATACAATTCTGTTCTTTGAACATTCTGATTTAATAAGCATTTTCCATAAAAATCTAGGAAAAATGATTTAAAATTTCCTCTTTGAGATTCTGAGACATCAAAGTTTATTGTTGTAGGCCACAAATATAGTTAAAACTTCCAACTGTGTTGTTGTATTGCCCTGTCTTTTTGTAAATAGCAGAACTCTGATTTGACTCAGGTAAAAAAATTATTAGAAAACAAATACAAAGGCTCTGTGGAAAACTGAGCAGTTCCTAGGTAGTTGAGGGAAAAAAAAAAAAAAGACACTGTCCCCAAAAAGATTTCCAAACACAAACTTGTCCTAATGTTTTGATTATAAAATATGTCCAGTATCCATCTCTTCTTGTTAACATAAGCCTGCCTGTTATGACCTGTGTCTAAATGTCCCCCAAATCCTCATACAGTCATAGGTGGCACTTTTTCACAGGTGGCTAGATCTAGACTGTGTGATCAATTCATGGTGCAATGCTAGGATCAAGGGTACTAGGATTAAGGATGTCAGTGCTACCTACCCTAAGTAAAACTGATAAGATTTAAAACATAGAAAGAGCTCTGGTGGCTCCTTTGCTTGCTTGCTTTTGTTGTCTTCAGCCTGCCATGAGCTGTATCTCCTCTGTGATGCCTTCTGCCAAGCCACTCTTCCTTGGAGCTAGCCAATTATGGACTGAAAGCTCTACAAACTGTGAACTAAATAAACCTTTCCTCCCTTCACTTGTGGGTGTTAGGTGTTTTGTTTCAGCAATGGGAAAAGTAACTAAGACAACTGCCTATGAAAGTAGAGTTTTATACCAGTAAAGTACAGACTTAAATCCATATTACTGTCTTTCTATCCTTTTGCTCTTAATTAAAAGTTTATGTAGATGTGGTGGTTTTTATTTTCATCTATCTTTACTAGAAAGAGCTATTGATTATCTTTCTCTATAATCTCAACTTCCTTTGTTAATTTTATGGATAGATTATAGGTGGAAACCAAGAAAATTAATTCCAAGTTCCTCATTTAGATAAAAGTTTTGCAACATTGAACTTAAAGGCTAAATCTATTTTTAATTCAGAAGATTTTAGTGTCAATAAATCCAACTCCAATCTCCTTGGACCTCCTGTAACTAGAAAGGAAAATTATACTCTAGATAGAATTGTCTGTTTTTTCCTTACATAGTAAGAACATTTCACACCTATTTTATTAAAAACCAAATGAAACAAATAGTATACTCACAGTTTCTTCACTTTTTAATGGAGTACTCTTTGTTCATTTAGCTCTCCAAAATAATTGTTTCTTTTTCCGCTTAAAATTTTGAGATCTTGGTCAAAACAGGTAAACACAATAAATCTAAACATGCATTATCTGTCCCCTCTGCCAATCACACATGTGTGCACTTACACTGTGCTAGATATATTGGTTTGAAACTCTGATTTAAAGACTTTAAAACAGAGTTGTCACCTGGATTTGAAAAAAATCTAAGTTTTATGGATTTTTTTAGAGTCTATTTATTATTTCATTGTAGTAGTTCAGAAGTTTGGAAATAATTACTGATATAAAATAAAAGTTTAAGAAATGAATAATGGAGTTGTGCTTAGTCCTCTAAATTTGATTAAGTTATATTCCTTAACATGGTTAGGAATTTTGAAACTTCAGGCCAGCATAACTAACATTTTTTACTCTAAGTGCTGTGTGATGCAGTGTTGTTTCTAAAGCAATCTTAACAAAGACCTATTGTTGAGGACTTAGATCCCATTCCTGTTAGGAAAATATAAACCATTCTAATAAAATTTTGGGATTAAGAATACATGTGACAAAATAAAAAATAAAAAAGAATACAGGTGAAAATTTTAAAAGAATAACAAACTTCTTGATAGAATAATAGTTCATTTAGGTGTGATGTGAAGAGATGCCATTCACTCTTCATGTCTGGGACTGGTGTCTGTCTTTGCAGAGAGAAATTGTTCCAAGGAAACCATTCTGACTGTCAGTTTCACCCAAAGTGATCCATAGACTACAGCTACAGAAGTGTCCTACTGGAGACTACTGCTGTCACTGGATGTCCATGAAATAGCAAAAGGACATCCAGTGCTCATAAAAGAGCATAGCCTCTCTACTAAGGAGTTCCACTCCTGATACCCGTAATGTAGACATGGCAAGCAATCAGATTTCTGATAATCCTTGAGCACCTCCCTTGTGGCAGACTATCAAGAATACAGCAGCGAGCAAGGGGAGGCTAAGACCTTCCTGGGTTAGGCAGGGTTTATATTTAGTGAGGGAGTCATTCAGCAAGCATGCAGACAAACAGGTTCATAAGGTAATTTCAGGTCCAATTAAGTGTTTTGAAGAAGTTACATCTGCCTAAAGCAGTAGCTGGTGACCAAGAAGGCTGCTGTACTCAGGATGCTTATGGAAGGCCTCTCAGAAGACATGCCATTTGGTTATCTGAATTACTAAAATGAGAAAGTCTTCTCAAGAGAGGGAAGAGTAGAGGCAAAGACCCTGGGAGTAGCTCTAGGCTGGGGTGTCCTAGGTTCAGAAAGAGGCCGGTGTTCCAGGATTAAAGTGAAAAAAAGGAGAGTGGCATGAGGTGGAGTTCAACTTAACATTGAGGTATCCATTTTACATCCAACTCTAGCTCCCTCCGCAAAACAGAGATGTAAAAATGTATGTAAAACTAAAAAAAAAAAAAAAAAAAAAAGAATGTATGTAAAACTAGAGGCCCAAACTGGAGCCATGAGACAGCCATCTGTTGAGTGTACTGAACAATTTTAAACTAATGGAACTTGATGAGAGAATAAGTAGAAAAGAGAAGATAGGTGAGCACAGAGCGCTGGGCATCCCAACATTTAGAGATCTAGTAAAGAAGGAAGAATGAAACAGAAGAGATTGAGAAAGCGGCACGTGGTAAGGCAGGAGGAACAGCAGATAAACCTGCATGCGGTATAGTTGGAAAGTAATGTAGGAAGGTGAAGGTAACCAACCACACGGGCTATTCAGTGGTATCAAATAGAACACAGAAAATTAATCTTGGGAAATGTAGGTTACTGATAATCTTGCTAAGTGAATTTAAGAGAAAAGAGTAATAAGAAAAACAATAGTAGAAATTTTATGATGTAGGGGACTGATAAATGGGATAGTAGCTGGAAAAGTGGGGCCAAGGAAGAGGTTTTATTTTGGGGGCTTCAGTTTGGTTTGTTTTAAAGAATGGATAAATCTTTTCTTTGATGAGCAAGAATTGTAGAGATGAAGAAACCCACAGGGCAGACAAAAGAGTAGGGATAATAGAATGAGTTCTAGTCTTAAATTCTTGAGGCCAGAAAAGCCCTGAATGATGTGGTAAAGCTGGTGCTCTCATAGAAGAGTTGGCTGTAGGTAAAAGCAGCTACATTTCCATTTCAGAGAGAAGAGAGCAAAGAGGAGAAAAGGTTAAACATGCAGAGGTTCCTGAGATTGGTAGTCAGAGATGAAGTAGAATTTACCCCATCACATCTGTTTTCTACAGGAAGCAGGAGAAACAGCTGAAAATGAGGAATGCAGGGATTTGGAGAATGAAGAAAGAGGATTTAGTGTGAAATCTGTCTTGTGTGGATGGAAAAGCAAGCCCACTAGGGAAGTTTCATGAGACAATTGACACTATTGAGTACCCGTTTAAGCTTTACAGTAACAAATTTGAAGTATGTTCAGCCAGTAAAATCAAATGTTTTCTTCTGGGACTGTTCAACAGGCCAGGCCCAGCTGCACCTGGATTTGCTTGTACATGTTCAGGGAATTTTGCAGGAGGCTATGTTTGAAATGCTGAGAGCAAAGTACAAAAAGGAAGTGCTTGCAATGCTAAATTATAGAAGAAAAGCCAAAAAAGAGAAAATAGAAGACAAGACAGGGTGATAGTGAAACTGTGGAGGAGTGCGTGGATTTGAAGGTATGTAACAAGTACTGGAACAAGTGCAATAAGAAATATACAACTGGTTGAGATGGTGATAATATCTACCTAAGAAGTGATGGAGCTTCTGCTGGTGGATATAGCACACAACTCTGTGAGTGGGTAGCTGGCTGAAGTGGACTGGGAAAACTTCATTGGAGTGGAGGAAGTCAGGGACATAAGAGTTCAGAGCCTTGGAAACATCAATTCTGTAATGTTGAAGCTGCTAAGAAAGCAGTAGGATCATTGATGGATAACAGGATGTTGGACATGGGATGCAGTTGTTACCAAGGGCAATAATGAGGGTGTTTTCTGGGAGAACATGAAAGAATAAAAGGTGATGCTCTGATGCTGTAGAGAAGCTAGGTTTTTAAAGGGGAATGAAGGAGAAATGATTTGGAAGCTGCAAAAGGGACAGAGAAGGATATACTCTGCCTAAATTATGTGAGGTATGAAAGAAAACCTGAAAATCTTTATGGAAGTATCTTAAGGAGACAACCCATTTCTAGTAATAATAAGGCACTCAAAATAAGGTGAATATCTGGGAAACAAGAAATACTAATCATGACCAAAGTGAGTTTGGACACTATGTGGGTGAGTCTGCTTCTGGACATCTCTCAGACAGTGATTGGTAATGGTAATGTAGCTGGATTCTGTGCTCAGCTGTTTCTGGGGCTAATGGCCAGCCAGAAGCTTCTTCCCAGGACTGCTTGTTAGCTTCCTGAGTGGGGGAGCTCAGCGGTGGAACTGAGCTGGTCATTCCCCTAAATCAGCAGTCACCTTCCCAACTGGGAACATGTAGCAAGAGGAAATCTCTGGGCTCTGATCTGTCCAGAGGCAGAATATCACTGGACACACACACATACCTATATGTGTATATGTCTGCATATATTTCTAAGTCCAGCATATAAATATACATGCTGAAAAGCAGTTCTCAACATTTAGAGACTTATCAACTGTATACTTCAAATAAGCATGCATTTTTTCCTGTGAAAATTGTTCTGTAACAATGGAGGGTATCATTTCCACAGGAAATGTACGAGAAAGCTTTACACCAAGATGAATAACTGGAGAACTAAGGAAACTGTATCTCTCCCCTTCCTTTTGGCCATTTCTCTTAGAAAAGTGCATTCTGCTCCCTGCTGCTGCCCTGGGGCTCCACGTACGCAGCCCAGCACGCTTCCTTCTCTCTTACACACGGTGTATACGCATTGCTCTCACCAGATGGAGACTGAGGCAGGCCTCTGCCTCAGGCCTTTCATTGTACCCACATTAAATGCCCCTCAAAAGCACTTTGAATTGTTTAATTTCTTTACTGTGAGTGTTCTTTCTGAAGGTCAGGAAAGGACTGCACAAAGACAGGAAGGAAAAATAAGAGAGGAAGAGTTCCTCTCCCGGCCCCATTTGCCCACTTCTGATGAAATGCAGAACTCTCTTGAAAGTTATCAGAGGCCAGGATGGAGATGACTAAATTTAGGTGCAGTAAGAAAAGGAGCCCGGAGGGAGGCATCAGGCATGGTGTTGGATTGCGGCTATCCTGTGGGAAGAAAAGAATATTGTGCTATCAGTATGGAGGTGAAAGAGTATCATGGTTGGCTTGTTTGTTTTGTGAACATGTTAGAAGAAAGAAACTTCAACCACATTATCATTTTTCTCAATTTCAGCAGGGTTTTCTGAACTATCTTTGGCTTCAGATACTTCACAATGACTAAAAGTAATAAAGGAAATAAAGCCCTGGGCAAGGACCTTGCCCAGTTCCCAACTGAACAAATAATCCAAACATGTAGGCAATGCCAACCCACATGAGGACAGTTTATGCCACTGCAGGTCCTGGGGGAACAGGCTATTCAAGAGGTTGTTGCAAAAGCCATAGCTGGATAAAAACAAATAAATAAATTGTTCACTTCTTCCTTTTTAGTGCATTTGAGGGAAAAGTAAAGATGATTTCTTGGCAAAGTTTTTGCTTGTTTTCATTAAACTTTTAGAGGAGAGCAGTTGCTTTCATTTGTTAGTTTATAAATTCCATTATAACTTATAACTCTTGAAGAATGATGAATAAATACAAATTATAAAAGGAAAAATTGCCAATTATAGTCTCAGTACCTATGATGAATTATAACAGTGTAACATATTTATTTTTCTCATATAGTATTTTTAAGTGACTAAAGTGTATTCTGTGAGCAATCTTGATAAAACAAAATTTTAAGATGTTCTTAGATTAAGGCAGAAAACATTGTTCATATGGTTCTAAAAATAATTATGAAGGTTTTCAGAGTCAGGGCTGTTTCTTTAGCAGCAATATCAACTATAGAATTCTTGATGGAGGATACAAAATCATAATTTCTAAGAAGTGATACAAAAGAAGAAGTATTTTTAACTTTAAAATCCATAAGTGTAAGAATAACTTGTATCACAGTAAATTTCCACTTTTCGTATCACCATGTTTTGATGTGGGGGAGTTCTTTTAAACTAGGATAAAAGCAAAGAATTAACATTAAACACCCAACTTGCATTACAGCCCTTTCTCTTAATCAGTATCTAAGCAAGAGCCAAGAAGAACTGGGGCAAGTGCTATTTTTATGTTATATGTTCTTTATTTCTGGGATTTGCAAGAGAAATGGTGCAAAGTGTTTCCTCGCTGCTGTTCTTAACTCTGGTTTATTTAGAAAGTGTTATTAAAAAATATCATTGGGTCTAGTAATTTTTCATTAAGATTTTATCAAACAATGTCCAATTCAGGATTTTGTTGAGTTTGAAGATAGTAGCTGCCTGTTATTTATTTTATTTATTTATTGTGGTGATGAAAGAATTTCCTTACAGAAAACAGCAATGAAAATGTGACCTGCTTTGTGTTTTCAAAGAGAGCTATGATTTCTGGGGAACTACTGAGTGACCTGAGAAGCATGAAGTTGAAAGACATGAGGGCTTCTCAGGACTTCTACCATATTTCATCTCACAAATACATCATCCCTCTTGGGGGAGGGGTGAATGTTAAACCCTCAACACTTTATTTATTTGCATAATCCTGGAACAATTCACAATTGACAGTATTCAGTGATCAAGTCTTACTGATTGTGTTATTGTAGAAGGTGGGAAGAAACTGAAAACTGAACTGTTTACCAGCTCTGCAGAGATGGTGGACAATGCTCTGTGGGAGACGAGGATGGCACCCCCATGACATCATGGACCGCACGTGGGTTTGGAGATGCATCAGCCAAGCACAGCCCTTTGGTGCCTGGTCACAGCTGCCTGACAAGATCACAGTGCTCTCCCAGGCAGGGGCCTGATGACATCTACTGGGGAAAGTCAACAAGCTGGGATCTCCTGGGGGAAATCCCGAGAGACAATGAGTGCAAAGGTTCCTGGGGTGAAGCAGTAGGTTTCTCAGGCCGGTTTATCTCAGAACTGGTTCTCATTGTAGCAGCCCTGAGTTTGTGACGGTGAGCAGTGCTCCCTTTCCCTGGGACAAGCAATAGCACATACAGGAAGAGAAGGAAAGGCATGGCTTTTCCTAGCCAGCCCACACCACTCAGTGGGGCAGGGGGCACCTCACACCCGCGACACATAGATAGCTCTGAAGAGTCTCCATTTTTATTAGTTAATCAACAAAATGGCTGATAAAAGGAAGATCATGTGGTAAGAAACCCCATAGACAGTAGGAGATGTCCAATGAGAGATGTTGAGCAGGGTAATCCAGCAAATTTATACAAAGGGTATATAAATTTAAATCAAATTTTTAAGTAGATATCTCACTCCTGACTTATTATAGCATATATGCTAAGAGTTATAGGAATTGTGGATTTTAGGAATAGATTTAAAATTCACAGTTCCTGCTTCTCATCCATTTGTTCATATTCTGTGTCTCTTTATTTCTCTCTCTTTTCTTTCCTTCCTCTACCAAGAGGAATGCAATAAAAGGTATAATTGCAATATATGATAATTGTATAATTTAAAAAGGATGATAAAAGATACATGGCCCTTAGTCCCCCCCCCCCAAAAAAAAAAAACAAAAAAACTCCTCACACTTCTTGTCACTTGCTGAAGCAGCTCTGGAAGTCCCCTTTCATGAATGACTTTAATTGCACTGTCAGGTCTGCCTTGATGACCTGAGTGAATTCAAAATGTTTACTTTTCATGGTCGTTTTGACTTTGAGGATGATCCAGAAGTCACAGGATGCCAGATCCAGTGAATAAGGTAAATGAGAAGACAGTATAATATTTTTATGCACCTGCATTTCCATTGCATCGTACTTAGTAGCAGCATTCATCATATTTTTTTTTCTTTTTGGGGGGTGGGGTGCTGGGGATCGAACTCATGACATTGCGCTTACCAAGCCGGCACTTACACCACTGAGCTAAATCTCTGGCCCAAGCATTCATCATATTTTTTACCACACTTTGTAAAGACATGAGACAGACTCTCCAGGACTGCTTCAGAAGGTGGCAAGAATGATGGTATAAGTACGTTTGAAGGAAGAGGAAGTATTTTGAAAGTGACTAATGCCAATGTATCTTTTACTATAATAGTTATTAAAAATTTAAACCTTCACCATATATTTTGATCATCCCTGTACAAACATAATTTGACTACACTGCACAGGTAGTCCTAGCACAACCCAGGGCTTACTATCTTAAATCTTAGGGATTTGATATAAAAATTAAATGGTTTATGCACTTGCCTCTTATAGTTGCTAGTAAATCCTACCCACTATTCTTTTGGAAAAAAAGTAGGAGGGGAGAAACACATGTTGAAAGAGTTAAAGAAAAAGTCCAAAGGTAGTGGGGGAGTCCTTCTGTAAAAGTATCATGGAAAGAGAGTTTTTACTGTGCTCTTGGGGGATGTCATATTGTCAGTGTTTGTCAGAAGACATTGTGCCTGGGACCATACATGCACATTTGCTTAGTACTATGGTTACCAAAAACTTAGACCATGAGCATTTGTCTATGTATGAACTCTTTTTTAGAGTCCTGGAGTTTGCTCTCAGGACACTCTGTGTGTGTGTGTGTGTGTGTGTGTGTGTACACACATGTGTGCATGTGTGTATTGTGTGTGTGTGTGACCCAAAGGCAAAGCTTCATGGAGGACTTTATTATCAGAAGTGAAACATTCTTTACTCAGGTTCTGTTTTTCAATTTGATCGTTACTTTAATTGATAATCTAAATGAACATGAGAAAAAAATGTGCATCTATATGCTTTACATTTAAAGTGTTTTTACTTTAAATGCATTTCTGAATGCCTTTAATGCAATGTAGCCAGACATTTTGCTTTGTAATGCATGTGTGTGCCTTTAAAAGTCACAGGGATAGTCTGATGTGGTGTTGTACAGCTGTGATCCCAGCACTTGGAAGACTGAGGCAGGGGGATTGCCATGAGTTCAAGGCCAGCCTGGGCTACATGAGGGAGTTTAAAGGTAGCCCACACTACAAAGTGTGTCTCCAAAAAATAAACTAAAATAAAAATCACAGGAATCTACATTTGTCTGCTGGGTGAGGTGGTGGCTGTATTGTGCTTTGGGACCCTGGTGGCCTGAGCAGCTTCCCTCCATGATTTGTGACTCCCAGCCCCACTCCAACTCCTTTCTGACTTATCTTGATTCTTTGAGATAGGTAGATGCTTGATTCTCCAGTCATAGGCAGTTGTTTCTTTACCTTATCCTGCCATAATTTCTTCCTAAAGCCTGAGGGAAGTAGGGTTCAGAATAAGGTTCACTTTGATGTGAATGCTTTTCTTTTCTTTTTTTTTTTTCTGGACTAAATAACACAGAAGAGTGATCTTTTATGTGGCCTTTTCAAACAGGGAACATCCCCTGTGCGCCTGCCTGTGGTGGCGCAGTCTGTGACAGCACCGAAGTGCATAATTCTATTTTTGGCAGGTCTGTGTCAAAGCAAGTCTCACAAACACAGCAGATGTATGTTCTGGGTGAGCGCCACTTGCATGCATCCGGGGAGTTATTTGCTGGTTATAAGCAGATTTGCGGGGTGGGGATGGCGTGGGAAGACTTCCCCCTCATTGTTTTCTTTTCTGATTGTCTCAAAAGAAAAATTTGCTTAGTCTGAATACTTAAATGGACCTTTTACACCTGAGTGTTTGTGGTCCTGGTAATGGGTGGGGGCATTGCCTTGGAAGTTTTCCACAGAACCAAGAAAAATATGCCCTGTCTCTGTCATTGTTTAAATTCTAATTGTTGCTCAAAGAAAAGCATTTGAGGAAATGTGTTTGTGCCCTCTGTGTGGCATTGTCTGGTTTTGTGAAAGTCAACTTAGGGGATTTTCTCTGTGAAACTCGTAAAGCAGCTTAAGTAATTGGAGCTAAATTATTCTCTCTGGAATGCAGCCAGGTCAGTGGCCCTGGGAAGTATAGAAGGGCAGAGGGAACTCAAAGGTTGTGCAGCATTAACCTTACCCTCTGTGCCGGGCCAGCAGGCAGCTGGGGCTGCTGCCACTGTGAAGACTCAGCAGAGCCCCCTGGGCCTGTCCCACACTTTGATCAAGGAGACCCCTATTGTCAGCCTAAGTTTTGCCCATGCCTTGATGGCTCTCTTTTCCCTGGGCCCCTCACCTTCCACTTAATTTATCTTCTCAATAATTGATTTGTACATCCATAGCTTTCTGCAGCTTTTCTCTTCCCTTTAAACATCAGACCAGAGGTTTAAGAGACTCTTGGCTAGATTTCTGAAGTCTTTTTTTCTGGTGAAATAGGGTGGAGAGGATTGGGTTGGGAAGCCTAAGGGACCTGCTTCATTTATTCCAAGACTGACTTAGAATTGCTTCTCCAGATTACTTAGTCCAACATCCAGCAGGGGGAACATTAAGTCCACCAATCCAAACACTAGACAGTGAACCAGTCACAAACACCTAATTGCATGAGGCGTGGGAGCCACAGACATAAACCATGATAAACACCTTGCACATACTAAGTGCTTAATAAACGAGGTCAGGTTGCTGGGGATATCACTCAGTGGCATAAGCGCCTACCTGGCAAGTGCAAGGTCCTAAATTTGATTCCTGGTACAAAAAAAAAAAAGTCAGCAATATGGTGCCAGTCAGTCTGAAATAGAAAGATAATACATGTGTTAGCTATTAGGTGAGTGGTCTTGGCACCCACTTCTCATTCATTTCCAAGAAAGTGCTTATTAACTAGCTTGGGCTCTTACCCCTCCCCCATTCCTTCCGCTGATATTTTGTCTTGTTGCTTTTTCCTTCTAAGTCTCCACTTACCTCTGGAATATGTGATTTGTCGAAAGACACATGTTGCTCTCTAGTTTCTTATTCACTTTCGAGTGTTTGTGCTTATTGGGAGAACAGAAATGGTGGAAATTTGTACTTTTATCCTCATTCCAGCTGCTGTTCTAATGATGACTGCTATTTTCATATCCTTGCCTATCATTTCTTTGTAGTTAGAAAGAATTAGAATTTGTGTGGGCTCTTAACAGATAGTTATTTTATCCAAAGAACCTGAGTTATTTTGGGTCTGTTTTAGGAGAAGCATTGATTACAAGTAGAGGAAGAATTAATATTTTATTTCTTAGAGTTTTTGTGTTTTAAAAAAAAAGTGATTTTAGATACCCTATTTCATGACTGTTTACTGAATGATTATCTCCCTTAGCATCAAACAATTACCTTCTCTAATCCTTGCTTACAAGTTTCATGCAAATAGAAATTTCTGAATATTTCCTTCAGTTCTGAGTTGCCTGCCAGAGCTGTAACACATGAGGTCTTTGTACTCATTCTCCAGTCATTGATGAAATCCAGCATTCAGGCTGTCTGCGTAGACATCTTTCAAAATGAGTTCTTTTTTCCAATTTCTCTCATTGAATTCATGCAATCACAAGTTAAAAGAAAGGCTGAAGTTCAAGTAGCAAATGAACAGCCAAGTGTAACAGCAAACAGTTTGCACCCCAAATGTTCTTCGTTTCTTCCCATAAAGCAACTGTTGTGCAGGCTAGGTTGTGTTCGTTTTTGGTGTGCTCATGTCTCCTGTGTTTCTCTTCTGAGCCTATCCTTAACCACATCCTCGGTCCTGGGGAAGATTTCTCCAAATACCAGTTCATGCTGGAGAGGCTAAAATGGCAGTAGAGAAATGTGACTATGGAAGTATGTGGGAGAAATGTACGTGTAACTAGAGCATCTTTTCTGTCTTTTAAAGTCATAGCCTAGCTTAGGGATACTATATAGCTTAATAAGAGAGCATGTGCCTACTATGTGCAAGGCCTTGGATTCAACCCCCAAACCACCAAAAATAAAACAGTAGTTTACCGTCTTTTACTAGATAATGCAGTTCATGCCTTTCACTCACCTGTTAAGTTTAGAAAACCCATTCTGTGTGTGTCACTACCAGGCAGCATGGACCTTATGTAGTCTGGATGAGACTACTGTAAATAGAGTTCTTGTGTAGTTTTGGAAATCAACAGATTTTTCTTTCAAATGTTTGCCTTCTATGAAATAAAAATAAAGTGTCTCAAGAGTGTAAAAATGACTGCTACTACTATCAGACACTACAATAAAAGCTTCAAGTTTAATACCCAATTTAAACCTTTAAGCCCTCTAAAGTAAGATATTCTTATTTAACAGCAAATGTAACACTTTTATGTGGCATACCAAAAATTAAGGTTGAAAAAAAGAACAAACAGGAAGAAATACATGCAGCAGTTAATGGATGTTTGAAGCTCAGAGAAATTATGTTACTCATTTTGAGTCACACAGTTAATGTGCTTTAGAGCTGAAATTCAAACCCAACTCAGTCTTACCCCCAGTCTGCAGGCTTAGTCACTGCCTGATACTTACTCCTGGAGATTGTCAAAAGCCAAGACTGCCCGTGACACCCAGTTAATGACTTTTTGGTAAATTCTGGGCTTTCTTTTCATAGGACAGATAGAACAGGCACATGAATAATTAAAACCCAAGACCCCACATGACTGCCACCTGTTATACATTAAGTCACCTGGATGCAGAATGGGCTGGCAGGAATGCCAGAGATTTAAGATTTGCACATGAGTTTGGGTAATAGCAGCTAGCAAGATGAAAGATCCTCATTAACTCCCAAAGAATTTTTAATCCATTTTCACCCTGTTGCTAATGAAGCTAGAGAAAATGTAGAATACTAAATCAGGGTGGTAAACAGAAGCCCATCTCCTGGCTAGCACTGCCAAGATAGGGCACAGAATCAAAGCAAAACCTGGTGATAAGGGGGCAGAGTGGGGGCTAATAAGTTAAAGGTCCCACCTGAAACCCCAAGCCTCGTATAACACTGACATAGGCTAAAATGAGCTGTAGTTCAAAGTACAGTCAGACCTTGCTTCTGGACTACCTTTAAACTTGAATTTGTTGGTCCACACATGTTGGCAGGAAAATTTTGTCCCAACATTCATCTTTTCAGTACTCATCACACAAGTGGGAACTTGGTGTAGGCTGCCTTGTGACTTGCAACCATTTCCAGCCAAAGCAATGTGTTTGGTACTCATCATTTTTGGTACTCATCACATGCTCTAGAACCAATTAGAAACTGGTACTAAGATGCCATTATGGTCACACATCATCCGATGCTTAAAGCAGTGATTCTTGAACATGGTCCCTGGGCCAGCAGTTTTCAGCATCCTCTGGGAACTGAATGGAAATATAAATTCTCAGGATTGTATTTAACAAGGCTCAAGTGTGACAGCGATGGTTAGTGATAGACACTTTTTAAGTTATTACAAGTAGATCTAGTGAAGCAATCAGAAAGCAGTTGGTATATAACTATCAATACACCTACCTGAAACTTAACTATTCATTTACTATTTATTGTCAAGCACTTTGATAGAGGTTGATTTATTTCACCCAGGCATGATAATCTTGTTGGATAATCTTATCCTCATTTTACATACAAGAGATCAGAGCTGTTAGTGACTTTTCCAACATCACCATAGATAATGGGCTTGGGATTTGGCCCAAGTTTCTTGACACATGCTCAGAGAATTAGACCAAATATCTGATACCCAGGAACTGCTTCACAGTCAAAGAGAAAGAGAGATACTAGAGCTAACATTAGACAGCGCCACATCTGTGTGCTTTCATGGTAATAAAACTAATCTTGTCAGCATAAACATAGTTTATCAAATTCTGAGCATACTTTGGGTAAAAATCTACATAAACCTTTCTAGACTAGCAATAAGATAAAGCTACTGTATACACAGTTATTCTGTATATGGTTAATAATCATGGAATGATAGGTAAATTGTTTTAAATTCATGAGTTTTTTAATAGCTAAATGTACGTAATTCAGCAGACATGTATCTAGTGTGTGCAAAGCTACATTAGGTACTACAATAGCAACTAAAAAATAAAAGTTGTTTTAAAAACACATGATCAAGGCCTGAGTGACATTGTATAGTAGTGTTTTGGGAAAGGTGAGATTAGCAAAGGTCAGAAGATCCATTCTAAGGAGTTCAATCCACCAGGGTTTCCAGGAGAGTAGGTGTGTAAAATTAGTAAATGGAATGTAACTCTCTGGCCTTGCATAAAAGATATAAAGCAGAACTCTGTGTGTGTGTGTGTGTGTGTGTGTGCTTGCATCTATGTACATTTGTGTATATATTTTCAAATTGTGAGAATGATTATGTATATGTAAAATTACAACAGTAATTCCTAAACTACCCCTTGAATAGATGTCTGCTTATGTATTCTCTAACAATGTGTACTAATATTTTTTCTTATATTCCTCAACACAGGGTGATTATTGTCAATATTTTAGCATCTTTAGTGAAGAAAATCACATTGTATTTTTTCATTTATTTATTTATTTGTTTGTTTGTTTATTTGTAGCAGGAGTTGTGCTTGCCAGGCAGGCACTATGTTGCTGAGTTAGATCCCCGGCCCTGCTTGTATTTATTTTAATATTTATAAGTTTGACTTTTTTCATATGTTTATTTCATATGTACATCCTTTTTATTAACTTTCACTGAAGAAGTTCTTCACTGTAAGAATTTGTTGTAATATATAGATTATACCTTTTAGGCCTGGGATACAGCTCAGTGGCTTAGCATCTGCCTGGCAAGTGTGAGGTCCTGAGGTCGATTCCCAGAACTCACATAAAAAAAACAACACACTCACACACAAAGATTACCTCTTTTATTGTGTGTCCAATATATTTCTTCTCTGGTTTTTTTGTAGATGTGTACCATATATAAGCTTTATGTTTTTATGAACGCAGATCTATAAACTATATTCTTTGTAACTTGATTTTGCTCCTACTTAGAATTCCCTGTTTCAAATTATTAAAATATCCATCTATGTTTTCTTTTGGTTGTTTTCTGATTTTATTTTGCACTCATTTTTAAGAAATTTAAAGTTTGTTTGGTGTAAAAAGGAGGAAAAGACCTTGCTTTATTTTTTTCTTCTGAAAAATAACTGCACATTCTAGATCCAATCATGTTGAATAATCCATCTTTTCCTTACTGATCTCAAATGCCACTTTTACTTTCTATGAAACTCTCAAATTTATTTAAGTGACTGAATTATTTTGAACTAGTTGTTGGACTTTCCTGTATCTTCTCTAGATCAGTTTATGCTCCTGGAATGAACCACTAGTTGAGAAGAGACCACACTTGTAAAAAATATCTTTCAATAAGCACTGGCTTTAGTGTACTTTACAGAAAAACAATGTGATACACACTGTTTTAAAGAGTATCTTTGTCAAAATAGGTACATTATTTTTAGTTATATATTCACCAAGAATTTAAAATTCACAGCCCCTAAAGAATAGATTCTTAATAAATGTGATAAATGAATAGATTAGTGCCTTAATATTGTCATATTGTATCTTTTTTTATTCTATAAGAGGTTTTCTTATTCCAATAAGGAAGAAATGTACCTAAATAGATATAATTCAGTCTTTTTTGATCGAGTCCTATGTGTTGAAAGTCATAAGGCCTTCTAAGAATTTAACCAGAAGAAATGAATCAAAAGAGAGGGAAAATTACACACATAAAAAATTATCAACCAGACATGGTGGCATATGCCTGTAATCTCAGCACTGAGGAGGCTGAGGCAGGAGGGTCTCTGTAAGTTTGAAGTCAGCCTGGGCTACAAAATGAATTCAAGCCCAGCCTGAACTATATAGTAAGACCTTGACTCAAAAAAGACAAAAAAAAAAAAAAAGAAAAGAAAGTAAAAAATAAAATTATTATAGTATACTATTAGCAACTTGTTGATAACAAGTAATTTAAATGGCCCATAAAATAAATCACTGGAAAAATAATTTAAAAGGAAAATCCAGAAATTAGCAATATGATATAGTGTGGCACATCAACTACTTAAGAATAAGTACATGACCATGCATATTACTTGGAAAAGCCTAGAGCAAATAACATCAAAATAAGTTGTGCAGAGAATGGTATTTTGAATTTTATTCCCTTATTTTCAAAACGTTGATAATCTGGTTTTCTGCTTCGATAGTAATAAAATAAATCACACCATGAATCTTTTTTAAAGCTTGATTAGGACATAGGCACATGTACCACACTCTTAATTGGGTATTGTTTCACAGTTTTGGCTGCTGGCTCAGTATTTTCAGCTTCATGCAACCAGGAAGTGCTAAAACAAATGACATCCAGCAGCAAGTGACTTTGTTGTGGGCCATCTCCTGGCCTTCTGAGAATGAGGGGGTCAGCAGTGGTGTCTGTGTTCTGTTCTTCTGTGTGCACGTATAACCTATTTCTTTAAATCCCTTCCAACCTTTTAAGTCAATAGAACATTTTACTTGAATTTTCGGATCACATAGTACATTAGATTGTACATATCTGCAGATTCTTTTATGGCTATAAAATTAAAAGAGATGAGCTACCTCTCACTGGTAACCATTTCTTCACTCTGTTTTCAGTTTATGCATGCTAAGTGAAATTTAGCAGATGTGTTGTAGCTATATATTTCTGAGCAGCATTTTTAAAAAAGAATTCAAAGTTTTATACTTAGTGCCAATAGTAAATGTGTAAAATGTTTGTAGGGGTCTAATAGTGGCAGCACTTTTAATGGAAGCATTCTTCATAGTAGACCATGTCTGTGAATCCCAAGGGGTGCACAGTGCTGTCATCCTTTACTGAGTCTTTGTAGTACTTTGAGCTGTTTGTTTTTATTAATTAATTTTATTGGTACTTTTGATAAACATAATGATTAAATTCATCTTAAGGAACTTGTTCCTGTATATATTTTAATTCCTCTTTTTTTTTACTTTGAGCTATTAATAGGTGTGGTTTCATCTCCCATGAAATACAGGTCTTCTTGTAACATCGCTATAATTGAACAATCTGGTTTAATCACTGTTTTTCAGATTTACTGTTACATTTTCTGCATCAATAATAGTGTCTTTCCAGATGGTGTTTATCTTGGCTTCCATGTGAAGTAGAAAGCTGTGGACATGATATTAGGACCCTGAAATCAGCAAATGTCAGATTTTCAGTGCTTTCCTCTGGTTTATTACCTGCTGGACGTGGATGGTGAAGAACACGGTTTTATGTAGAAATGATAATGGTAGTCAAGCAGGATCCACTTCTATGGAGCTGGTTATCAGAGTTGCCTTGGCTCTGCCTCTTCACAAGATCAGCCATTCAAAAAATTGCAAATGTAGGTCCAGGGATTTCCAGAACTGACACTTTCCCTAACACAAGTGCTCTCCAGTTGTGGTCTTTGGACCCAGCCATATCGGCATTAGCTAGGAATGGCATCTGTAGTTAGAAATACAGAGTCTCAGTCCCCTTGTTAAACCAGCGGAACCAGAACCCGCTTTGGAGTGGGCCCACTTATCTGTGCAGCACATCCAGTGGACGATTGCATTGTGAACTCAAACCTGATGACCCATACAGGAACACAGAACCCAAACGTGCATCCCTGCTGCTGGCTCCTTTATTGATGGCTGTGTAATACAGAAAACACAATTTTGAACTTTAAAAGAAAGAACCCTTAGATCTACCTCTGACAAATCAGTTTTGATCATTTCTATTTTTAGATGTATTAGTTATCCTCAACCCTATTCTTTATTAATCATCTGAAAGGAGTATTTATTGCTTCCTTTCCTGAAAGATGAGTATTCAGTTTTCTTATGCTTTTCTTCCCATTCCTTTGCCTTCTCCCAGTCCTTTATCATTTATGCTTTTCATTTATGGTTCTTCCAGAGATTTCCTTTATATCTTTAGTTTCCTGATTATTCAGACAATGTATACCTTTAGTTAATACCTTTAGTTTCCTGACTATTTCACTGAAACAGTCTTATAAAAAGTAGAGAAACTGACATCTTCTTCTCTCCCTCTTTCTCCACCCTCATTTTCTTCCTCCTCTTCTCTTTCAGATAAGCCACTGACTTTGGATTACTAACATTTTTCTTACATCGTGATAGCTTGTATGATACTTTGTTATATGCTGCTTCTAGAAATTGGAAGTAGCATTTGAAATAGGGTATTATATTAATATTCACTACTGAATAAAAGGACATGATTGCTATTTGACTAATGCCTCGCCCACCTGTATGCATCCTCTTCTTTGATCGCTTGCCTGGGCTTGGTCTGCAGCTTTTTACATTGCACTGTTATAGAACATAAAATGTTTTTCCACAGATGTTAAGAAAAAAAAAAAAAGCCAAATGGGTTTGGGAGATACTGGAGTACACTAAAACACGTGACTGCAGGACTCTTCATAGCCTTTAGTTTCTGATGAGAACTGTCGACCTTCAAGAAAAAGATTGATACAGGATTTCTCAAACTCACTGGGCTATGAACCTCTTTTTCACATGGCGTCTCACAGAACTCATGTGGCATGGGACATATCCTGAAAAATGTTGCCCTATGGTGTTAGTAGATTATTAGATCCAGTTGAGCTTATTTTCATGTAGATTCAGTATCCAGTCAGTCTAACTTGTCTGGTTCAAAGATCAGCCTTAGTAAAGCACTGTGTGAGGTCCTTACTCTGACTTGTTAGAACTTTTCTCAACCACCGTATTAGCTTCTAGGAGCTCTAGATATGTGACCTATAATGTAGTATAGGGCTACAGCATATCTGCCACTGGCGCGCAATGTGTGTTCCCTCATTGTCTTTTATCAGCAAATGACTGTGATTTACATGTTTCCAAAATCTTTGGTTTTTCTTAAGTTTCCCCCTAATTATTGTAGAAGGGCTGAACTTAATCAGCCTAAACCTCTAAAGATATTTTTTTTCTTCTGAGAAGCAGCACCATCTAATAATAGGAATGGACTCTAATAATAAGAATAGTAATGGACTTTAATCATAAGAAAAATCCCTAAAAATACGTTTCTAGTGTTTGTGGGTGGGGAGTAGGGGCCGCCGGGGGTTGAACCCACGGTATCTACACTGAACTGTATCTCCAGCCCATTTTAATCTTGAGAGAGTGTCTCACTAAGACACTAAGCTGCCCAGACTGCTCAACTTGCTCTCTTCCCGCTTCAGCCTCCCAGGGTACTTGGATTACGTTCCCAGTTTCTAAGATTCATGACAATATGTGAATTCTTATCCATTCAAATAAAAATTTCCCCTAAAACAGAACTGTTTTTGGAATACTATAATGTAATATAACATTTAATTTCAGTCTGATTTCTCAAAATCTGCTTTTTGTGTTTAGGGGGTACTTTGGGATCAAACCTAGGGCCTCGTATGTGTTAGGCAAGCAGTGTACCACTGGGCTTCATCCCCAGCCCTAATATACCATCCTTGAGGACAGAGGTTTGACACATTGCCATGTATTATTACAAAATGCAGGCAGACATAGTAAATGGACCATAGAGTAAATGGTTAGCAGAAACATTTTATTAGTAATTTTTAAAAAGTATTTATTAATCAAGTTTGATGGAATGTAAATTTTCTTTCATTTATCCTACAAATTTGGTTGTTCCTCCTGCCCTATCCACAACCCCTTTTCATAAGCAGGTAACTTGTCAGCTAGAAGAAAGCAAGTTTACATTTACTTTCCTGGAAGTTATCGTCATCTGAGCCATCTCTGAGATATCCTGTCATAGTCACCTTCCTCATTTCTGAGACAAATATTTAACATGTGCACCTTTATTTTGGTTCCCTGTTAGTGTTCAAGATCAGCTACCTCAATGGTAGAAATAGCACGGTGGAAAGGTCTGGAGCAGGAAAGCATCTCACACAAAGGCAGGAACAGGAGGGCAGTGGGGGATAGCAGAGGAAAATCTGCTCATATCATAGCATCCAGGAAGCAGAGAGCAATCGAGGAGCCAAGGAGGGTAATACACCCTGCAGGTCACGCCCCAGCGACCCACATCTTCCAACCAGATCCTGCTTCCTAACAGCAAATCAGCTGTGTGACCTCCAGGAATCTGTCACCTTCCAAAGGTCCTGCCTGTAAGTGTGTGAAGCCTTCAGGGGTCCTTGAACCAAACCATAACACTGTTTTGTGTAAATAATCACCCCACCCTGGAACCCGACATTATAACATGAGACCCAAACTTTGGGAATTTAACCCTGTACGGGACACTTAAAAGCCAACAAAGATGTTTTTAACCTAAAATTAGCATTTCTAGTCTCCTTTGACTAAACCAAATATTGTATAATCATTCATTCCCAAGTCTCATGAACCAATCACTGCCTGTCTACACTGGTGTTAAACGAAACAGAACACAAATGAGAGCTGGGCATGATCCCTTCCCTTGAGTACCCACTCTTTATTTGGGGAAATTAGAGATATACATAAGTACATAGGGTGTAAAGCATAGGCATGTCCTGTAACAGAACCATGAATGCAGTTCTTTCAGAGTTCACTACTAAAAATAATGATATTTAGATTATTTTGGTAAAAACTGTTATTGCTCAGTTATATCAACTAATGATGAATCCTAACTGGTAGATTCTAGGAGAATATTAAGAAACATAAAAACCAATATTTTACCCATGAAAAGTTGGTCAGGCGACAAGCCATGAATGCAAAAACTTTGGTAATAATAGAAGAGTAACCAATATAAGACAAAAGATAAACTGTCTTAAAGCAGAATATGGATGGATTTACATTTCCAAAACCCTCCCAACTGGCATCCATAGAGCTTTTTTCAAGAAATGAGAGTGTTCCCAGTGTGTGGTAATGAAAGTATGGAACAGAACAGCCATAGTGAGACTGGAGAAGAAAGAAAGGTCCCAGTCTCAGGAGCAGCATCACTGATTAGGGAAGAGATGTGGGTCCGTGGTTTTGAGCACATGCTGAAATAGAAAAGGCAAACACTATGTAATAACTGTTCCAAGTTTCTGCTCTGTAGTCAAACAGTCTTGGACTTGAGTCCCAGGCCTCCTACCTTGCTTATGTTAAAAACTTGGGTGCATTTGTTAATCTTCCCAAGCCTCAATTTTCTTCCTGACAATAATAATAATGGAAATATTACTTACTGGGAATAATAATGATAGAATTCGTAGGGTAATGGAGACAAAATGGAATTCTTATGCGAAATGCTCAGGACAGAGTTTATACAGATTAGGTGCTTGGGATATACTGGTTGCTCAGCATTGCCATCCTTTTTACTGCTATCTCTACAGCCTCTTCCATGATCCAAGAAGGGCGAAGGAATACTTTCATGTAGACTTTCTGAGATAAAGCATGAATAATTTCTTAGTGTGAGCTGCAACTTACAGTTGCATGCCTTATACATTCTGCATTTCCAGGTGTGCATCACTCCCCTGCATTGTCACCACAAACCTGTGTAACTATTACTACATTTTCTTGAGCAAGGATTAATTGTGTCTACTTTGCATGAAGTCATATGTTAACAGTGGGCTGTCAAACAGTAAGGGCATCATAAATAGCTAGCACTGTTACTGCTGCCATTGCCACTGCTACTTGTGTTTCCTGTTCTTAGAAAGCCTTCATTTTGCCTTGAGAGGAAAAGGTTCTCCAGAGTAGTCAGCAGGATGCATTATTCCATTTATGTTTTTAAAAACAGTAAGATACATATTATGCTTTTCATCTAATGGAAGAAAATGATCTGCTCCTTGCTAAAAGGCCTATGACCCTTGAGTGATAAAGTTGGAAAGGAAACCAAGGTCTGTCTGTTTTCTATTAATATATACAGCCTACTCTGAGGAAATGTCCATTCTGTTTTCAGTGACAGGGAGAAATGACTCAAAGATCATGGGAGAGGATTATGATCAAATGAACATATACAAGTGATGCCCTTATCACCTAAGTATGCTGCTAGGAAATTTCTCATCATACAAACAGATAGTGATCACAAGGTCGTCTTTCCTAAGAGAAGAAGTGTGGGATTTTAAGAAACTCCCTGATGTTTTATCTCTCTGCTAATGTTTTCTTTTCATTCCACATCCAGAAATATTCTTGGCCTCTGAGTAAATTACATTTTCATAGCAATGCGGAGGATTAAACTCCCACAGATGTTAATGGAAGCCATATAGCTATGCAGCACTTTCACAATGTACCACTTAATGTCTGAACCTTTTAATCATGCTAGAATTATTTTTTTCTAGAAAATGAACACAAATCTATTTTGGTACTAACAAAAGAAACAAGCATATATTCTGTCACACTCTGCTTTTGGAATATATACTGATTCTGTCTTTGGAAATTCTCCATGTATCTGTAAAAGAACTTCCCTAGACTTAATGGCTTTCAGATTCAAATACCGCTCCCATTTATTCAGAGATAAACATCCAAGCAAACTGAACCAAATAATTCAGAAATTGTCTTTGCATTAAACTTATATGGACAAAAAATATTCCAGGGAGAGTTCATAGAACAAGCCTATCCAGTGGTACCTCGATTCACAAATACTTTTGTTTGCAAAGAATTCAGTTGGCAAACAGAAGCATTTGACAAAATTTTGTTCTTGTTTGCAAACTCTGCATTGAGTGACAAACACAAACATGGCCATCTTTTCCAAAATCCTAGGACAAATTAAGCTTGTAAACTGAGGCATTACTGTAATATGGATTTATTTCAAAAAATAGCATAAAGATTTTATCAAAAGATAGGGCATTTCCAGCCTTGGGTTTTCTGCTTTATTATATCACCTGGTAGACAGAATTGGAGTGGCAATAGATTCCATGAAGACTGGGAATACACAAAACATACCCGCTGTCTTCCCAATCATTTGGCCCATGTCATGGGTGTGTCCTGTTACCATGGATATTATAAAACAATAGTTCCAAAAGAATCTATATGCTAACCAGCTTGAGAAGGTATTTTATTTATTGCATGCTTTTCTTTGAGTGTCAATTCTTTAATTGTGTTTCTGGAGCAGCAGCAGCAGCAGAGGGAACTGAAAATTTGTTAGAAGTGCACATTCTAGGGCATTTCTGTAATGTGGATTTATTTCAAAAAATAGCATAAAGATTTTATCAAAAGACAGGGAATTTCCAGCCTTGGGTTTTCTACTGGGGATTTAGCCCAGCAGGCGTAAGTGCCTGCCTGGCAAGCACGAGGTCATGAGTTCGATCCCTGGTACCAAAAAAATGAAAAAGAAAAAAGAAGAAATGCCCGTTCTGCTAAAGACATGGCTCAGTAGTAGATCCTCTGCCTAGTGTGTGCAAGGCTTTGAGTTCAACCCTCAGGACCCCCAAAATACATATTCTTAGGCCCTAGCAATCTGTGTTTTAAAACACTCTCCTGGTGATGCATGTCCATGCTTGAGAACTGCTTGTCTAAGTATGAGCTAAAAAATTAATCTGAGTACAGTTGTCTATTCCTTCTGGATAGGCAGGCAGTTATTCTGGCAGTCAGTACAGATGAAGACTTCAGGCTGATAGCTCACAGCAGCAGCAGTTCAGACAGTTTTAAACTACAGGGCTGGACAAAACAGCATATGGAAAGTCGAAGGTAAAATCAAGTAATGGGATTAAGTTCAATGATAGTTTACTGGCCAGTTATGTACAACCTGCTTTTAGTTAATATGTCATTCCAAGAACATATATTTCTGCAGTAGCACTCATTGTGGTAAGTAAGAATAACTGCTAACCCAGTTCTACACCAGTGGAAAGGCAGACATGCTGTGCTGTGTACATTTGCAATGTGACCTCGTGCATGTCTAATGGGTGCAGCGCTGTTGAGCTGAGTCAAACCCTGTGTGGGTCTGGGGAGCTGGTCACATGCCAATCACGAGATCACAGTGGTGCTCTTGAGAGTGAAGTCGAAACAGGCAAAGTAGGCAAAGTAGGGAAAAGCCAAAGAGATGGTAAGGTCAGAGGGGAAGCTCAGAATTTCATATGGAAAATACCCAGTGAGAACATGGGGAGAAAATGCTGCACTCTAAAGTAGAAATCTGGGACTAGAAAAAGAAAGGAAATGTTGGAGAAATGTGATGTTTAGAGGAAAACAAAAGGGTTGTGTACCGAAGAGCATTTAGATTGTAAGATCCGACAAGAATAGAGGGGTCAGAAGACAGAATGGAACAAAATGTGGGGTACAGAAGAGTAAATGGAAGAGACGGTGTACAGCAGGAGGTGCTATAAAAAGCCTGGGCAGGAAAGATTAGTGATGAGCAGTTGATGTTTTATTTGGTCAGCTAGACTTCAGGACTTTAAAGTTCATTGTGGTCTTAGTCTTTCATCATAAAAGGGAGGGGAGTCCAGTTCACATGATTAAGCCATCTGTGAGCATCCCCAACTGCCCACCATCTTCTCAGAGAGCCCCGGCTGCAGATTTTGGTCAAATTGTACCTGGGTTTTGAGGCTTTCTTCAGATGACGGGCACTGAACAGCAATTCCTTCCTGCAGTCTAAAAAGGAAAAGACTGGGCCAGCGAGCCCAGAGGTCAGCTCCCCACTCAGCTGTCACTGTTCATCTACCTGACCATAAAGAGACTCTGACAGCAGAACAGTCCAAGGAAGAGCTCCTTCCCCTCAACAAGGGCTACTTTTCTCACTGAATCCTGGCCCTGAGCCTGAGCTCTGGGGTCAGAGGCTGCATTGGTATTAGTAAATAAGAAATTATACATTCACAATTGCTTCAAGCCTCTTTGTTAATAAACCATTGATACTTTTCCCTCAGAGTTCACACTCACAAGGGCCCAGGATATAGCTCAGTGATCTAGTGCCTGCTTGGCAAGCAGGAGGTCCTGAGTTTGATCCCCAGTACCAAAAAACAAAAACAAAAAACACAAAACATATTCACTTTGGAAGATATAGACAAGCACAAAGCAAAAACAACAACATGAAAATCTCTCCAAATTCCAACAGAACTGAAAAAGCTTATTATTACTGTTTTGGTACTGTGCATGATTATGTATTTGTATAGCCATGTGTCACTTAATGAGAATGTGTCACAAGCTAATTTCATCATTGTGGAACCATCACAGAGTCCTCACACAAGCTAAGATGGCTGGGCTGTCACTAGTCAGTAGAATCTCATGGGACCAACGACATATATGGGTTTTACCATGAACCACAATTGCATGTGTCCGACCAAAAAGAAACTCATTCCTTCAGGAAAAATGCTTTGCCTGGCAAACGCGAGGTTCCAGGCCATGTGTGCCACTGTGAGTGATCTGTTCTGTGCCTTCCTGAGTGAACTATTCGTGATGAAAAAGTGAGCTCTGGGTTTCATCTGCTTCCATGCACCCTTGCATTTCAAGCTTCTCTCCTTGTCTTTTGCATCTCCTTGCCACATGGCAAACTCTCACCCAGGCCAAGTGCAACATTGGTTACCCCAGGACCCCCAGCCATTGCCTCTCTTCCATTTTAACCTCACCTTTTAGAAGAGTAGACTTAGTCACAGTCTGAGTTCCTTAACCTGCCCCAACATGACTTTTACCTGCTCCCTGACAGTAGGCTTCCTTCCCTCCCCTGAAAACTGTTACAAAATACTCTCAGGAATATTCCAGTGATCATCAAACTTCACATCCAAAATGTAGCTGCCATTTGCAGTTTATTGCTTCTTAAAATTCTAGTTTTGTCTCCTCTGATCCAGCTTGGCCTTGTAATCCATCTCCGTCACCTGGAGGTAGCTGTGCAATTGTGAACAAATGTCTTGACTGCTCTGTGCTTTGTTTGCTTCCCTTGTACACTGGGCATAATAGTATAACCTACCCAGTAGGGTGTTAAAAGTATTAAATGAGTTAAAATGTACCCATTTCTTACGTTATTATCTTAAGACATGATAATAACCATGTGGCTGATGTCTCTTCATACCTGCTCATTTCCTACAGTTTAGTTTTTGAACCAAGACTGATGGACTCAGTAGAATTCTGGCCACTCCATCATCTGTTGCCTGAGTCTAAGCTTGAAGAACTGTCTTCCTTGCTGGTATTTGAAATGCTTCATACTTTGCCCTTATTGGCTGTTGTTGCAGAGCTGTTTACTGTAAGAACTGGAAGTCAGGTATGGATCAACTTGCTTCACTCCCTTCACTCAAAGGCTGAAGTGAAGTAGATCATTTAGAACTGAACAGTTTCAAGTTAAGTGCTAAGAAGAGGGCGGGGGTGAAGGAGAGAAAGAAAAAAAATTCCTTCCATGATGCAGAAAGTGTTTCCTTGCAGTTTTTCATGGCCCACAGTAGGATTATTCCTTTCAGAATAAAGCTTTTTTCCTTCAGTTGCTGAATGGGTGACTGTGAAAAGAACGAGCCTAACTTTAAGACTTATTTGTAGCTATCACTGCCTTAATACCATACTTCGTCCTCACTCCCAGCCACCCAGAGTCCCCTGCTGCAGACTCAGAAGATGTCCTGGGCCTCAAACACTGCTTTTTCCTTAGCGTCCTCAAATGCAAGCACTCTATTCCTGAAGTCCCATTTTCTCAAAGGGCATAAATTCTCATAGCTGACCAATTGCCAGGACCTTAGCTTTAGCAAAAATTACAAGTACCTCCTTGAAACTGACTCTAATAATAAGAATTTAATGCCAGGAAAGAACAATATTTCAAACTTCTGAAATCTGATGAGACCTGTAGACTTGCCCTCCATTCCAGATATAGCGTAACACCTATAGACATGGACTTCTTTGGAGGTTTGTGAATATCTTGATTTGATCTGTGGAGTCCAAGTTAATAAAGCTCAAGATCAGAGGATCATTTTTATATTCATAGAATCTAGATTTGTTTATCTCTAGAAGAAGATTGTCCTTGGCTCCCATTCTCAACCTTAGGAGAAAGCATTTCTCATTTTTCTTGGTTATGTTAGATAAAGATTTTACTGTATCATCAAATAATTGTGACATCCACCTCTTTACATTAAAAACTTGTTGTAAAGTTATAAGAGTCTATTGCTTTCCTTCACTTCTCCCGGTAACTTCAGACAAATTAGAAATTTGCCACAGAAATATGGCCAGGGCTTTCCAATTCTGCTCTACTGTCCTTGGTTTGGCTACATTTTTGTTCATTCTCCAACTTTTCGAACTTGCACGCACCTAATAAGCTAAAGAGATGAGAAAAAATGAAAGCAAGGAGTGAAAGGTTTAACTATGATATTAAGTATTTTATGGAGTACAAGAAAGATGAGGATTATCGTGCATTCTGGGTGCTATAAATGTAGATTTTTTTTATCAAGGAAAACATTTTTCATAGAAGTACATTTTCAAATTAAATTACTATAAAGATTGCTATTTAATGCAACTGAACTATAAATACATGAAAGCCATGTTAATTGTCTTCTGTTGGTAAAAATCTTCATTCGGTGACAAAGAACAGTATAATTTGTGCAACATATCCAAGACTGCAAACATTGTTAGAGCAATGGATGCTACCAAAAAATTACCTTAATTGCTGTTGCCCAAGGTTTTCTTTTAAACCTTTTATAATTTAGTGTTAACATCCCCCCATTAAAATTCCTGTGAGCCCTTGGCTAAGACATAAAGCATAAGTAGCAATACATATATGCATCACTAGTAGACAGTTAATGAAAATGAATAATATAGTTAGAAATTACATATTATCCAGTATTATCCAGACTGTATATATTTTGGTTGGCCCTTTCTGCAGAACAGAAAAGACATTTACTTTAAAATCAGTAGGGGAATTTGAGGATTTCACATGTCTTATTTTAATGTTCTTTATCATAATAAAAATGCTAAAGGACCTTTTTTAAAAAATTCTATAAATTTGTATTTTACATACAAATGTAAGGATACATATGCATCCATACGTTTTAATGGGTATTGCCAAATTAGCCTAAAATTCACTTATTATTAGAACACTGGAAGTGTGTTTTATTCCTATTAATCCTGCCAACAGATCCGTTTTCTCTGTGTTGCAATCACTTTTCACAGCTCAGTGATCTGACGCTGTCTTTAGGGCCTTGAATCTGGGAGTGGTCACAGTTAAACCACATTGCAGACTCTCCAGAGCAGCCCACGGCCTCGGCCTCGGCCTCAGGTCTGCCCCAGGAGGCGGCCTTTCAAAATATATTGGTGCTTTGTGTAGTGTGATTTGGAATTTAGATGTGGAGGCTTTGTGTATATATTTATTTTTGGCCTTTCTCACATGTCTGCCTGTGTTCCTTTGCTTTCTCCCTCTGCAGCTACTGCCAAGCAAATGTAGTGGTGCTGACAGTTGCCACTTCAATACAGCCTTGCCATTTCCCTGCTGTGCCCCTCCATGTGTCCCTCTAGCTGGGCCAACTATTAGATGACTACAAAGGGTGACGCCCAGCAGATAATAGTAAATATTCACAAAGTTAGATAGATACGTGTGGTTGGTACTAATGCGAGACAATGGAGCCAGTGCCTCTGTCCCCAGCCCTTGCGAAGCTCACACTTGTATATTAGGTGAATGTGAGCTCAATGTAAGGTGAGATTCTAAAGGGAATCTTGTCCCATTTTTCCCCTCTGCATTATATTGAGATATTTTGCATATAATTATGCTCCATATGTTTTTCCACAAGAAGGGAAATGATCTGAATAAAGCCTGGAATTACTCCTTTATGGTTTCTCGATTTAGAAACTGAACATTAAGGAAACATGCCCATTTCCTTGTGTTTGTAATGACAGAGAAATGAGGGGTCTTAATTAGTCTTAATGATAGGAGCACTGTAACTTGCTGGTGTCCATTTATGCTGAGCTTAACACAATAGAAAATGGATTTAAACTGTAGCAAAAAAGAAATTAAATTAACCACATGGATACATTTCCTGCTGTTGTGAGTTACTCATAAATTTCTAAAAGACTAGCTCTGTAGTTTAGGCAAAGAAAAAGATGCACCAATTTCTTTCCATTTTTCACCTTCAAGATGGTTTCTATGCAGTGGTAGGTTGCATTTAATATTCATTTCTGAATCAGGCCTTTTATCCCAATCTATCTAATCTACTTGTAGTAAATTAGCGTGACTTACTTTAAAAATCTGAGCTCCTCATTTTTTAAACAACCTGAAAAACAATAGTATTAAACTCTGGGACAAGATGATGTGCTTCTTGAAATGAGGGATCTGTTTGGGTTCCCAGTTCAAAAGAGATGAACAGAAAATAGCTTCTGAGCCACAAAACGAGATTGATGTTAGCTTCAATGAAAATCTTTATCTCCTCCTCCTCTTTCTGCTTCTCGCCTGTTCTTCCTTTTCTCCTTCCTTTTTCTTTTCTTTCTCATCTTTCTCCTCTTCTCCTTTCTCCTGTTTTCATTCCTCCTCCTCTTCTCTTTTTTCTCCTCTTCCTCTCCTCCTTTCTCTTCTCTTTCTCCATTTCTTCTTTCTCTTCTTCCTCCTCTTTTTCTTTCTCTCCCTCCTTTCTCTTCCTCTTCCTTTTTCTCTTCCTCATCCCTCCTCCTTTCTCTTTCTCTCCCTCTTCTTCCTCCTCCTCTTTCTTCTGCTCTTCCTCCTTTTCCCCTTCTTTGTCTTCTTCCTTCTCATGTTTTTTCTTTCAGTGAACCTGGATTAAATTGATGGTAAAAAGAGAACAAGAGACATTATGGCAGCAATTGTTAAATTTTCCTATTGTCTGGTTTTGAAGGTCTGTAATGCCTTCATTACTGTATTCTGATCAGCTTTATACTATTTTGTTTTGTATGAATTCATTGTGTGTGAAGATATGGACAACTATTTAGAAGAAAACAAGAGACATTATGGTAGCCACTGTAGATCCCCTGTTGTCTTGCTTTGAAATTTATCACTTACATTGTTTTCTTCTGATCTGCTTTGTTCTGTTTTGTTATGTTTAGTTTTACCCTTTTTAAAATAAATAATAATAAATAAATAAAATAAATAAATTCATGGTAGAATTTCTCTCTATAGCACTGACATCTCAATTTTTTAAAAAGGTTAAAAAAAAGAGAGGATTATTGTTTCCTTTTATTTTTTTCTTCCACTATAATTATTTCTGTGTACAATATATGTATAAATATATTCACATCTTCTTTTCACTATTATACCATTAACATTTTGATGAGAACATTCAATTTTTTTATAAATTTCAATTTAATGCCCCCAGTATATATCACCACATACAGATATATTCCTTTCATTTAACCACTACTGTGGTATAAAACACTATTTCTAATTGCTGCTTATTACACATAAAGATGTCATGAATGTTTACTGGTAAATCTTTGTCCACATTTAATATTTCTTTAGCAATAACATCTAAGTCCATCTTTTTCTCTTCTAAAATTGATAGCACATTATAATTAGTTTCATGAGCCTACATAATTATATAGTATCAAATATAATGTTGAATGGCACTGAACTTATTTCTTGTATTCATTGATATTGTTTCAATTTTTTTTTTCTGTTTCACAAATACTGCCACACAGAAATTTCAGTCTTCTATCTTAGAAACATTTACTTTAAGTGACTAAAGCCTAGATTTGAATATATAAATTTGAAAATAATTTCAGAACTTTTAGAATGTCATCAGAAATGTACCTTTTAATTTTTTTAACAGTTTGATTGATAAATAACTTAGTTATCTTTTACAATGTAGCTGAATTCACCAAACTTCGCTCTCCACACTTTCTATAAATTCAACTCTAAAGCAGTGAGTTGCAGACCTCACTGAGACTAGTTTACCTACAGAATGGCTTAAAATTTGGCTGAACAGACCCAGTCAGTTGAATCCTGGAGCAGTGATCCTGGAGAATGTGTATTTCACAGCTCTGATCAGTGGCTTCTCATGATTAGCCAGGCTGGAGAGTTGCAGGCCCAGGGTATCTCTATCCTTTATTCCGTGTTGCTAGGAAAACATCAGATGAGGGGAAGATTATATGCAGGAATCAGAAGAATCTGTTATTAACAGATGAGCCTTTCTGTAAATTCCAGAGATTCCCACAGCACTTTTCTACATCCTGAGTTTTATTAGTATCTATAGTATCAATATATAATGTTCAGAGGACAATGGGGGACTTTGGATTTAGACTGTTATGTAACTTATGGACTATTTTGCTTCAGTAGAAAAAAAGAAAAGAACAGTAGAATGTGGGAGTACATTAGAGTTTTTGTATAAGGCAGTATTTACCAAGCATTCCCCTGTTCTAAATTTATACACTGAGATATATCTCCTCTGAAAGAAAAAAGCAGCAACTGGAACATGTTATCCTAACCAAAAAGAAAAATCATTTGCCTCATCCCTGTCCAAAAAGCAGAGGATAATCTCCCTAAATGTTGACCAAATGCATTGTGTGCCCTGAGTGCCTGTCCCTAGAACCTGCTAGAGGAGAGACATAGAAATGAGACTGGCCACATTGACATCTCATCCTCTATGGATGGCACAGTGGTATCAGTTCGTCTACCTCTTCCTTGTCTCTTCCATCCATCTCAGGAAAGGTACATGCTCAGGTAAAGCTAAACACCTGACTGGCTTCATCAAAGCAAGTCATTCCCTTGATGATGTTTACTTTTTATGAAGGGCAAGACAGTCCACACCTACCCATTTGCATAAACAACATACAGCATCAGAAGGAGGGTCCAGGAGAGAAGAGGTGTTACTGTAATTTTTGGCTCATTGTCAGAAAACATTTCCCAGGAAACTTAACCTTGTCCGTGACTGAGAGGAGGGGAGGAATGCAATATTTGGAACCCAAATGAGGAAATGCTTTCTCAAATCTGAATATTCAGACATGATAGGAAAACCAAAAACTAAAAATGTAGTGATAGAGGCCCATGTCAAGAAAGAAAAATGAAAATGAATATAATAAGGTACCAGCTACTTCTGGAAATGTTTCAAGGCAGTCATCAGAAATGTACACTTGATCTTGAGTGAAATGACAGAGGGAAGCCTTTGTAACACAAGCTGGTACTGACTGGCTTTCTTAAGCAAAAGGTCACTGAAAGATATCCAGACCTTGCTTTTAAGAGCAACTTGAGAACCAGAGTTGGAAAACAGAATCTATACAAGTTTAGCACTTATGCTATATGTCAGATGTGGGGAGTGTGAAAAATCCCTTCATAGTTTGCCTCAAGCTGTGTTGCTAATGCTATAGTAATTGCACTAGGAAAAGATATCCATGGAGTGTTTCACACTGACAGGTAAGTGCCCTGGCTAGGAGATGCTATGTAAAAGTTCTATCTTCAGTATTGGCAATTGGTCATTTGTCTCCTCCCCAGCACAGGGGTGCATAATCCTCCCACAAGGTCAGAAAAAAACAAAAATCATTTGTGAGTATTCAGTGACTTTATGATGGCAAGAAGCAGGGCAGGTCTGGAGACTGAGGAAGCAAGAGCCTTGTCTTGCTTGTTCTCCCCTGGATATTTCTTTGGGAATGGATGAAGACCAACCATCCTCAGATTCTTTACTGTCTTTGGGATTCAAACACTAAGGAACAAATGTTCAGTTAGCCAAGTGTGGTTCAAGTGCTGATTATTTAGCCAGGGATATGTAGCAGGCCTGTTATCAGCAGTAATACGGAGTAAGAGTTCAACCAAAAGGAAACCAAGGTGCTTTTTGGGAAGCAGCCAGGGATATTAATGTGAGAAGTTTGTTAAACAAGAAAACTATCTACCTCAATTGAGAGCTTTTGGGAAACTCCTCAATTCAATGTGCAAAATATGATGGGTGTACCTACTGTGTACACTTCTAAGTATTAGAGAGATAGCAGTGGGCAAAATAAAATGTTTCCTCTCAATGAATTTACACTAGTAGTGGTCAGATAATCATAGTTAAAGAGTTGTTTGGTTATGTGGAGAATGTTTTAGAATTCTGGGTGCAGAAAAAGATGACATGGTCTACATAGACCAAAAAAAAAAATTTTAACAAAAATTTTTTAAGGCTTTGGTAGGTCTATGAGCTCCTCATTCCTGGAAAATTTCAGAGTGGACCTGAGAGGCCATTTGCTGGGAACATTGTAAAGATGATATGAGACAGGGTGCGAGAATAGCCTTTAATGAGAGCCCAATAAAGTCAAACTGTCATTAGGAAACAGAGGTAAAATGAGAGAATTTGCATAATACTAATTCCATTCAGGGAGAAAATATTTCATGTTGGCCACAGAAGACTCCCAAGGGTATGCTGACTAGAAGTTAAACCAGAGGACCAGATGGGCACCCTCGGCTTAGCGCACCACATCAATGGCTTCCCACTGCCACATCTGTGCACCTTGTACTTCACCTCCCATTCATACTTCTAAGGCCATTACTACTGCAAATCCTCTATACTGACCTGCTGTTGCCACCTCTGGGGCCAAGATTTCTCCTTTCTCTTTCCATTATCAACATTTTTCTATCAATTGGGGAGTCTTTAGTAATGTTATTTTATGTAAACTTCTTTCTTCTTATAAAAACCATTCTGTCTTCCTCCAGCTACTGGTTCTATCTTTATAGTTAAATTTTTCAAAGAGTTCATCCTCTTCACCACCCCTCCTCTTCTCCCCATGTGAGTCCTCCACGAGGCCTTTTCCCTCAGCATCCTCTCTCCCACCTCTGTGTTGCTAAAGCCATAGTCAGCTCTCCACCCTTGCCTTACTTGGTCTAAAGGAGTCTCTGACAGCTGATCACTTCCTTCTCTTTGAAAACCCTTTCTTCACTTCACTTCATTTCTGGAATTCCTCTTTGCTGCTTTTCTTTCTATCCTGCTAACTACTTTTTCTATCTCTGGTGCACCCCAAGCTCAGTCATTAGGTAGCATCTCTTGCCCATTTTCCCTCTGCTTTGGTCATCTCCTCTAGTCTAGCAGTTTTAAAAACCTATCACTGTATTGATAACCTCCAAATTTACATTTCCATTCCAGACATGTTCCCTAAATTCCAGATAGATAGATAGATAGATAGATAGATAGATAGATAGATAGATAGATATCCAACAACCTAAAGTCACCACTCGTACGCAGGAATAGACAATGAAGTCACCTTATCTATATTGTTTCAGAACTCACAATTTCCATATACTTTGGCCTGGCTTCTATTTAAAAATGGTTACAATTTGCCAGTTGCTGCTTTTTGGCTATTGGAGCCACTCAGCCTCCTGGCTCTTTTGTGGGTTGGAGTAAGCTGACTTCCACAGTGAGCCCCTATCAATCAAGGTCTGAGGGGAGTTCATGAATAAGTATCCCAGCTGATTTACCCCTTTGTGGCCTATATACTCCTGAGGAAGTGTGTTTTGAGGCAAATGTGGTTGCCCACAGGTTCTCAGAGAGATTGACCTCCAGTTGGTCATCATACCAACTGGCCTGGTATGGCACCCTTTTTTGGACTATTTATGTGTATCTCACTGCTCCACCTGTCTGTAATGTTTTCTTAGATCAACTCCCAATTTAACTCCTTGCACTCAAATACTGTTCCAGGATCTGGTTGTGTGGAAACCTAGATTAAAATAGATATTAAGTGGCATCTTAACCACAATGTGTGCTGCACCAAGCTTGAGACTGTCATGTTCTTGCCATCGTATTGCCTGTCTTAGTAAAGGGGTGACTTCTTCCACTTACTGGTCAAACATCTTGATGTTGCCTTGCCCTCACACCTCTTACCCAGTTAACAGCTGCTCATTTTTCTCCATAGGATTTCACACTCTGGCATAATATAATATTCAGCATTTTAAAAGTCCTTGTCTCCAAATAATTCAATATAATACCCATGAAGAAAGAAATGTTCATTTGTTTCTTTTGCTCTTGTGTCCTTAATGCTCAGAAAATAGACTGGCAAATGTAATAAGTGATCAAAAACACTTGCTAATGGAGATGCATGAATGCTAACAGCAACAACAAAATCTGCCTAATGAGAAAAAGCTTTAGACATGAAAACACATTATATAGCATGCTTTGCAATGATAAATGTGCTCTTTACCAGTGTTTTTTTGTCATCAAAATACTGCACAAACTAGAAAAAAATCTTCAGGTCATTTCAGATTCTCCTGGTTTATCACTATAAGCCACCAGTGTAGAGATACATGTTAAGAACATAGGGAACTCAAATGACTAATGAATCATTTTAAGTAATGAAGCCTGCCTTCCTCAACCCCCTTAAAAATCACCACAACAGTTTTATGTGCTCAGCTTTACAGGAAGACTCCTATTCATGTGGGTATTTTAACAACAATTTGTAATTGCCACTTTAAGTGAATTACTCCCAGGGCCAATAAGTACACTGTCCTTGCAACCTTGATGATCACCCAGGGGCCATCAGGGAATTGGGGTGCAGAGAGGTTAGGGCCACAGGCTCTGAAGTCAGCCTTCAGAGCTCAGATTTGGCTTGATCTCTCACTTGTGATGTGCCTGCGGGTAAGGTTACTTGACCTCTCTAATCTCATGTTTTGTATTTGCAAAATGGGATGATGACAATGCTTATTTTATGAGGTCATTATGATGATTCAGTGAGCTAATGCAGTACATACAGGAAGCAGAATGGATTATCTAGCACAGAGTAAGCCCTGAGGAAGTGTGAGATTGATTCTGTGGTTGGTTTATGCCCTCATACATCTGCCTGTACTTTCTCCCAGGCTTCGCTGAGTTCCGACATGTGTAAGCTGTGCTTTGCCACAGCATCATTGTTACGATTGTGTAGTACTGCCCCTTTTTACATTTCCATCCTGATTTTACTAAGGAAGCATAGAGAGTTTGCCTGTCATAGTGATTTTCAACCAGGCTGAGGAAGATCCAGAATGATTTTGTCACTGTTCAGACACTGGCTACAGATTCTGAATCACCACTATAGAAACCCACTCTTAGAAATGGAGTAGGGGAAAGAAGATTGTCTCCCAGAGATTGAGAGTACCTAGCCCTCTTCCTCACCTCACACTGCCCCATCCAAAATGACACAGAATGACATCTTTGCAGGTTTTGTCATGCTGCCCCTTGCCCTGGGATCTTTGTAAGGACTGAGTCTATTTGAATCCTCTGCACACTGTGGGCTTTCAGATGTGTTAGTGCTTTGAACACCTCACAAAGAGAACAGGAGCGCTGAGCTCCTCTTCTTTACTGTCTTGTATTCTGGTTCTGAAGAGTATCCAGAGTGGGCAATCCATGGAGGAAAGTTGGGACAAAGTCACACAGTTGGCTTCTTGGCCTGTCCAAAAAAGGAATTTATATAAATGGTATTTAGCTCCAGTGCCTCTGCCACAGGGCTCAGTGCCTTCACTGTCCTAGGAGAGGATGAGGCTGAAACTGGAGAGAAAGCAATTTGAAGACATTTAAGGTTGGAAAGATGTGGTCTATATGAAGATGGGCCATAGAAGGCTGGGGGAAACGGATGTGCTTTTTCTCCATGAACTCCTCTGAAGCACTAGTTTGAGAAACACTGGTTTGGTGTGTTGGGGAGGAAGCTCTGGAAGTCAACAGGGAAAGAGTGTTTAGTTTATGAGTGATCATAATCAATAAGGAATGAACAGAGTTTATGGACAGAATAGAGTTAGGACTCTAAGGTGAGTCTGTATACTGTAACTTCTAAAAAACATGTTAGGATCATTAGATTTTACAGCCAAGTGAAGGAAGATTTTCTTGTAGCCTAGTTATGTGTCTGAAAACTTTGGCAATTAACCATGGAAGAAATACATCCCCCAGGATGAAAGCTCCCTGGAAGAAGGTTTTGTCCACTATATGTTCGCAGCAGTGAGCACAACCTAGTCAGCAATGATTAAACACTTGTAGAGCCATGAATGAGAGAGCTGTATGGTATACTAAAGACTTAGGAAAAATAACTATTAATACATCAAACATGGATACAGAATAGAAGATATGTTTTATTATAATAAATTGTACATTGCTTTCCCCTAATCTTGCATTTGTTGTGTCAAGAGACTGTGTGAATAAACAGAGTTTAGAAATTAAAAGATTTAGGTCTGATCCATGTCCTGTGCATCTACTGATTTGAAGAAAGGTTTTTAATTTTTATTAGCATTGATTTCCTCATGTGTTAAAGAACAATAACAGCAGTGGCACAGAAGGCCACACATTTCAGGTACTAGAGATAAAATTCATGATGATCACACGAACCAATAAATACAGCGAAGCCTCAGAAACTGTACCTATGTGCAAATTCCTACCTGTTTTAACAGCTCATGCAGTAAGACAAGAATTTACTATCCATTCCAGTAATACTTTGCAGTAATCAGTAATGATTTGCATGAAGAAGGTCAGCTTACCCATCTTCCATAGTGAACAAGCAGGAGAAAATGCAAGCCTTGATTACCAAACATGTGAGGCTCTGTGAGGCAAATTTACTGATTAGTGAAGTGTTCTCTAGAATTCAGTGGCATTAGATGGCTTCATACTTAGAACCACTTTGATCTCAAATGGCACAGACATTCAGGGTAATCATCAAAGTTTTTAGATTGACAGACATTTTCTCCCATAAATTATCCTGGTACTTGATAGTCTTCTACGCATTTAAATAGCAGATCATGATGAACTCAACATTTTTGAACATAGTGTTTTGAAAGGCGACACAGTGGATGGAGGGAGACTTTTCTTTTTGGTGTTCTGTAATGCTAGTTCTTAATTTTCAGAGTGATGCACTCGCTCTTCCCAAAAATATCCCCCAGTCTCATGTGTTCAGGGCTTTTGAGAGGTGATTGAGACGACACTAACCTCATCAACAGATGAATGAATGTGTTAAGGAGTTCAAAATTGAACTGAAAAGGAGGTGAGTCGCTAGAGGTATGCTGTAGAGGTCATCTTAGCCACGGTGCTCTCCCTGCTCTCCAAGGTTCTGGCCACCATGAGGTGAGCAGCATGTCCCTTTGCCACAATGCCTTTGGCTTGGAATCAGCCAATCATTGACTGAAACTTTGAGCCAGCACAAATCCTTCCTCCTTTAAATGATGTATGTCAGGTATTTTGTCCCAGTGACAAAAATCTGAGTAATACACCTTTAACAATGCTCTCATGCACAAATGCAAAAACATTTTGTTTTTGGAATTTGAACTAAAGCCTGCGGCAGTAAGACTTTCTGGTCTGGTATATTATTTTCTTTGAGTCAGTTTGTGCATTGTTGTGAGGAAGGTGCAGTAACTCAGAGCTATGTTGGCTTTAGGTCCTAAAACAAAGTTGATCCCATTATAAGCAATCACTGATTTGACTAGCTGATTTGGAAATTCCAATTTTAAGCTGTTGGGTTTTTTAGGAGGCTTTGTTGCAGATTATATATAGTTTGACTGAAAATGCAATGTGAACTGTAAGGAATGATACTTTATGAAATGTTTATAAAAATTGGGTATTGCATAGATAATGTGAAAATCAGTATTTAAAATATGGAAAATACACAGCTAATCCAATGTAAAATATTTGTTTAAATTACACATTTGTACATTATTTATATGACTTTATGAATGTCATGATTCTTTCATGAGTTGGTGTGCAGAGATACAACTACACTCATTATATGACTGATGACATTATTTCAGGCAAGTTTTCTGTCTTGTTTACTTGTCAGATAAGGATAATAATACCTACTTTGTTTTGTTCAGCTTTCCATCTTATAACAAATTGTCTGAGTTAACTTAAAAGGAAGGAAGATTTTTTGGCTCACAGTTTCAGAGGTTTCAGTCCATAGTAATTTGGCCTATTGCTTTGAGCACAACATCATGGCATAGTGGGTGAAATCTGCTCACCTTATGATTGCTGGGAAGCAAATGATAAGAGAGGAAGGGACAGGAGTCACAGTATCCCTTCAAGGGCTCATCCCAAATGACCTAACCTCCTTCCATTAGGCACCACCTCTTAAAGGTTCTACCATCTTCCAGTAGCACCACGGGCTGGAAACTATGCCTTCAAGACATGCCCTTTGTGGGGGAAGCATTTCAGATCCAAACCATAACATTCTGAATAGAACTTCATATTAATTAAATCATGCTTCTTTTATTTAGTGGTATTTTAAATAGTTATATAAAGAAGTAAGTTAAATGGCCTGGTAAAAGGTATTTAAAACTATGGAAAAGATTTCAGACTAACAGAGATGGCAAATAACCAGAAAACTGTAAAAGCTTGTCCAGATAGGACTCTGAATATACAAAATAAATGTCATATATCCAGTGCTCATAAAGGTTAACACATATATAAAATCAAAAACTATAGTGAATGTTCACATTTTTAAAAAATAATTATTACTGCAAGAGATAAATTGCCATTAATTTCCTTGAAAGTATTCCCCCTCACTTCATACTTATCCCACTGTCATTGTTCCTTTCTGAGGCAGTTCCAAAAGTTCACTTCATTGAGTGTCTTGATTGATTCAAAGTATTTATCTTTCATAGCAATTTAGACTTCAGGGAAAAAAAATCAAGGTTGTATAACGTTCAGACTTGGTAAATAAGGTGGGAATAAGTTGTGATATTTTTAGAAGGCTGCTTTTTTGTTAGATGTTACTGAGCAACAATATTCACCATATTTTTATCACACTTTATAAAAGCATACATGAAAGATGTCTTTTAGAACTGTTTTAGAAAAAGTGGCAAGAACAATAGGATAAGTGTATTTAAAGAAAGGAGTGTCCTGAAGGGGATTAATGGCAATGTGTCTTTTACTATAATAATTTTTTAAAATTTTGAACAGTCACCCTATTACTTAGTTACCACATCTATGGATAGGATTTCCCTTTGTCATATATGAATCCAAGCCCATGTAATAGACAAACTACATATATGATATAGATAATGTGTGATTTAGGGTTGTATTGACTTAATTGGAATCATGGTAAAAGCATTTTCTCTTCCTTCTAAACAATATTATTCACTACTATTTATTGAATGTCCACTGTACACAGATTAACCCCATAGTTTGTTACATGTGTGACTTAATACCATTTTTTTCCTTGTAAAAATCCTATCAGCTGTATCTACAATTATTCTCATAATTGAGAAAGAAGCTACTGAGTAATTTTGCCAAGATTTAGAGCTAGGAAGAGGAAGAGCAAACTTTAAAGCAGATAACCAAACCCAAACCAGACTGCTAACACTTTGAACTGGGATACTCTCTACATCTGTTTTTACCAGGGCATCCAGTTTGGTAAGGATTGATACAATTACCTTGGTTTTCTTATTCTGATTCTCATTACTCATAGTAAAGCATGTCATGAATGAAGTCTGGTGCTTCCCCCAGAGCCCACCTTGGTGGGCTCATAAACATACCCCACGACTGCCCATGCTGGGTGGCCTGAGGAACCACGATTACAGAAAGCTTTTTGATGCTCAAGGAGTCCTAGGTCCCTGGAAATTTTATCTGCTGTGCTGACTCTAGTAAATTAGAAAACCAAATATTTCATTCCATGAGTATTCCTTGTGGAATTAGCCTCCCTTAGTACATAGAGTAACAGCTGGGGAGATTTCAAACTCTCCAGAAATACAGGCATTGAAATATACTGAATTATCACTTTATTGCTCCTAATATCCATTGGTGAAATCGCTAATGGAAAACCTAAATCCTTAATGAGCTAGTTAGGCCGAGATGGAAAGGGGGCCAACTCATTCCTAACACGGGAAAACTGCCATGGTTTGCTGAGATTGAAGGAGGTGGGGGAGAGCGACAATATGGTATTTTTATTTTTGAACTTCCTCAAATCCTGTGGAACAAATTAAACAAGTGCAACTAAATCTCCAAATTAAATTTACCATTTTTTTTCACAGTGACAGGTGATAGATTAGACAACTTCCTAGGTCATTTGCATTTGAATTATTAGTATATTTACAAGTGACTCATTTTTAACAGTGATTTTGGCAGAATCACATTTATTCTGGAACCTGCCTTTACTTTTTTAATTGATAAGAGCTTAAATCGTTGCAGTCTTAGAGCTCTAACTGGAATTTGGTGCCAGATGTCTTCTTTGGTTCTTGGAAAGGATCTTTCAATTCACTAAGATAAACTAGCAAACTGCGTGTATATTTTATTTCACATGCTCCATGAAAGTTAGATTTAAAAGCAAGATAATATAAAAATACTTTTAAGAAGGATTTAAACAAAAACACATTCTAGGAAATATTATTTTAAAAGTCAAGTCGGGAGTTCATTCTGTTTCTCAGAGAACTCGTGGGGACTGCTTAGCTTCTCCATGTAGCCATGTCTTTTCTCTCCTCTTCCTGTGTCCCCAGGGATTCTGACTACCTTAAACTCTTTCATATCCTTTCCTATCACCCACTATTGTTTATAGTGCAAGGCCACACTAGGAAACAAGAATAGGATGGATAAGGACATTTGTAAATGAAAACTGAATGAAAAGGTTAGGAGTCTACTCTGATATGAAGTATCACGAGAGTGAATCCTATCGTCATTCTCTTGTATTTCTATACTTAGGTGGCTAGGAAGTCAAAGCCAAGAGAAGAGCTCTACACTTAGAATCATGTAGATTTTGACATGACCATAAAATCTAGTATGCCTGGGGTTTTCTTTCACATCTGCCCTGCATAATGTAATCCTAATTTTCTAATTAGTTGCCACCATATAAAAAATGAAGAGTGGCATTTAAAAACATTATTCACAGCTTTTCCTGAACTATGAAGATCTACTCTGCTGCCCCTACCAGCTTGGAGCCAGATTGGCCCTGACCTACAGACTTAGCCTCTGCTTTCCTGCATAAAGTGTTAACCATCCCTGGAAAGGGAAGCTCAGGTTTTCAGTCATAACTATGCTTTTATCGTTTTGTATTCCTGTAATGGTTCCACAGAAATATGCTTATTCCTTTTCCGGTGAATCACGTATTACTCATTGAATATGTATTCCCAAGATATGCCTTCATTTGCATTTCTTGCCTGGCCCAGTTTGGCTTCATTTATATAACACAATTAAAAAATTCCTATTTAAGGGTTAATTTGGTTAACTTATGTTGGGATTAATGTGTGGCAGATTCTTTTTAGTATTAACACAGCATCATCATGAAGAGACCTTGGGCAATTCACCTGTAAAATGAATAACTTTACATTCTTATAGGATTATGATAATTAATTACCAAAATGAGTGCAAAGTGCTTAGAAGAGTGATCAGAATATATTGCCTGTATTCAGTTAATATCAGCATTATATATTTCTGTTTCTGTTGAACATCATTTGATGGATATCATTTGATGAAAACTACGTCATTTGAAAAATTGAGTTTTTTAGATTGACTCTCTCAAAGTATCCTCCTGATCAGAATTTCTATTAAGTAAATGTTTATTCAATTACCCAAAAAATAATTACTGAGTATCAAGCACTGTTGTGGATGTGAGGTATACTTCAGTAACTAACAGGAAACTTCACGTTTGAGGGAATTTATACCAAATTGGAGACTGACGATACATGAGAGTAAGGAGTGCAGCTCCTGGGAGTGCTTTTTCCAGCTGAGCAATTCAGGATTGAGCTCTGACAAGGTCATATCTGAGATACTTTGATCAATTTGTGATTTATAAACTTTGTTCAGTGTCATCTGTTAGACTATTCTTAGGTTTCATTTGAGGTTTTCTCTTTTTACAAAAATACTTCTGTAAATATCAAACACATTAGGGTAGTCCAATTTAATAGGATTAGTTTGAAACTGGAGGAAGGGATATTTCATGAAAACGCTGGCTGCTGAGGGTGGACCAAGGTCAGAAAAAGACCAACTGAAGGTTAAAGGAAAGGGATTGATTGATGGCTAAAGGGGAAATAAATGGTCCTGAAGGATAGGCAAAGAGATAAGCCCTGAATGGCAGGCAACTGATAGATTCTGCTTTCAGCAGAGACAACTAATAATAAAGTGAAGTCAGCACTTCTTCCTTACATTGCACAAAATGTTAACCACCTGAGAAAAGCAAGGCTCTTCTTTTTCAGTCCAAGTTATGTTTTACGTTATTATATTCACATGGCAGTTACACAGCTTTTTCTTTTTCCCATGACTCATATATTACTCAAAAGTTATTGATTTTCTGTGACTTTGACTGAAACCCCACAACACGCTGAGGATCTTTCTCCAAAGTAGTAGCGGCCTACCAAAGTTGCAAGTGATATTCCCAGGATCTAGGGTCAGTACCAAGTAGAGAAGGCTCAGTTCTGTTCTGGCCACTTTAACTGACATTGCTCAGGAATCATGTTTAGTGCAAAAAGATGAGTAGGCTGCCTGCCTCTGGAAGTGGACCGTAAGTGCCATGACGAGCCTTCTGAGCAAGAGCCCCACCTCCCTACCTGACTGGCACCCGGAGGGTGGATACGGATGACTTCACTTCGACCTCTTCGGGACTCTGAATCCTGAAGCCACAAAGTCCACTGACCCCAAGACCAGCTGGGGAGCTGGAGCACACTGCAGAGGACCTGCCCTGAGCCAGGTCACAGTTATGGCTCACATGAAGCCAGTTGATGCTGAAGGGAAAGGAGAGGGTGGTTTGTTTAAACAATCTGATTTTTTAAGAGGAAGTAGAAATCTGTATTTTTATATGTGGACATTGGCAATGAATTAGGGTGTTTTAGTTTAATTTTGTTTCATGAAATTTTGTCACCAGTGAGGATTTTTTTGAAGGGAGATGTACAATACACTAACAAGTTGTATGATATTAAATGAGTTATTTTTCCTGGGTGGCTTCCTTATAAGGAAAATTGGGCCCATTGACCATGAGACCCATGAGGCCTGAGAGTCAGTGTTTAACCTGTTAAGCCAAGACTGAACTGCTTGGTGTGACAAGGTCAGTATATAATGAGAATGTGTCCATCCTGGGAGCACAGCAGAGCATCTGTCTGCCATACCTGGCTCTCTGGACCCTCCCCCACAATACTCATATAGATGTAAATTATAGATTATAGATATAGTAATGAAGCAGACATTGCAAGCACTTGGCAGGCATTTATTGAGGGCTTGCTCCATGCCAAGTGTACTATGCATTATTCTTTAGTAACCTTTATGCAAAGAAAGAGGATTGTTTTTTGTAGCTCTGAAATTTAATGTGTTCATTCCAGCTTGGATCAGAATAAGGACTCAATCCTCCCCATCACCAGGCTGTCCCACCCCTGGAGGATACTTCTAGAACTAATTTAGCTTGCTTTCAGGCTATGTTCACCTTCCTTTAGCACTGCCAAGTGCCCCAGAAAGCCAGCTCAAGTATGCTGTCTTTCATTCCTGCCCACATAGGCCAAAAGCTTCACACTCACTCTACAATGTTAAGCATCTGCTATGTTCCTGCTACTGTTCTACCAGTGATCAGGATAGGCAAAAGCCCTGTTTTCAGAAACTGAAATTCTGTGGTGATGAAAGGAAGAAACTAAACTAATGAATGAGAAATTGATCAAATAGTTCTATGCAGAAAAACAAGAATGATGTGGTGGTTATTTCAAACCTACTGTAGCTTGAGTAGTTGGACCCATTGTAGAAATCAGTGTGTCATTGGTGACCTACTGATGAGAAGGAACCAACCATGAAATATGTAGAGGAAGAGTCCATTGCAGATAGAAAGAACAGCAAGTGCAGAGGTGTCAGGGAGGAAGGAGATTGCTTCTTGGAGGACATAAACATGGGCCACTGTATCTGAAGCATGATCTCAGGGCAAAGAGAAGTCATGAGGTGAGATCCAAGAATTTGTTTACACACAGATGGTTTTTCATCTTACTTCAAGCAAGTAAATTTTCATTTCCCCAATTATTTTTTGAAGGGACTAGAACCATTCTTTTTTGTTAAGTGTTCACTCTGTTACTTAAATTTCACTTGTTTTATAGCAAAGTCGGGGTCCATTGCAATGTGGTTTGATGTAGGAAGAGTCAGCTTGGGTTCTTCTAACAGGTCAAGGAGGCTGGAGGGGGCTTGTCCTTGTCCACCTGCTGTTTGAGCCAAACCCACCTCAAGCCAAAGTGCTATTCAAGTCTTCTTAATTCAGCTGTGCGCTGCTTTGATTGCATGTTGTTTGAGCCAACAGATAGCACACCAACACCTGATTTAGGCATAAAGAAGCAGAGGGAGAATTTCACACGTCTTTGTCATTAAGCAGCCACCACCACAGGGTGGTCCTTCTTCCCCAAGTGGGCACAATGCTAGAAAGTGTGTTTTATTCCCATCTTTAACAGTGAGTGCTTTTCCATGCTTTATCTATTGCCACAGAGATGGTAAAGATGCATAGGAAGCAGGCTGGCGTCATTCAGTGTTTCCTACCCTTAAAACAAAACACATCACACACGCTAGTCTTTTTTGTATGGCAGTGGACCATCACGTGCCTTGCTTCCTTGACTTTTAGGTCTCCAGAGTTGAAGAAAAGCACATAGCAGGTAGGAGTGATGTGTGACAATTCCTCATTCTACCCACTTTCTGAATTTTTGAAGGAAAAATACTTCCAGTAAAAAAGGAGGTAGCTTCAATAATTTTATCGTTTCTGCACATTTTAGACATTGAGAAATACTTGTGTTAGAACCGTTTGCAGTTCTGTATGGGATAAGCATCAGGACTCCTGAGTTGAAAGTAGCTTCTTAATAAGTTATTGTCAAATTGAGTTATTAACTTGTTCTCCTCCTGCTTCCTGAATTTCTGTGAGTACATATATTTTAGGTCCTCAAATTAAATCATTATTTACTCATCCCCTGATGTATCCTAATCATGTATTATTCTTCCAAAGAACAATTTTCTGAATAGGTAGCACTTCCCATTCATAAAAGATAACCAATTTTCTCTAAAGAATCACCACACCTAACATGTCTCAAATAATATATGAAAATGCATGTGTATATGTTTTGCTCTCTAACGTAAGAATTTTAAAAGAAATTGAATTCGCTGCTATCTGAGCTCTAATAAATACGCTTTATAAACTGCTTAATGGTGATTCTGGGTGATTGGTTTTGCAGACCTCTCTTCCCTTTATCCTTACCTTTGGTTTCTTCCTTTCCGATGCGTTAAATGGACAGAAAATTTCAAGAGAGGTTGGTATAGTCCTACAGTTGTTTTTCCTTTAGTAGCAAGTATTAAAGAGACTATGTTAGTTTTCAAAATGTAGCCCAACTACCTACTTCATGATATTCCAGTCTTCTTAATCATCTCCAGAGAAGTATGTGGGTGCTGTATGTTCAGACATCCCCCTGGAGTAATGGGTCAATGTCAGAGGGCTCAACTATATGCTCATCTCCCACAGTCTTAGTCTCAGCTTATCAAGCCCTGCAGAGTTCATTACATTTGCAGAATCCTCAACCCCTAACTATGCACAACAGAAACAGTCAATTTCTTTTAGCTAAGAATATTATTATTCATTGGAGCCCCTCAGAGAAAGAAAAAAGCAATAATTTCCTAATCAAATCTGAGGTATGCATATGTTACTTTTATATATTCAGAAGCATATGACAAAATGGGGAAATTTCTCACCTTTCTATTTCTTCAGGCCACATTGCACACAGTTCTGGCAGTTCAGAAATAACTTGGCTTTCCTAATGCTATTTGGGTGGATTAAACAAAACTATGCCTTCATCATTAAAGGTAGCACCTTTTATATTTTGGTAGCTATAAAGTGTGCAGCTGTCAAAAGCGTATATATGTGAAGTGCTAAAGACATTCTTACATATCATTTATTCTTTTGTGTCCTTTTTAAAAATCTTACAGATCATTTGCATCTACTGCAGATAATTTGCAAAAGTAAGGAAAAAGTGGGTGTCATCTGTTGAGTCCTTCTTTTCTAATTCTCCTAGAATGCAAGATTTTGAGGGGATACAGTAGCCCAGTTTGGGGTGTAGAGCTGTTGTGGATGACGGAGGAATGTATGAACCCAGTGGAAGGAGCAGCACTTGAAAACACCCCCATATAGCCAGAAGGGACATAGCTGCTTTTTTCAGTGCTAGAGATTGAACCCAGGGCCTTCCATATGCTAGGCAAGCATCTACCACTCAGAGTTACATCACTAGCCCATAGCTGCTTTCTGTAAGTGTAAAACAGGCCTCTTGAGAGTTTGGTGAAATGATCATTCCCACCTCAGAATCAATCTTGTTAGAAAAATTAACCTCCAAGGTAGCTGCCATGTGACCTTACTCAGACAGGGTATCTCCAGTTTTAAATGATGAGGCTGAGGGAGGAACAGGAGAGAAAAGGCAGTTGGAAACAACTTCCCCAATCACTTAGCATCCAGTCTAGTGTCACCTTGAGTCCCTGACCCTACAGTCCCCACAGAGGATATCGAAACCAGGTTATCTGAAAGTCAAGGATCTCCTGTCAAAGTCTGACCTCTGAATTTTTCTCATATTCTTTATCTTGTCTGTAATCTCAGCTGATAAAGGAGGGTAGAATATGCTTATGGAACATGTTGAGTGCAGCCAATCAAGATTATTTGCTGTTTGAAAGCTCCCTTGTAGATTAAATCATTTGCCTTCTCAAAAGCTCAATGAGCTGCTTTTTCCATGTGTTCCTGTGAGTAATGCCTGTGTCATGGCCTCAGTTCGAAACAAGGGAAAAAACAAGAGAAAAGAGAGTACATTTTGTTACTCCAAGTTCTCAGGCATCGCATTCATGATGCAAATGCTGTTGTGATTTTATTTTCTCTTTTTAGATAATGTTTCATGTTTCTGCTAAATATTGAACATAGAAAATTGTGCGGAATCCATGTCTTGGTGCTCAGTATTTTTTGTGTGACACATAATGAGAGGATAGAAAAAATATTAACACTTTACTACTACACGGAAGGACAGCAACTTTGGTGAATGGATTCTACTAGGGTTATCTGGGATTTCTGTCTTTTTTGGGTTTTTTCCAGTCTCAAACTCAGCAGAAACTCATGGCCTTTGATTTAAAAGTGCATCTTCAGGATAAAACTGCCAACCCCCTGGCCTTAGAACAATGGTCAGAAAACTTTCTCTGAAAAAGGCCAGATGATGAGCAAGTCAGAGTACACTGTGTTGGCCTTACTGTCTCTTACAACTTATAGTTCCACTGTTGAAGCAGGAAAGCAGCCTTGGCATCTGGAACACATATATGTGGTTGTTTCCCAGTAAAACTTTATTCATAAGCTCTGACTCTTGAATGGCATATAATTTTCACATGTTGGAATAGTCTTTTAATATTTTTAACCATTTAAAAAAAGTAAAAGTGGCTTGGGATTTAGCTCAGTGGCATAAGCACCTGCCCAGCAAGTGCGAGGTGTTGAGTTTGGTCCCCAGTACCGCCTCCCCCAAACCAAAAAAAGTAAAAGGTAATTTTAGTTTGCATATGGTATTAAACGTGGTAGCTCACCAGATGCGACCTTGAGGTAGAATTTTGTGGAGATTGGCAGACACTTCAAGAAGTCTCCAAACTTGGGACTGATCTACAGGAGGCTTGTTTTCCGGATGGCCAGGATTGAGGGAGCATCCTTGTCTCCTGTGCTCTGGAAGAATTTGAGATTTAAGGAACCATCTCAACACAGGCATTAAGAGCCCTCTTCCCCTTGCCAGAGATGGTTTCTGCATTGGGAATTAGTTCTGAACACAGCTGAATATGCTTCTCAGACTCTTCCCACATTCCTAGAATGCTTATTGAGCACATTCCGTGGGAGGCCATGGTTAGATAGATGATGTTAGGAATTTGCAGCCAGCACTGGTGTGCTCACAGAGTGAACATGAGCAGAGGATGATACACAAGACCAGCAGGTGTGGGAAAGGGAGGAGATGCAGATTGCAGTATTCCTGGCACCAGCCCAGGGCACTGCCTAGACCTCATCTTCTTGCACAGATAACATCCCTGACCTCTTTCAGATGAGGTGACTCATGATTCAGGATGGCTTGAAATGAGCTCATGATGGATGTCCATTTCCCACCTAGGATTGCCAGGAAAATCATGGCTTCAAAGCATTTTCACATTTTGGAGATTAATTTGGAAATATATTATCAGGGTTGGCTTTGGGCTGGCTGGTGTCCTTTAAAGAGTGTTATGGTTTAACTAAGAAATGTTCCTCCAGTGACTCATATATTGAGGGCACTGACCTCGCCATTGGGCTGATCTATTAATAAATTAAGAGTGGGGCCTACTTAGGAAAGGCTATCTCTGGAGGCACACTTTAGAAGGATGTATCTCTTCTCTGGCTCTCTTTCTTTTTCTACCTGCCATGAAATAAACAGCTTTCCTCTGTCTGCCCTGCCTTTCCATCATGAGTTTCTTTCTTGGAACCAGCTAACCATAGATTGAAACCTGTGAAACTAAACCAAAATAAACCTTTCTTCCATAAAGTTTTTTCAGGCATTTTGTTTCAGCAATGAAAAACTAACACAAAAGGCCTGATGCAAGTTTTTGTAAATATTCAAAGTAATGCTTATGCCATCATCCTTCAAGAGTATTATCTTCACGGGTGAGCTTTGAAAATCATAATCGGGTTTCATTTTGAAAACCAAATCACCATGTAAATACCCTAAATCCCACTTCAGCAGGCTGAGTGTTGTCAGTGACTCCACCAGACTCTCACATTTGGCAGAATGCATGGTGTGGGGCCATCAGTTTCTGCCCCTGCTCCCACAGCTGCAGGATCTGTGCAAGAAGCTGCAAGAGTCTGGGAAACAAAATGTCCTGGACAGGGGGTCGATTGAAGACACAATTATGGGAATTATTACTCTTCGTATTTAGTGTAATTATAGTGGCGCTCTCTCGCTTTCTCTCTCTCTCTCTCTCTCTCTCTCTCTCTCTCTCTCTCTCTCTCTCTCTCTCTCTCTCTCTCTCTCTCTCTTCCCCACCCCCAGAAGCTCTAGGGAGAGGTTGTGTGGCTTGTGATTATTTATCCCCCAGGAGAAGGCCAGAAGGGAGGGGTAATTCACAAACAGTGCTGAGTGGTTAAAACACAAAAACCTGCTGCTCTCTCTTCTCATTGAATACAGCAGATGAAGAAATTGGTAGGAGACGCCTAAACTGGATATGAGGAATAACGATGCCTCACTAGTAAGTACCAGTGAGTTCACCTGGTACCATGGAGGTCTCTGTGAGTACAAGGACTTGGTGTCCTGCAGGCAACCAGTTATATCTGCCTCAGATTCCCACGCGGGCACTAAGGAATGTCCATTAGCATTGTGGGCGCATCCCCATCCATCCTGATTCCTAGGACCCCAGTGTTTTGATAAAGCAGGTAACTAATACAGATGTTACAATTTAGAGGGAAAATGGTCCTCAGAGGCTTCGTGCTTAAAGTGGGGGTGAGGTAAATGGATTGTAGGGGCGCTTCCAGTGGCTTGCTGTTAGGAGGGGGGCCTGGTTAGAGGTGGTCTCTGGTGGCTTGACCTGAAAGGGTGTTTCACCCTCCTTGACTCCTTCCTTCTCTCTGCTTTCTGACCATTGGTGACAGGAACAGCTTTTCCTCCCCTCTACCTCTCTGCCATGCTGTTCTGCCTTGGAGCCAGCTGCCTATGGATTAAACAATGAGTCCAAATAAACCACTCCTCCTTTAAGTTGCCTGTGTCAGGTATTGTGTTTCAGCACCAAGAAAGTGAGGAGACAACAGATCTATGAAGGTCAGCCTCAAAGAAGACAAAGTGCAGTGAACGTAGTCAGAATAACTTCTCTAACTTCGGACAGGAGAACTGGCCCTGCTGTGTCCTGAGTTTGATGGAGGAAGAGTTTGCCCACAGTCAGGTAGACCCTACCTGGGACAACAAGGATTCCTGTGCCAGCCTCACCTCCGAGCATCAACCCATGATACTTCTCCACTTTCTAGTCCTTTTCCTGCCCACTGCATGCCTGCAGCCAGCAGGTCAGACTTCCCATATTTTAGACTTGTCTCTGCTTCCTCCTCATTAGGTGTCAGTTGCAAAACAGGCACAGGGCACAGGGTGATGGCTTTCCTGGGCTTCCTTGGCACATCACAGTTTCCTGCATATGCCACCTGGGGCACAGTGATTATGTAAATGACTGTAAGGAGGATGGGAGGGAGGAGATGTACAATCAGTGAATTTTCTGAAGCTGGAGCTCTACATGTCTGTATGAAATCTCCCAATTTGCCAGTGTTGGCAACTAATTCAAACATGTGTTCATCTGTATTGCAATACAGTGGACAAATAAAAACTATATATAGTTATGATGTGTGAGTTAATGTTTTTGTATACATGTAATATGTGAAATAGCCTTAATCAAGCTAGTAAATATATCCATTGCCTTTCATATGTAATATTTTCTTTGTGTGTGCTGAGAACACTTAAGATCTACCCACTTAGCAAATTTCAAATATATTATAGTATTGTTAATATTATAGTATTGTTATACTCATTTGCTCATTAGTCCTTAGAACTCATTCAGTTTTGCATTACAGAAACATTGTATCCTTGACCAATGCCTCTCCATCACACATTCCAAACACACACACAGACACACACACACACCCTGAAATCCCTGGAAACAATTTACTCTATTTCTATGAGTTCCACTTCTTTTGGTTTCAAATATCTGTGATATCATTCAGTATTTGTCTTTGAGTCTGGCTTATTTCATGTAGCATAATGGCTCCCGGGTTTATCCATCTTGTCACAAATGGCCAAATTTCATTATTTTTGTGGCTGAGTAAATCTATGGTATATATATGCCCATGTTCAGTGTAACATTCATTACTCACACTAGCCAAGACATGGAAACAAACTGAGTGCATGTCAACAAATCGCAATGAATAAGTGAGATGTGGCATATCATTTTTCTACATATTCCTACAGTTTTCTCAACTGCATTTGCTGAAGAGACAGACCATCCTGTGCTCATTTTGTGTTCTTGACAAAGATCAGTTGGCTGTAGATATATAGATTTGTTTTGTCGTTTTCTGTTTTGTTCTACTGACCTCCATGTCTTTTTGTGCTTGTACTATGGCTTTTGTTATAGTTACCTTATGATGCGTTTTGAAGTCAAGTGATAGGATGCTTCCAGCTTTGTTCTTGTTATTCAAGATTATTAATTCAGAAATTTTAAAGCACTCTGGCACCCTAGAAAACATATATTTCCTACATGTTGACAGTATATAAACTTTTGAAATCATATAAAATTAGATTTAAGCCCTAATTACCTATTAGCTGCTGACTTTTTTTTGTTGTTGTTGTTCTGGAGATTGAACTCACAACCTCACACTTGCCAGGCAGGCACTTATGCTGCTGAGCTAAATCTCCAGCCCAAGCTGTTGACCTTTGCAAGTGACTTAGTCTCTGAACTTTAGTTTCCCTCTTACAAATGCAAGTACAAACAAAAATTGCTTCACAGAATACCTATAAGAACTAAAATAATATATGTGAAAGAATTTATATAGTGACTTCTATGCTTAATAAATGTTAGTGGTTTAATTCTTTGACTAAATTATTATTTGAACCATATGAAATTACTTGGATGTAGTACATTGATAACTTGGTTCATGAATTTAATTTGTTCCTTATTTCTGGAAAAGATGGCCATATTCATGTTTGTGGGAAAGATGACTACAGTCATATTCATCACCTCATGCAGAGTTTACAAATAAAAGTAAACTTTTGTCAAATACTTCTGTTTGTAAACCAAATTATTCACAAACAAAAGTGTTCATGGACCAAGCTACCACTATACCTGTTTGGGCCTCTGAAAATGTATACCCCTGTACACCCTTGTAGTCTCAGCTATTTGAGAAGCTGAGGCAGGAAGATTGTGAGGTCAAGGCCAACCTGGGCAGCTTAGCAAGGCCCTGTTTCAAAATCAAAGAGAAACATAGCAGTTTTATATGGTACAACCCAACAACACAAAGTTCTATTTCTTACATTATTATAATAATAATTGCTACTAGTAACAGTTTGCTAATAATGAACAATGTTAACTACATTAACCATTAAACATTACTATGAATATTACATCCTGTCCCTCTACTCCTTGACCGCACACTTATGACCCTGTTCCCTGCTCCATTTTTTGTTATAGCTTCCTTCCCTTTGAATGTACATGGTAGCTAATCATGCTTGTAGTTTACTGTCTGTCTGCCCACTTTTGCTGATACGCAAGCTACATCAAGGCAGGAATTTCTCTGCTTTCTTCATTGTGTTTCTGTTTCCCTCTTATCCATGTGTGTAGAATAGTCCTCTGCAATTAGTGGGCTCTGAGTAAATACGTGTTGAAGAGCACACTTATTCCCTAACTGAGTCCACCATAGACACCTTCCTCCAAGCCTTTAATGTTGGGGGTGGAGGTTATTCATTAGAATTAAATAAAATACAAGTGGAACTTCTTATAGTTTTGCCATTTTATAAAACTTTTCCTGAAAAACTGAGTTGGAAGAATATTAAAAATTTTCCAAAATATTCTGTGCCCCAGATCTGAAAAACTGAGTTTATGTTTTTAAAACGCAAATTTTGAGACTCTGATAAGAAGCATTGTTTTCTCATGTTTTTTTTTTGTTGTTGTTGTTGTTGTTGTTGTTACAGATATAGGTTTTGAACAGTGCTATGTTCTTGCTTTATTTGTGTATTATTTAGTTATCTATCTACTTTGTGTTTTGGGGGTCTGAACTCAGAGCCTTTCACATAGGCTAGGCAAAAGCCATGTTCCCTTTCCACACTGTAATTTTAAAAAGATAATCAGCTGTATTTGCTCTCTGAGAGAAGGGAATTGGATTTGAAAGGTAATTCTCCATGACAGTAAAGCCTGCTTTCACAGTTTCCTTGTGTGTACCTGTTTGTATGTACACATCTATGTCAGTACATACACACATACATACACACACACATATATATATATATATATATATATATATATATATATATATATATATATATATAAATATTCATCAGTAGTGAAGGAAGGCTAAACATAGCAAAGGAATTTAAACATTTAAAAATCCCAATAGTAAAAACCCCAGGCCTGACTGGATTCCAGGGAGGCAGAGGAGAAAATGGTGGCATTGTCTTTAGCAGGAATGTCACAGCAGGCTGTGTGAAGAGGAAAGTGCTGATAAGCAGAATGACAAAAGCTGGTTTCATGAGTGATTCCAAGCAGCCAGGGTACACTCCCCAGCTGATGGCCAGCTGTTTTCGGTATGCCACATATCATGACTGACTCCACAGAACTTGACTGGAGGCCATAAATATGGTAAGTCTCTGGCGAATTCTGGGAGGTCCTTACACTGTTTACATGGTTCCCAGCACTTGAGTGTTCCTACTCCACCCCTCACATTTAAATAGTCACTTCTGAGCAGCTCCTGCTTCTTTACTAGGAGGTAGGGGGAAACCTTTACATTTCCCAAGGCAGATATTTTTAGAAGTGATGCTATCTGCAAAGCGTTAACTAATTGAGTTATCAGGTTTCAAAGTTGGCCAGAGAGAATGGCAGTGGAAGAGGGAGAGGTCTTCCCAGAGCAAGTAAGCATTTGCCGCTTTCAAATGAATTGCTTTTTCCTTACAGAAATTGTGCTTTGCCCTAAATACTTTTGTTTTTAAGAGAAAGTGTGTTGCTGGGTAGGAAGAAACTAACATGTTCATAAAAAAGTATAAATCACTTGAGTTAAATATATGTAGGACAGTGACTGTCCTATGTTTGTTTTGCTCAGATCTGGACTTCAGGTATAGTGTGTTTGCTTCTGGTGTGATTTGGAGTGTGTCTGGCTAAGGCCTGCCAGGAGAGGATGCATACCAAAATGTAAAAAGAGGATGGGTTATTGGCAGCACAAGAAGAGCCTGCTGAACTGATGACTGTGAGATATAAGTGGTTGTACTGTATGCTAGAAAAATCTGAATGCTTTAAACTACAGGTTTTTATGATGTGTCAATTACAAGGGTAACTATGAAATTTTGCAGTTGGGAGAAACTAAAGGTTTGAGTAAAACTCAAAAGATAGGTGAAGGATGTAATAGAGGCTGAAAAATGTAATTTGATTTCTATCTCAGTAGAATTGGACATAGGTATTAATAAATCATCTCGTTTGATAATTATGAAGTGTTAGACTAGTAAGCAGATTGCCCTTAAGAAATGCTATATTTAAAATACAAAATATTTGCAAAATGTTGAAATATTTGAATCTGAAATATTTTTCAGATTCTGGTTTGGTTGAAGATTTCATGTGGTCTCTGGTTTCTACTTGTGTACTTTGAGTTCACATCAGTTTATCGGACAATGAGTACACATAGGTGCTATGAATAGAAAGAATATTCTTTGGTATTAATATAATAAATTAAATCCTGGTCACACTGGGAATTTTTTGCTTAAAAAATTAGAATGAAATACTCATAGTGGCTAGAAAAAGACATAAAAATGAGGACAGTGGTACTTGTTCAGGTAGGCAGACAAGCTAATGGTTATGAGAAAAAAATTGACATTTCATAGTTTGAGGAAAAAGCAATTTGGGGACTCTTTCACAATGTTTATTTTTATTTTAAATGGATTCAGTTTTAATCTTTGTTCTCTTAAATACTCACTCAGTGCTTTGTGGTGAACTATTAGCCTTTTGTGACCTTTATGGACTGTGACTATATTATAGGTGATTTATGAAATTTTAACCTGAGAGACCCTTTACAAACATTTCATATGACTCAGAGAAAGGCTTCTTCAGATTAAACTTTGAGATTCATAATAAAGGTGTGAATATTGCTTGTGAATTTCAGGCATTAATGCTAACAGTAATTTACTGCATTGTAATGTAAGCATATTGGCAGGTAGGTCCTAAAAAAAAAAAATCTCAAAATAATTCACTCATCAAAAATTATGAATTATTAAATTTGGATGTGCATTCTGTTCCATTAGTTGTAGAACTGAAAGCTTTATCATCATAAATTAGCCCTAGTTCTGAGAAATATTAATTGCCAATTGCTATGAAATGCTTAAGTGCAAATGTAACACATGATAAAGGCTTTACCTGAAAAACTCTGGTTCTTTATGAATTTGTAAGCTTAAAATAATAAAATGTGAGATCCAAAGGAAAGCCCAAATAAAAGAGACCATCTTATTTCTGCCTCATGTCAGAATGTATCAACTAAATAGTAAAAGCATTTGATTTCAGCCCATATGTGCAGCATTTTCTGTTTTGGTGGGCATGCTGTTTTAAAAAACGTGTAATAAAATGACAGACTGAATTTGAAATTATCATGCCCTTAAGCAGTAACTCCGGAAGGGTATTGACCCGATACAGATCATAGAGAAGTTCCATCACAATAGAGCAACATGTACTATTGCAGTCCTGGGTTTAGTTGGACAGTGAATAAGAATTCTTCCTCTCCTGGCTTCATCTCTGACCTGAATGCAAGACTGGAGAATTTATCTGCATGAGCTGAACTATGGATAAAATGCTTGCTGAAAGGGTATAGTAAATAATTACCTTTTCCCAAACAGTTCTTCGTACTTCCTGCCATTATTATATATTTTGTGACTTCTACAGTATTGCTTTAAGATTTTCTGTAAGACTGTCTTAGTATTGGGGGAGACATAGTGGTTTTACAGTTTGTTCAAGTGAAACATTTTCTTCTCAAATCTTTAGGAAGCTGGATGTCTATGTACCTTTGCTAATTTTAGAAACAGCCTCTCATAGGTTTGTTCTCATCAAGTCTGTATGGAAGAACTAGTTTGGACATAAAAGATTGATGAAAAATTAACTCTTAATCTCTTAAAAATGATCATAAAAAGAAAGCTAGACTCTAATACTAAACAAAATCCAACTGTAATTCAATTATATGTGAATTGTAAAGGTAGCTAATAAGATTCTTTAATAACAGTGATATGAGTTATTTTTAAATCCTATAAGGGAATCTTAGAGTATCAGAAATTCTTAGTATTATTAATTTTATGCTTTCCAACTCTCATTCCTTCTATTTTATGTATAGTTTTCAATAACTGACTCAGTAATGAATACATATTTAACAGCTGAAGGAATCATTTTATTGTTAATGATTTTTACTTAGGAAGTTAAGGACAAGTAGGATAATACATACAAGTCAAATTCAAAAACTGATCCGGACTTGTCTTTCTGCTGCTGAGACTATAGAATTTATTTTGAAATGGTAACTTTTAGTTATATAATAAGTCTAATATTTACTTACCAGGTAACTTTTTTTTTCTTTCTGTGTGACAATATAAAGATGCTACCTTGGGTCATTTATAGTTTTGGGTAATAAGTTAAAGCAATATTTGGAAAACAAAAAACAATTTAAGATGTAATGAAATTCTGTTTGTAATGTTAAAACATTTTTTAGATACAAAGTAAAAATGTATCTCCCATTTCTTTATCCTAATACAAATAGGTATATACTTTTTACATTTTCTTTTTGCTATGGTTTTCAGAATACATTGCAAAATCTAGTAATAAAAATAGAACTTTTAAAAAGTTGGACTATGGATAAATACATCATTAGATAATGTAAGATTAATTTTAGTGTATATCAGGCAATCTCTATAGTAAGTAATCATTTATTAAGAATAAATCAGGGGCAGGGATTTAGCTCAGTGGCATAAGTGCCTGCCTGGTGAACGCCGGGTCGTGAGTTCGACCCAACCATTAAAAGAATAAATGAATTTAAAGAATAAACTCTTTTAGGAGTCCCTTTTTACTTTTGTCTAAAATAAAGATCTTTGCAGATAGTCATGATAGCAGGCATTTCAAGAGAATAATATGTTGAGTTATGAATGCTATTGTTCTCTTTAGTCAGTTGGTAAGGTAGTGGTGTTGGTAACCAATCTGAAAAGTAGAAATCAATGTCAAAATTACTTTGCAAAATCTGGATTTGCTTCACTTCTATTCAGTTTTGAGTTGTTGATGACTTTGATTTTAATTCATCACTGTTATACATTGATTTACATGTTTCTGTTAGTGGTTACTCTGCCATATTTGAAAACTCTTGTAACCATAAGATCAGTTATACTTGGAATTTTTGAAATGAAAATTTTTAGTCTTGCAATAAGTCTAGTGTTTACATACCAACTGGTTATTTTTCTTCTGTGTGTCAATATAAAGATACTACCTCAGATCATTTATAGATTTTTAAATAAAGATTGTGTTTTATCTTTTGATCTCCAGGTCCAGGCACATATGAAACACTCAATAAATATTTGTTAGAATCTTAAATAAATGCTCATATATTTTTAAAGGTACTACTGCTTATAATTTTGGCCTTCTAACCACTGTTATTCACACAAGAAACAGGATTTTAAATATCAAAATAGTTTTAAATAAAGAAGAAAATGTACTCATTAACTTTCAATTTCACTGACCAAATCAGACTGTTAGTTCCAGTCTAGAAGTTCCCCAGAATAGAGGATTTGTATCTGCAGTTGTGTTTACACAACATTGCCAAGTGGCTCGAGAAGAATTTTCACGCTATCTTTCTGATATAGCAGCACCACTTGTAATGAGATTTGTTGCTTTTTTTTTTCCATGTGTCATTTCCAAGAACTCTAGGAGGGCATTCGGAGGGCTGTACTGCGTTTAGAGTGCATGGACAATGGACTCATGGAAAGACTCTATTTTGGAAGAATACTAAACCCAAGGAGCAAAAAATACAATAAATATGTAATGATTAAAATGATCTTTGCAAAAGTAGCAGCAGTACCTCTGTTTAAATTATGCCTTCTTGCTCAGGCATGGCTTTCACTTTAGTTATTCTCTTAGGAGGTACTAGGCTTGGGGAACATGAAATCAGTCTTAGAAAATTTTGCTATAGATAAGCCTCTGTCAAAGTATGGCCCAGGAAGCACTGAATGTCCTGAGAGCCTTCTGGAATACCTATGAGGTCCTCCCTCTCTTAACTGTATTATCTTCTTGAGGACTGGTTTCTTCCCTGTATTTCAGCCAAAACAACACATGGAAAAAGATTCAATGTAGAAGCAGATGTGAGAATCCAACTGTCTTCTATTGTCCAACATTCAAGGATTTACAAACTCATAAAATACCAGTCTTTTCTTCTTTTGTGTTTTGGAAAATAGTGTTTTTTTATAAAATGTGTGGTTTATGTTGTCATGTAATAAATTTGCCATTATTGTTTGAAAATAAATATAACTTTTTTAAATTCTCAGTTTCATTTTCTAATGTGATAAATATCAATTCTTAAAATGCTCATAATCCAAACTCTTTGAGCATCCTCCATAATATATAAGAGTCTAAAGGGATCCTGAGATAAGGAAATGTGGGAACAACTGCTGGAGATACATTGCAATATGAATGCTTTCTGGTTCTGTTGTGCTTATTTGTGCAAAGCATTAAGCAGATAAAGTCAGAATCCTGGGGTTCAGTCTGTGTGTGGTCGGTTATATTCTCTTGACTTTCATGTTCATTATCATAACCATACACACCAGATCACTAACTTTAAAAACTAATTTTAAGTTAATAATAAATTATAATTTATTATCAATAGGCTCTTTCAAACTGTTTTGTGTACATTATGTCCTTCAATATCTACAGTTCTCTGAGTTAGGTTTCACTGCTATTTTTATATTGCAGATGAGGAAACTTAACTATAGTGTTTGCATACCTTGTCCAAGTTCATACAGTCTGTTAATTGCAGAGCCAGATTGTGAACTAGGGGCTGCTCACCCCAGGCTCAGAGTTCTGAAATCACTAAGCTATACTGACTTGCTGCTAAAAATAGGTTACTTTGCATCTGTCTCTAAACATTTAAAGAGCATACATCAGGGTCGCTCTGAATTAGCACCTTCATCTACTTATATGAAGAGCAGCTCCTTAAATTATGAAGATTTGTTCCCAGTACCTTTCTCTTCTGTATTTTAGCAGTTAAGACTGTAATAAAGCTGAGCTGAGAGTCTCCTACTGTATTATAACTATTTGCAACTACAGATTCCAATGAGTACCTTGATTTTTGGGGAAAGTTCTTACATGTTTCATGCTGCATAATAAATAATACCTTTCCTTTTTTTTCTATGTTCTCCTTGCACTTTAAAAAAAAGATCTCCCACACATCTATATACTTGCTCATTCTCTCTGTTCCTATTATTTTTTAAATTAGTGATAAATTTTTGAGATACCTAATGATCACATTCATCATAAGGAATTTGAATCTGTACATAATCTGTCTTAATTATTTTTCCCCATTCCTCTTCCCTCCCTTCAACTCCTCTTCCCCATTTACAAAACTTTGTTTCCATTGTTTTCTTCCATTCTTCTTTATCCCTGTTTCCTTCCTCCCATTCCCCTATCCCTTCCCTTGTTCTCCTTCCCATTAGAGTATTTTCTTCCAATTTCACAATATCTATCCTCTATTTTGTTCCTTATTTACATTTTGTATTTCTCCCATGGGAAACAATGCAACATTTAAACATGTGTGTCCAATTTATTTCATTTAAAATTATATTCTTAAGGCACATTCATTTACTTTAAAAGTCTTGAGTTTTCTTTTTATGGCAGAGTAGTTCTCTCTTGTATACAAAAACCACATCTTCTTCATACATTCATTCGTTGAGGGGCACATGGGCTGTTTCCAAGATTTAGCTATTATAAATTGTGTTACTATAAATATGGGTGTGCATATATTGCTGTGGTATGATGCTTTTCACACTTTCAGGAAGATACCAAGAAGGGGAAACCTGAATCAAATGGAACCTCCAGCTTTCGTTTTTTGAAAAATCTCCATACTAATTTCCATAGTGGTTGCACCAATTTACACTCCTACCAAAGGTGGAGAAGGGTTCCTTTTTCCCCACAGCCGTACCAGTGTGTGATATTAGTTGATTTTTTGTTGATAACCATTGTTTCTGGAGTGAGATGGAATCTCAGTGTTGTTTTAATTTGTATTTCACAAATGACCAATGATGTCATCTGTTCCTTTTACTGCATTCAGTGTAAAGCTAGTTAGTCTGTCACTTCTAGTCTTGTCCAGAAAAACTGTGTCACTTGAAGATTACTTGAGATTTCCAGACAAGTCTGTCTGACTTCACCGGTGACCTAGTATTATTTGTTAAATAGTTCTATTGACAGTTCTTATTCAGTAATTCTTATTCAATAAAAACTTACTTAGGAACCAGGCATGGTGGCACATACCTATAATCACAGCACTCTGGGAAGCTGAGACAGGAGAATTATAAGTCTAAACCTAGCTTTGGCATTCTAATGTTTTAGTGAGAACCTGTCTCAAAAAAAAACTTGTAGATATAGCTCAGTGTGAAGGCCCCTGGGTTCCATGTCCAGTGCAGAAAAAAGGAAAAAAGAAACATATTCTTATTTAGTGCTGGGAGTGTAGCTCAATGGTAGAATATTTGCCTAGGGTGCAAAATTCCCTGGGTTTGATCTCAGCACTGCAAAAATAAAAGTATTTTAGCTCTATTTCTAGTAAGGGTTTCTAGTTATTGATTATAGGCTGAAATAGAAACAAAAAAATTATAAACCTCCTCTGATTTGATCTTTATACATTGTATACATGTATCATCACTCTGAACCCAGTAGGTATATACAGTTATTACATGCCCAAAAAATTAAATGGAAAGAACAATAGCATTCTGCTATATTTATTTAAAAGCAAATATATGAAACCATCTTCCTTGCAAATCCCCAAAAAGGCAGAGGGTTTCATTTGCCAACCATTTGAGCAAGGCTGCAGCTGCACCAGCTGGCACACACATTTTGGGATGATAAATTCAAGAACCCTTCCTCTCACCAGCTAATGCCTCCTCTCCCTCTGCTGCCGTGAGCCCCAACCTTCAATTCTTTTGGGCCTTTAGGCTCCAGACCTTTAATTATCTGGCCAGGAAACTGAAGTCCAATGTAGTATAATTTCCTGGCTGATTCTCACTGCATAGAGTATACTTACGCATGTAAGAAAACATTTATGTTCACAACATGATGTCTATCAACACTAAAAATCAAACTACTTCTTTAACATTTAAAAACAAAAACTGTTGGTGGACTGTTCATCTATGCAACCAAATACTTTTCTTCTGTCCTACCTAGAACTATTTTAGCTTATCACTATTTTCAGTTGCTATATTTAAAATGTAAATAGTTCCCTGGATTAAATATTTTAGGACTCTTGCAAATACCTCCTGCATAATAAAGATCATCAAACATGAAGGCCTGACATCCTTGTTCTGATTCATAACCTACCAAATAATGGAAAAATCCCAAACAGTTGATACATTTTGTACAATTTACTGTGCATAATGCTAGAAGTTGCTGATATGTATTTCCTAAACAACAAATAGCAATATCTTGGTAGCTTAAAATTTCTAAGGGACTGTAGTTTATTTATTGTTATTTAGATAAGTTGTGCCACAATTTGGAGTTTACTTTGTAAGCATAGGTTCTTTAAAGACTACCACATTTTGATAGCATAATATTCTGTTTCATTTTATGTGTAGAAACAAAGCTGGCTGTCATTTTTAGCTGTCTTCATGCCATAGGAGTAAATCAGTGATTGGATATGTTGTTGTGCACTTCAGGATATGTAGAAAGATAGGGTTACAATTTAGGAAAAGGGAGCTATTGATTTTGGAGGTCTCAGTCGACCTATAGATCTCACAGGAAAATAGCCAGCTAAGTCATTTTAGTACTATAAACTATTAACACTGTGAATTAATCTGTACCTATAAGGTATTAGGGAGAACGTTTAATCTACAGAACCCACATTCTCTTTTTATCAGTTTATCTACCTAAGCCAGTGTCACCTGTCTTTGCTGCTGTTTCCTCTCTATGCCAAATAAATGATACAGTGACCTCTACCAACCTCAGAAATTAAGATGTGTTTAAAAAAAAACCAGAATTATACATTTGTTGTTCAATACAGAGTAAGGTGTTCATCAAGACTAAGATTTAATCATTACTGAATGAATTTTTGCCTGTCAGCTTACTAGTTATTTAGTAAATATTGCTGAAGAGAGTCAAAGGCAGGCACATGATACTGATTCATGATGGCAAACCTTTTAGAGCTTTCAATGAGACAAAAAGCCTGCAGTGGCACATGTGCCCATAGGTTCACCACTACTGCTGTACACGATGCTAGAACCAGATTGTAAAAGGTGCAAGATAAGGTCCACTGATCCTGCTGGGGCTGGGAGCTCCTGAGTGTTGAAGACAGGCACTTTATCAGGTGAATCATGAAGCATGGGGTGCGCGTCCAGTAGTTCTCAGGCCTCCTAACTCACGGAGGGCAAAAGAGAATTTATTAAAAGACATGTGCCATGTAGGAAATTGAGATAGCTGAACTGAATGAAGCACACAGTAAGAAGAGAGAAAAGGATGAGTGATAACAGGAAAGTTTAAGATCCCAATGGTTCTACGGTTTTCTTTGTTTACCATTGGTCTTTTGCCTAACAAAAAGAAAACATTTTCAGCCCTGTGTTTTGGGAAGCCCACCATATTTATAGACTCTAATTAACATTATCTGCTGTTTTATTCAACATTCTATTGCATTCTTATTTTAGCCCAGTAGGGAGAGTAAGTCCCTGAAGTAAACATGATTAAAATTTCTGAAAGACTAAATTGTCTTTAAAGTTCATATTTTTTTGTAGGAGAAAGAAAAAAAAAAAAAAAGATTCTCCAAAAGATTCTCCAGGGCTCTTGCATGTCCTGAATTGCTAAGAATCGAGAATGTTACAGATAGTCTTATTTTTTTTCCAAAATAGTGTGTTACCATTGCTCTTGTGTGTCTGTGCCCCAAGAGACAATGTGAAACATGTCTAAACACAGCAGAGGTTTTAAGCAAGTCTGGTAATGAATATGCCTGCTGAACACACCTTTCAGAAATGCTTTCTCCAGCTGTGGTTATTTTCCAGTTCTTATTTATATAAATCTTTATATTCAGAAATAACAAAAAATAATTCTTTAAAAAATGTTAAAGTTAACATGCCCCTGTCACTTGTAGACAGCTTCATGGGTATGCAAATGTAGACAAATGTACCATGTCCTAAAATGCTCTTGAATAGAATAAAACAAATAGATCATTTTGCTTTAGTTTTAGAGATTGTAAATATCTTGGATAGCTACATAACTTTTCATAGTTTGTGTTAGGACTGGGCGTATGCCTATCTCAGTACTACATGTGCATATTAATAATACACAAGCATCACACACCATAAAACAAACATAGATATAGATATCATTCTGCCAATTCCAAATATCATTTATAGCCTAACACATGACAGTGACCCTGTGTCTGTACTACATTATGATGCCTTTCAACTTACACAGTGTGCAGAAAATAAAAGTATTAAAATAAAACAGTTACAGTTCTACCATATGCTTGTACAAATCAAGAGAAAATGTTACTCTATTGACGTTGTATTAATAGAATATACAAACCATTCTTTCCTGATACTGGTGGGGTTATATCCCTTGAGAGATAGGCAAAACTGGTTCTTTAAAATTTTACTTTATAGTCTCAAAAAATTTCAGAGTAACCCAAATAAGTCCTGTTCTGCAGCTGAGGTCTATGTAGTTTATACATCTATCACTTTCCACCAGTATTCACTTTTCTTTCCCTATGGAAAAAAAAAAAAGAAAAGACAACCCCCCCAAAAAAAATTTTTTCTGTATTTATTTTTATTTCTAATCAATCCCCAGAGGAATATTTAGGGGTCTGAATTCTGGGTGAGAAAATACATCCCCCCAAGGCTTGGCCTCTGGGTGCTTCTGATGCAAACCAGCTCTTATAAACAGACTGGATGAGAGAGGGTTTTATCGGCATACCACAGCGAAAATCTCTTAAAAACACCGCCTTTACAAAAACAAAAGCCTGCCGGCTGGCTCTGCACTTCTTAGCCGGTTCCCCCTCCCCTCCACTTAGAGATAAAGATGGGAATGTTGTTCTGCTGTTTGGCCTGAGAGGGGACAGGGAGCCCAGATGCCCGGGCAGGTTTGAAATGTGCAGCAGCAGGGGCCTTCCTGGCAGAGGTCCCAGTGCAAAGATGCTAACCATGCTTAACATGTGTTAGGGGACGGTGACCTCATTTTCAGGGATGAACTGAGGTTACTTGCAAGCAAAATCCTTGCGGACAAAGGCAGCCTTGTAGCAATCAGAGGGAATCTGGGGGAACAACCTTTACTTCGGTTGGTTTTGATAGTGATAATTACAAATAGTGATGCGTTTAGAAGCATTCTTCCTGCTAGTTCAACTCCCACCCCCATCTCCTCCTCTTCTCACTGACTTATGGATAGAAAAGGCTGGAATATTTCCAAGTACTGGATAGAAATTTTTAAAAAGGAAAGTAAAATTTAAATAACCCATGGTCTTCTCTAACAAACTTTTTTCAAACACTTGTCACATGCAGAAGGCCCCCATCCCTAAACAGATACCTAAAAACTCTTTGCTGGCATAGATTTCATTACTCATTTGTGGGGGGGGGGGGAAGGGAGAGAAATCTCAGTCTGTTAAAGGTCCAGGGTTTTTATTGACAGGCAACAGCTTGTAGAATGAATGTCACATTTGTTTTAGATTGTGTAATTGGTAGCATTCTTTTGAAATTGGTGGAAAATTAGATCACTGGGCAGGATATGTACAAAATATCAGTGCACAGTTTCTTATTTTAAAATATCTGGAAACTCTGAGTGGGTGCTATGGGGGTGTCATGTACCACTGTGTAAGTAGTGAGTCAGCTCTAGACTTGTGGGAAGTGGGGAGAACAGTGGGGACCGATTCTTTGTCACTGGCTCCCCTCTTGTGTGTCTCCACCCAACCTAAACCCAGACAACTGACTCTCAAGTCCCTCAAATTATATTTGTCAACAGTGAACATACTCTGAGTAAATACCAGTCTTGGATTTTGAAAAGTTCTTTAAAGTAACTCCATTTAAACTTCAAAACTTTAATTGGCATATGAAATCACTAATTAAAGCATGTGGGAATTTTGATTAGCAGGGCCCATTATTCCTGATTGAGAATAATTTACAAAATCATGTTAGTTATTCACCAAATGTTACTGCTCAAATGCTATCAAGAAATGCTTGACATCTTTGGTTTCCAGCTATAAAAAAATTGCTTCGAAAAGGGGAGAGAGGTATATAGCACAGCAAGGAAAGGGTGGGGCCAAAGCTAAGAACTGTTTGAAAGCCAGTTTTTAAAATCTGACTTTGAGATCTTAATATTCCTTTACGGGAAATTAAATACCTATGAGTACCTCTTCAAGATGCTTCACAGCTCACTCTTCACTTTTCCTTTCCGCTGTTGTCTCTAGACCTCCACATTACCTTAGCCCATACAGAACTTTGTAAACTTTACTTCTGGTTGACACATAATTTTACATGTGAGGGCTACAGTATGGCATTTCAACATATATATACATTGTGTAATGATCAAATAAGGGTGCTCACATATCTGTCACCTCATATTTATCGTTTCTTAGTGGTGAATACAGTAAAAATGTTCTGTTCTAGTTTTTTTGAAATATATACTACATTGAGCTATAGTCACTGCCTACTGCAGGTGTGCACAAGAACTTATTCCTTCTGTCTAACTGTACCCATTAGCTGATCTCCCCAGGCCATATCTCACCCCCTAGGGTCTGGCAACCTCTATTGTACTCTCGACTTCAGCTTTTTCAGATTCTGCCTATGAGTGAAGTCATGTGGTATTTATCTTTCTGTCCCTAGATTGCTTACTTCATTTAACATAATACTTTCCAGGTTCACCTGCCAGTATGTTGTTGCAAATGACAATGTTTCATCGATTTATGGCTGAAGAGTATTCTTCTTGCTATACCACATTTTTTTTCTGTTGACATGATGGACACTTACAGTGATTCCATTTCTTGGCTCCTGTGAATAGTGATAGAGAGCTATGAGTGGATAATAATGTAGTTTGGGGCCTCTCACCCCAGTTTGCACATTAGCATCACCCGAGCTACATTTATCAAAGTGTCCTTTTTCATATGAACTGAGTCTTGGTCGGTGGGGTTGGGGCTCTGGTATGTATGTATTTGCTTTAATGTTTTTCCTGGGATCCTTGAGGCGTGGAAAATTGCCAACACACACTTGCAGATCTTTTCACCTTTTTCTCCAACACACTAATGAGCTGTCACTTCCAGGGATAATATGTAATGTTAGTGAACTCTTTGCGCTCCTTGGAACCCCACAGTGCCTCCTTTTTTTTTTTTTTTTTTTTCCCTCTGCTGGGGATCGAACTCACGACCTCACATTTGCCAAGCAGGCACTTATGCTGCTGAGCTAAACCCCCGGCCCCATCCTCCTGATATTTTTATGGTGATATTAAATCAGATATATCTGACATTTTAAACTTTTCCCTAAATACCTTCATTGTTCTTCTTTCTCAGAGGCATCAACTTTTCCATAATGCTTGTCTATTCGCCATGTCTCAGACCTCTCTCTGTCCCTCTGCACTTGACCTTTCTTTTCTCTCCACTATCCAAGTGCCCTGTTGATATCCTGCTTCCTCCTTTTTCTGTTGTTTTCACTGCTGAATATCCAGGCTGCAGAAATTAATCTTCCCAGTGAGTTTCAATGATGTCAACTTCTGTAGGCTCATCTGCCATGCATTCTTATGATATGTGCCTGCCCCATGTCAGGAAAGCTAGATTATATGACAGTTAAAGCAATAACCGTGTCCTCCAGGGAGGAGACAAGGGCCCTACTCAAGGAAGATTGCCTTGCTATCTTTCTAGACAGCTGACACCCAAGCAGAACAAAATAGATGCTGTTGGAGTCCTAGAGGAAATGAGTCAAATCTAGAGTTTATCAGGGAAAGTGGAAAATGTGAAGTGATCTTGAATCCGGAGCTAGGATTTCATAGGTGAGTTGGAGTACAGGGTAAGGTGGGGGAGGGGGCCCTCCAGAGATAATGTCCTGGGTGAAGTCACAATCCTGGGGAATTATGGGGCCAGTCTAGGCATAAAGAGCTGTCTAGATGTCCCTTAGAAGTAATATTCACCCAGGTGTGATGGCACAGACCTGTAGTCCCAACTCTGGCAATCTGAAATAGGAGGATCATGACTTTGAGCCAGCATGAAAAACTCCTCAAGTCTCTGTCTCAAAAAAACTGAAAGAAGGGCTAAGGATGGAGCTCAGGGCAAAGGCCCTAAGCCCTAAAACCATGTGGGAGGAGGGAAAAAGCAGGAAAGAGAAACATATTTAGAAATGAAGTTTGTTATCAAACACTAGTGTATAAACCACATAAAGTAGATCTATCTGGGGTGACATTGAAGCTAGGTACAGAGAACTTTGCTTCCTGAACCTTCCTGACCTTGAAGCTCAGCTTTCCCTAACTTCAGGACTCTGTGGAACCCAACATGAAAACCCCTGGTTTTAAGAAAGAGCCTGAACTTGTTACCCTGGACTTAATTCCTTAGTGTTTATTTATTAGCTGTGTGACCTCAGGCAAGTTACTTAACTTTTACAATATTTAGTTTTCTGCCTTTGTAATGACGAGATATCTATTTTAATTGAATATTTAATAAATAAAAATCCATAATAATACAAAAATGCATTATATATATAAAATTTCTTAATCTCTGACATACAGTAGGCATTCATTTAAATTGGAGCTGCTGTTCTAATTGTGACTTTCTGAGACCCCTCAGTGGCTTCTCATAGTCTTCTGAATATTGAATCTTCCGGTAGACTCAACCAGTGCTACTTACATCCTCCTGACAGTTTTTAAAATGATATGGGCATCATATAGCAAAGCCTGAGCTAGTTAAGTGGAGGTTGCAGGGCAGGAGGAAACAAGTCTACTTGCAGCTGTGGGAAAAGCAAAAAAAGGAAAAAATGACAAGAACAAGTCTTTCAAAGTGTATCTCAATTGTTTTAAAAGTGAGGGATCAGCAGAGACCAAAAATTATATGAAAGCAAGACCCAATTTCACATGGTTGCATTAATACAGAAGACAGAAGTTGAAGACTGGGATGTATCCCAGGTGGTAGTCTAATGAGAGGCCTCATGTTAAACTGAGCCCCCCAAAGTGAGGCCCTTTGCTCCGAGCTATGTGCCCAGACCTTGTTTCACTTTTTGTTTTGAGAAAGCCCCATATCAGCAGTGACAGGAAATAAACTCATTATATTAAAGATACAACAAAACTTTGCCTTGTTCCACTTGACAAAAGATGAAAGGGAGGAGAATCTCCCTTGGGAATGTATAATCGTGAGAAATTCCTCTTATCTTTTCCAGTTTGAGATTTAAATTTATCTGTGTAGTCTTTAAAACAAAAAGAAGTTACCTCCCAAGCCAAACATTTATTTTAAAGTAAACGCGTTGAGCAAATGTCTAGGCAACTGGCTGAAGCAATCTCTAATTTCTTCTCTTTGATCCATAGTAGCATTGACCCAGGTGCTACACATTACCAGATTAGTTTCTTAAGGATGTGAACTCACAATCAGTAGTCACAAACCTAAGAACATAAAATTCATATAGTCACTTTGAAAAATTGCTTGTAGTTAACTAGTAAAATTTAACAAGTACAGTACATACCCAGTCACCCAGCATTTATGATCCTAGGTATCTGTCCTGTGCACTTCTCTGTATGCACCATTGTGCTTTGGTTCCAGTATATTGATGGCAGCATCTTTCATGGTGGATCCAAACTGAAATTAATACAAAATCCAAAAACTCTGCATTGAATAGATTGTGTTACAATCACATAGTGCAGTCTTCAGTGATAGCACTGATACGTTGATTATAGTTACATGTCAACATAAGTGAGTCCAGAAAAGATAGAATTAGATAAAAGAATCCTGTCCTTGAAGGCTGTGTAATGACTCGGTTTATATAGAGAGAGCTCAGAGAGTCAGGCACACAGTATTTTGCTTAGGGAGGTGTGCAAGGATGTTAAGATGTAGAAGCGGCGTGAGGATGATTAACTAAAATGGATAATCAGCTACTCAAGGTAGGGCTGGTGGGGAATCCTTAGACCCACTTGTAATTTTCAGTTCTTGTGCTGACTTATAGTTATGTGGATGTTTATGAGTTTTCTTTAAACTATTCATATATGTTTTATGTCCTTTTTCTGTATGATATGCACCATGATAAATACTTCTTTAAAAGAATAAAAGTGCCTGGGATAGGGTATCAAATATGGTGTACCTCAGTGAACTTTTGGTATTGCTGCTATTGAGGTGGGTGTTGAGGGGTACATGTAAGTGGAAATTTCGGGGTAGGGTTGAACACAATGTAGATTCAGAGTTTTGGGATTGTAGAAATTGGAAGAGGCCATGGAAGCAGAGAGGTAACTTAGAACACAGAAAGGAAATAAATTAAAATTCTTAACTGGAAAAGGTCCATTTTTCATTAATAGACTGACATTATGAGGAGCAAAAGAGAGTGAAGAATAAGAGAGGCTGAAAGTAAGAATTTTAACAAAAAGGAGCTGATCTGTGCTGTCAAATAGTTCAGTGTTACAAGAGGAGAAATTTAAATGTTCTAATGTTTGATAAATTGGAAGATCTTTGATTTCATGTAGAAAAGCTTTATTGATAAAGGAAACACTATATTGCCAGGAATGCAAATGTACAGAATTCATATTAGTACAGAGTTGGTGGCTAATCTCTCAAAAAATTTGATATTCAAAAGAAATCTCAAAAATAAAATATCTGTTGAGTGCTTCTATACATTCATATGATTAGTCTCCTGTGAATTATTTAATTTCATTCTAACAGTAGATTATCTTATCCATGTGTCAGTGAGCTTTCTATTGCTGACTTCTTTTCTTGTCACTGAGATCCAATACCCGACACCCACAATTTGAGGAAGGGTTTATTTTGTAGACGTTTCAGTCCATATTCAGGTAGTTCCAAGTCAAGGCAACCTGTCACAGGGGCATGGAGGAGAGGAGAAGCAATCTGTGACACGGCCATGAGAAATAAAGAGGTGGGAAAAGAGAAGCAGGCAACGATAAGGCCTTCTGGACAGTGCCACCAGTGACCCTCTCCTTACCAAATCCCGCTTCCTAGCAGCAAGTCAGCTATAAACTCACCAGAGCACTAACCCATGGTGCCACCCACTTGTGGAAGACAAGTTCTGCATCTTCAGTTTACTGTCCTACATGTCTTTTCTGAAAACACCTTCACAAACACACCCATTTCTTCCTAATTTCCTAAGTGTTTCTCAGCCCAATTAAGTGGACAACCAAGATTCATCATCACAGTCTCCATTTGACAACTAAGAAGGCTGAGATACATGGATGTTAAGAAACCTGACAGATGAGTAGCTCAGCTACAGATTTCAGGCTACATGATTCCCATGCCTTGTTCCTTCACTCGCCCTCCAACACTGAGAAATAGAAATTATAGCTCACAACCCAGTCCCAGTGGAAAAGTGCAAGGCAAGTGGTTTGTTTTTAGCTTTATGAAATACTTGAGTATGTTGGTGAGCAAAGGACAGTTCACCAGAAGAGAAGAGAAACCTGAGGTTTACAGGAAGCATCTTCTGGCCCTTCATATGGTTTATATAGTTGGGAATGTAAAGGAGAAACATTAAAGCACTGTCAGATCAGATACAAATAGGCCTCAGAGAGTGTCCCTTGATGATTAAAACACAAGAACAGAACACTGTTACATACTGAATCCCCAATCTGTATTTCCTCTATTCACCTACTCTGGAGTTACATAATGGTCTAATGGATAAAATCCCCGTCCAGAGAAGACATACCTGAAAGTACCTAGCATAGTTTAGTAGTTGAATGGATGAATGGCAAATGAACGAATGAACTAAGAGTTAATCAGCATATTGAATCAAAGAAACACTTACTGAACCCTTCCTTAGAGTAGTGATGAACAGCCTAAACTCTAGAAACAGACAGTTTGGTGTTCCGTACCTCTGCTGCTCACAAGTTCTGTGTCCCTGGAAGTTGCTGTCATTTGTATAGATCATTTCTTCATACGTAACATGGAACTAGTATAGTACCAAACTATCAGTTTGCTAGGGCTCCCAGAGTAAATCACCACAAACTGACTGATCTAAAATAGCACAAATTTAATTTTTATGGCTCAAGCGGCAAGAAGTACAAAGTCAAGGTGTCAGTGGAATCATGCTGTCTGGGAACTGTTTCCTCCTTACCTCTTGCAGTTTCAGGTGGTTCCTGACAGTCTTTGTTGATGGCTTCATTCTAATCTTTGCCTCTGTCCTTACATGGCCTTCTTCACTTATGGGTCCATGCATCTTCTCTTCCTATAAGGGTACCAAAAATTGGATTTTATTCTAATAGAGTATGACCTTATTGTAACTAATACATCTGAAAAATCTTATTTCCAAATAAGTTCACATTATGTGTTCCCAAATGGACATGATTTTGAAGGGACATCTTTCAAACCACTATTCTACTTTACAGAAGTATTACAAAGTTTATGTAAATTGATATAAGAACTTATACCGTCAACACATATTAAGTTATCATAACATAATTAACTTAATGTAAACCCCTGTAATAATGTATAACATGCAGTCAGAAGAGTGGAGTATTAGTTATTACCGAGATGGCACTCAAAAGTGCTTACCCGTTCTAACCCCTGAATTCTGCTAAATGATACCCATATTCTAGTGCAAGTGAAGATGATGAGTTATTAAGTTACTTCCTAAGAATGCTTGACTTTACCTTCAAAGCCATTTCCTTGAAAAACACATGATTCATATTTCTCTCCTGACTACTAAAGTGGCTGAGTAAGCCAGATGAAACACTGACATAGGAAAATTTCATTTTCCAGATTCCTCCATCAGATGTTGGTCAGCAAGGGAAAAATAGTGCTGATCAACCTGTTTATTTGTGCTTTGTGCCTACTAACTCTGTTATTATTTACATCTAAATTGTCTTTCAAATGTTTCATGCACTTAGAGGATGATTAGATTATGGCAGCCCTGTACTCACCAGCAGATCAGTCATTGATGAGTTCAGCAGTTTATGTGTTTTTAGGAGGTGTGGCCTGGTTGAAGCAGTCACTGAGGGTGTGACCTGGAAGAGTATTGTTTTTCCCAGCTCTTTTTTTCCCCTCTGCTTCCTGCCAATCCTCTTGCCTATCCCTCCCTCTCTTCCCCTCCCTCTCCTTCCCAGATAAGCTGAACTGAGCAGCTTTCCTTGGTCATGCCTTTTCACTATGCTATTTCTGCCTTGGAGCCAACAACCTTTCAACTAATCTGAACCAAATAAGCCTCTCCGCCTTTAAGTTGCAGATGTTGAGTATTTTGCTTCAATCACAGAAAAGTGACTTAATACAGTTTTTTTAAGCAGTTGCCTCTTCCATATTGCAGAACTCACTTCTCTTTGTACCCAGTTTCCTTCTGTAGTAATTTGCAACACCCATCTGTAGATGTATCTTATCATCTAGGATTCATAAGGGGACACTGTTTAGACAGAGTGTTCAAGTTTAAACATAGGCTGTAGGCTGTATTAATATATTTACGACAAGGCTGTAATGCACATGTCTCACTGCCGGGCACCTTGAACCACCAGTGGTCCAAGCTACCCAGTAGGACAGTCCTGTGTATATCACTATGGCCTAAACCAGCAGGAGCGTGTTACCAGTAACTCCTACTGATTTGATGAAGGGACAGCCAAGGGATGCAAACCCCAGGTACTGAGCTTAGTACAAAAACATGTTTGTTTGTTTGTTTGTTTTTTAACATTAAGAAAATAAAAAGCAATATTGTAGGTACTATGTACTGTATATGGACAGAATTTGGCAAAACAAAACAATAACAGTAGATAACCCTATACAGAATCCCAGGCTTCATAGCAGATTTGACTTAATGATTCTTTGGCTTTATGACAAAAGACTATTAGCATTCAACAGAAATCTTAGTGCCCAGCATGAGTTTTGTTCTCTTCCTGGGCTAGGGATATTCAGTACATACAATACTCTTTTGCAATGCTGGGAAGTGACAGTGGCAGCAAGCCACAGCTGCCAGTCAGCCACTTGATCACAAGGGTGAACAACTGATACAGTGTACTGACTGTGTGGCTAAGCTAGGACACTCAATGGGTTCGGTATATTAGTTCCTTTTTTGACTCAAGGTATTTGCAGTTTATAATAGATTCATCAGGATATAACCCTGTTGTAATTTAAGGATCACCTGTATTGACCCTCCAATTCATACAAGATGCTTTGGAAGAGACTAGGAGGCCGTGAGATGAAGGCAAGCAGGTCATCATTTAAACCTCATGTGTTTTGTTCTCTGCTGTGTAGCTAGCACATAGTCTGCCTCGGACAACTGTGAGGAGGCAAGCTATGGCTGCATCACTCACAGGTCATTCAAAGCAAAGGAGGCACTTGTTGGTTCTTTGTGAGCTTTAATAATGTTGCTATTTAATTGTAGATTGTCTGAAGTATAGTCTTTATTCCCCCCTTCCTGCTTTTTCTCTTTTCCTCCTCTTTTTCTCCTTTTGTCTTTCAAGTATAAAGTGGATGTTTGATATTGTTTTAAGTTGGTGAGCATATTGATATATAATAGAGGGCTAAGCAAAGTGGAGAAAATCGTCACTTCCTGTACCTCCAACTGTTCCAAAGCAATGAATTAAGTACCTTGGAGAATTATTGACTGCCAAAGTCCCTGGACAAAAAGATATGGTGAAGGTATCCACCAAATAGTTTTTATCATTATAGCAGGAGAATTTATGTAAAAATCCACAAAAAATTAAATGATGTGGCAGTTGCTTACATGTGCATATGTAGAGTGTGTATGTGTGTGGTCCCCTTCATATCTTCAAGGGATTGTTCCATAATTGCCACCACCACTTCCCCTTCTGCAGATACTAAAATGAGGGGATGCTCAAGTCTCAGCCATAAATGGTATATAATATTTGCATATAACTTACGAATATCTTCCTGTGAATTTTAATGCCTGAGTTCATGGCATTTACATTGTATTAGGTGTAGGTGTTATACTATATTGTTTAGGAAATAATGGCAAGCAAAAAAATCTATACATGCTCAGTATATCCAGTTTTTAGAAAAACATTTTTGATCTCTTGTTGGTTGAATCTGGAAGTGCAAAACCCTGGATATGGAGGGCTAACTTTATGTGCTAGTGTAGAAGGAAGGGAATTCATTCATAAATTTTACTAGTCTCAAAAGAATCCAGACATCAGCTAGGTTTGAAAAGTTGTCTTATGCTAGTTGTATTTGTTTTGCTTTAGAGGTCTGAAGAAAAAAAAAAAATCTGAGGAGAATGACTATGTTGGAATTGCAAACCTTTTAAAATCTGGACTCAGTTCAAAGGCTCCCCGCCCCCTTGAATTATAACACTTCTTTTTTAGCTTCTTTAGCTGCTGTTTTTATGCACTCAGAATTGGAGTTTGGGTTGCTTAACTCACAGTTGTTATCTCTGGCAGTTGAAATATCCAGGCAGACTGATGTCATTTGTTCCCAGAACAGCATCACAGCCCTTCTGGGCAAATTCACTGATAAGTCATTGAGCAGGCACAAAGAAGAAGATATTTTATGGTACAGTGAGCCATCTTTGCATAGCTAATTTAATTCTAGCTGAACATAAAAACAAAAGCTAACCTTTTCAAAATAGTGAACCTCTTTGAAGACTGTATTTTTTTTTCTTTAAATTCCTAGAAACTTAAGATGATTTATCCTTTGTCAGATTTGAACTTTTATCTCTTGCTGTGTTTCCTTCTTTCTTAACTTTCAGCTTTGATTATATGATTCACCTGCTTAAAACAAACCCAGATTTTGTGTAGTGATACCTCTATGTACTCCAAGACACCTGACTCATTGACTTGGTTTATAATAACTGTTATCCATCTTTGTATCATAGCAGAGTCTCAACTTAAATAGCTGTCACTGCTGTTATTGGTATTAATAGAGCCAATTATATTGCTCCAAATAATAATCTAATTGCTAGTTATTTCCACACAGCATGCTTGTTTGTTGGCTCATTTATTTATGAAACATTTATAGGTGCCCGCTATGTGCTGCAAATGCTTCTTGTTTTAAGGGAAATGAATTAATCTCATACCTAGAGGGTGCTGCCATGTGCTAGGTCAAGGCATGTGACAACCCAAGCAGACCCAAGGTTTGAGCCTTCTTAAGCTACAGTATTAGAATAAGCAATTTTATTTACCTAGAGTATTCCTCAGCTTGAAAGACTGTGCCCCTCAGGGAACTTAGCAATTCTGGGTTAGTAGAGGCAAAAGATGCTGGCAAGCTTTGGACCATGAATAGGATAGTCCTCCACAAAAAAGAATTATTCAGATCAAAATGCCTATAGCACTGAGATTGAGAAAGATTGATTTAGAGGAAGCAGTAGCCATTCATTCAAACACTGCTATAAGTGGGGAGGGGAGAGGAGACCCTGGAGTGACGGTCGCCAAACTGTGGCATGTGCGCCACAGTGCACTGTTTGTTGTCAATGAAAGCTCTAAAAGATGCTCCATCACTGCCTAGATGCTCCTGAGCAAGTCATCTCTTACTGACTGATTTATACCAGAACCAAAGACTCATTGAAGAGGTGGGATTTCCTTTATCTCAGTTACATTTCCAGGCACCAATCAGTGTTGTGTAAAGATTGGCGCCTTGGTGGCTATCCAGTTACCTCCTCCTTTAATCTTAAGGGGCTTCCAATTCGGGGAGGAAGAAGGAGTATACCAAAAACCATGCTTCTGCATGATAAATACTAAGAGAGCTTAAAGAATGAGTGCTTTAGGAACACTGAGCAATTAAACTCCACCTGGTAGGTCTGATCAGGCTTCACTCACATCTGAGGTGGCATTTGAACAGGGGCTTTGAAAGAGGCATTCACCATATGGCAGAAAGAAGACATTCTCTTCTTTGAACCCATAGCCTGCATTTGTAACTGTTGATGAGATGTTTTGGGCTGCTATTTCAGGAAAACCTGCTTCTGTATTGTACTGTGTTGAGCAAGACTCCCCTATAGACTTTGCAGGCCTAATTCAGCAGTGTCTTTTCCCTCTCTCTTTCTCTATGAAAGATTTTCATGGCAGGTAGTTTCAGTTGTGCAATCTTAAATGTGAGAAATTAGCAGCAGTTAAGAGTTGTAAGCTTTCAACAAATGAATTAGTTGTCTTGTATTGTTGACTTTAAATCTTAAGTACTACTCTCTAATCATTTTCTTTAAAATGTATAAAAAGTACTACTCTCTAATCATTTTCTTGAAAATGCATAAAAAGTACACATCACATTCTGAGCTGGCTTTTCTATGTGCTTTTCCAATCCAACCCATTGTTCTAACACAAGACTGCATCCTGGAGGAACATCCAGCAAACTCCCATTACATACTGTAGCAATAGGAAATATACCCATAACTTTGTGAAATGATTAAAATTGGCTGTAATAAAGAAAAATGAAATTGATGTTAAATTTCTAATACAAAAGAATAGTAGCATCTTCATAATGTTATTACCAAGAAATTTTAGGATTGCTGTACTTCCTGGAAATTGTCGATTTAAGAAGACTACACATTATTGGAAATTTTTTCTCTCAATCAGAATAAGGTATGACTTTTTTTAAAAAGGCAACTGTATACACTGAAACTAGCTTAAAGAATTTGCTTCATGATTAAAAAAACCCACAGAAAATTGGAATAGATGGTCTTTACCTTAATCTTATAAAAGCCATCTATGACAAACCAACAGCTAACATCATATTAAAGACTCAAAAACATCAAGCTTTCACTCAAAAATCAGGAACAAGAAAAGGATGTCCATTATCACCATTCCTATTCAATATAGTGCTGGAAACATTAGCCAGAGCAATTAGACAAGAAAAAAAAAGGGGGAGGATAAAAAGAAAATAGGAAAGGAAGAGATTTTGTCATTATTTGCAGATGACATGATACTCTATATAGAGGACTCCAAAAACACCAGAAAACTTGGAAATTTAATATCCAAATTCAGTAGCCTAGCAGGATACAAAATCAGCACTCAAAAATCAATAACATTCCTGTATACAAGCAACAAACTCACAGAGAAATTAGGTAAAGTACATGCTTCACAGTAGCATCTTAAAAAAGTGGAATACTGGGGCTGGGGGTTTAGCTCAGCGGCACAAACGCCTGCCTGGCAAGCATGAGGTCGTGAGTTTGATCCCTGGTACCAAAAAAAAGTGGAATACTTAGAAACCTATCTAATAAAGGATATACAAAGTCCATACAGTGAAAATTACAGTACCCTAAAAAAGAAAGTCAAAGACGATATCAGAAAATGGAAAGATATCTCTTATTCTTAGGTAGGAAGAACTAACATAGTGAAAATGGCCATACTTCCAAAACTGCAATACAGATTTAATGTAATGTCAATCAAAATACCATTAGCATTTCTCACAGATGTACAGAAAACACTCTTAAAATTTATTTGGAACCAAAAGAGACCTAGAATAATAAAAGCAATTCTGGGCAACAAAGGCAAGTCAGGTAGTATCACAGTCCCATACTTGAAATTATACTACAAAGCTACTATGATAAAATCAGGATGGTATTGAAAAAAAAAAAAGACCTAAGAATCAGTGGAATGGATTACAAGATGCAGGCACAACTTCAAACACACTCAAACACTTTATCTTTGACAAAGGAGCCAAACAGGTTCACTGGAAGCAACATACTCTTTAATAAATGGAGCTGGAAAAACTGGCTTTCCACATGCCAAAGACTAAAACTAGACCCATATATATTACTGTGCACTAAACTAAAGTCAAAATGGATGAAAGATCTAAATATTAAAATGGAAACACTAAATTTACTGGAAGAGAAAATAGGTAGAAATCTGGAAGACAGTTGTAGGCAGAGACTTCAAGAACAAAGCCCAGACTGCAAAGGAAATACTACAAAGAATCAACACCTGGAATCTCAACTTACTAAAAAGCTTTTGCACAACAAAAGAAATCACTAACAGTGAAAGGACAACACACAGAATGGGAAAAAATAGTAGCCAATTGTCTCTCACATAAAGGACTTATGTCTAAAACATATAAAGAATTGAGAAAAATCAGATACTTCCCCAAAATTCAAAGACCCAATCCAAAAATGGGCATCTGAGATGCATACACACTTCTCAGATGAAGAAATACTAATGGCAAACAAATACATGAAAACATGTTCAATACAATTTGTCATTCATGAGATGCAAATTAAAATGACACTGAGACTCCATCTCACCCAGAAAGAATGATTACCATCAAAAAGTCAACCAATAACAAATGCTGGAGGGGCTGTGGGGAAAAACGAACCCTTCTCCACTGTTGGTGGGAATGTAGACGGGTGCAACCACTGTAGAAATCAGTGTGGAGATTCCTTAAAAAACTAGGACTAGAGGTCCCATGTGACCCAGCTATTCCCCTTCTGGGTATCTTCCTGGGAGAGTTAAAAACATCCTACCATAGCAATATATGTGCTCCCATGTTTATAGCAGCACAGTTTGTAATATCTAAACCTTGGAAATAACTCAAATACCCATCGACTGAGGAATGGATAAAAAAATGTAGTTTTGTTTAATAATGCAGTACTACTCAGCCATAAAAAGTGACAAACTAGAGATTTTCATAGGTACATGGATGCAACTAGAAACCATACTTGTAAGTGAAATAAATCAGACCTGTATATATAAACATCATATTGTCTCACTAGTGTGAGAAACCAAATGAGTAATTAAAGTCCAAAATGTTAATTGGGAAGAAACTATTAAAAAGAGAAGACAAACTGTGATGGGAAAGGGGAAAGAAGGGAAGGAAAAAGTAAAAATACATATTTATGCACAAGATGGTTAAGATAGTTATACTTTCTCTTAATTCACTGAAAAGAAAGGTTTGTGCTAATATTGTTTAGACAAGGTATCATGCCTGTGTTTTGTACTCTGAATAACTGCTATGAAGACAGCAGTACACAATGCATTAATTATTGTAACTCTCCTACTAACCTGTTTGAAATTCTGTTTTATAATTTTTTTCTCTTTAAAATAAAATAATTTGTGTTTCCCCTTTTACAGAGAATTTTTATTAGTGTTTTCATGTTAGAAATAAAATAGTTCATTTATTTTCATTCTAGTTTTGACTACAAGCTGGATTGTTGCAAACATTGTTTAGATAAATGTTTCACCTTTCATCAAAATCTGTTTCTGTTTTATTTCAGTCTGATGCCAACGCAAGCTACTTAAGAGCAGCTCGAGCTGGACACCTAGAAAAGGCCCTTGACTACATAAAAAATGGAGTTGACATCAACATTTGCAACCAGGTTAGTTGTGGTTATTACTGTTATTGTTTGATTTTTTTTTTGGTTAGTATTCTGAAAATCATGACTTTAAACTTCTTTAAGACTTTCATTAAATGTTAGTGAGACTGTCCTTTTGTCAGTTTCACCTGTTACATTTTACCAGTTTGACCTTGTCAAATTATTCTCCACTTTGTTAGAGGTATATTCATGTAGTATATCTCTACATGTAGTAAATGGTCATGGGCCAACCTACTAAGTTGTCAGACATTTATTCCTCAATCAATTTCATAGAATGTGGACATGCAAATGATTTTAAGTGGGATGAGTTTTTGCACTCTATTTGCAATCTTCTGAGTAAAACGTTTCTTTTCACTTTTAATCAGAATGGGTTGAATGCGCTCCATCTTGCTTCCAAAGAAGGCCATGTAGAAGTTGTTTCTGAACTGCTACAGAGAGAAGCCAATGTGGATGCAGCCACCAAGGTCAGTGCAACATATTCAGTGCTTTGTATGTCACTTGACAAGTTTAATGAAGAACTGGTTCTCAACTAGAATCAGGGTACACTTTTCATGAGATACTTGTCAACTTTATTCTTTTTTGGCAAACTTTAAATCAGAGAAGAATTAGAAAGTGACTGAGTTGATGTCCTCATTTGCCTTTTACAGAAAGGAAACACAGCATTACACATAGCATCTTTGGCTGGACAAGCAGAGGTAGTCAAGGTCTTGGTTACAAATGGAGCCAATGTCAACGCACAATCTCAGGTAAACCTACAGCTCTACTGCAAAGAAATTCTGTTATAATTTACACATAATGTTCTTTGGATCAGTATTTGCTTGGTTTAATATCCTCTAAAAACAATACTTAGAAACTCTAGTCAGTTAGTTATATGGTTACAGGTTATATAAATTCATATGTATTCTCATTTGCACTCCATATGCCTGTGAGGTAGAGATTTTTAGCAGTGGTCCATCTGTGAAATTCGGAGAGTGGTAATCACACACAAGTGTTTAGACTGGGATTTCTAAATGAAGAGTCTTACAGTCTCTTTCCATGCCAGCCTATGTGTACTCTTTATATATTGACTTATGAATAAGATGAGGATACCACTAAATAAGGAAATGTTCTTGGAAATTCAAGATGTATCACTGCTTTATCTAACTGCAAAAAGGGAAAAAATGCTTAATTCTTCTTTACTGAGATAACAATGTTATTCAATACAGATTAAAAACAGGAAGAAGAAACTTTAGAAGTTCCCAAACTTTAAGATATTCAGCTTACTTGTACTTTTACTAAACACAGTTACAGGACCTGTGACTCTCATGAACTCAGTCTTGTGTTCTAAAAAGAACCTCAATAAAATATCATTTCACACTTTGAGCCCCAAAGGATTATTAGCTTCTCTTTATTTAAAAATTCAGGCATTTAGTATTTAAGTCCATGCAAGCTCTCTCAGGTTTTGTAGTAATGTAAACATCATCACAACACAAGAATGTCTGCTGAGGACTTGACTGCTTTTAAAACTGTTTTCCAATACTCCTCCTTCCAGTTGAATGCTGACATATATCCTTATTTATCAGAGTTTTGTCTTAGCTCTTGTCTCAATCCTGGGACAAAATACCCAACTCCTACAAGTTAAAGGAGGAGAGGTTTATTTTAGCTCATAGTTTGTAGAGCTTTCCATCCATAGTCAGCTGGTCCAAGTAAGGGTGACATGGCCAAAGCACATGGTAGGTGATAAACAGTTCATGGTGTAGCAAGAGAAAGTAGCTAGTAGTGAGCCTTCCTTTCCCCTTTATTCCATTCAGGCTACAAGCCTATTGGTTGGTTTCCATCCAGACCCAGTGTAGGTCTTCTATCTTTAGTAATTCTATTCAGCCACACCCAAAACTATGTTCAACCAGTTAGTGAACTAAAGCCAAGGCCAGCCTCAAATTCTCAGTCTTTCCTTCTGAGCCTCCTGAGTAGTGATCTCCATTTTAAGCACACAGTTTCACCAGCACTGTCTTGTACTGGTTGCCTCTGGTTAAAAAGGGATCTCCTGTATTTTATGGGCCTATTCACTTACAGTGACTCCTTTGTCCATAAGCAATGATTTCTCTGGTGCTGTTAAATATTAGTGTCATGGAAACAGAAGGGTACAGTGCTTTTCTTTTCCTCTTCTCCTCCTTCTCCTCCTTCTCCTTTTCCTTCTCCTTCTCCTTCTTCTCCTTCTCCTCCTTCTTCTCCTTCTCCTCCTTCTTCTCCTTCTCCTCCTTCTTCTCCTTCTCCTCCTTCTCCTTCTCCTCCTTCTCCTTCTCCTTCTCCTTCTCCTCCTTCTCCTTCTCCTCCTCCTCCTCCTCCTCCTCCTCCTCCTCCTCCTCCTCTTCCTCCTCCTTCTTCTTCTTCTTTTTTTTTTGGTCATTTTGAGGCAGGGTCTCACTATGCAGTTCAGGCTGGCCATGAGCTCACTATGTAGCTCAGGCTGGTCTCAAACTTGCTATGTTTCTCCAACCTCAGCCTCCCAATGCTGGGATTATAAGCACACACCACCACACCTGGCCAGTACAGTGCTTTCAGCTGTAAATTTCTTGCATATTTGCTCTAATTTCTTTCTAGTTTATGGTGGTTGGACCTTTGTTACATGGTCTATGTCAACATCTGATTCTCTATGAGAGTTCAGTTTGAGTAATAATTTTGCAGAAAATAATAATAAGTAAAATATTGACTAGTTTTGTATTTGAAGAGAAGTACAGACTAACTGACTACAACAAAAGCATAATACTTTTAAACTGATTTTTTAAAAATATCATTATAATTTTCCCCTACATAATAGGAAAGATAGTGGTAAAAATCCTTTAATGCATTTTCATTTCCTTTTTTTTCTGAGAAATGAAAAATAAACCACTTCCTTTTAAACATTGTATTCCTTCTTCACTAATTCTTTGAGCAGCCACAGTTTTAAGCCTGCTCTGTAATGTCTGGGAGAACTGCAGTCATTGTAAAATCCTAATCGGATTTAATTTCATTTTATACACATTCCACACTGATGATTCAGTGAGGGAGAAGAGTGTAGGCTGTGAAATTTCCTGCCCCTTCCAGCTGTGCTTCCATGGCACACACTGTACCCCTAAAGCATTCCCCATCCTCCTGTCACCTGCCCTCAAGTGCCTTCGGAACCCATCATTCTGTGGATGGGGTAAGAGGTGACACGGCTGTGCAACAGAATGAATTTTCTGCGGTAATTTCTGGTAGCAATGCTTCGACAGGAATTTTTATAAAGAACATCAGTGAAAAAAGATTAAACATCATTTAGGCAATAGCTCTTGTAACATCATAGTAATATTAGCATTCAAGAAAGACCACATATTACTCTAACTGAAATTTCAACCTGTAGGTAACATTTAATAGCCATGAAAAGTTGTTTCAGAGAGTCCTCTATCCTCCTTGGATAAAGAATTCTCCTTATTTTTAAAATAAAAATGACAGTGCCGTGTGTGGTGGTGCATGCCTGTAATTCCAAGGCTCCAGAGGCCAAGGTAGGAGGATCAGAGAGGGTTCAAGGTCAGCCTGGGCCACATAGTGAGTTCAAGGCCTGCCTGAACCACATAGTAACACCCTGTCTCAAGAAGAAGAAGAAGAAGAAGAAGAAAATGACATTGAGTACCATTCAAGTTCAGATCTTCTTCTTTTTTTTTTTTTTTTGGTACTAGGACCCAAACATACAACTTCATGTTTACTAGGCAAGTTCTTGAACTGCTGATCTAAATCTCAGCCCCCCCAAGTTCAAATTTATAAACTCAGATTCTTTAACAAAGAATTTATAGACTTTAAGTTACTTTTTTGTCACTGCCTTGATCCTAAGTCTTAAGTTAGTTAACTCTTTTTTCTGTTACTTAGTATTCAGACAATCATTTAACCATAACTTGAGAAGGAAACAGTTAAATTGTGACTGAAAAGAATTCTTCTTAAGTTCTTAATAATTCATAAGGAATACAACAACAGTGATTGCCAGTGTTTTCTACTGGAAATCTCACACTGCTAAGTCAGTGACAAAGTCAGACACGTGAGTATGGCCCAGACAGAGCTCTAATTTGAGTTTCACAAAACTTGTCATGTATGAACCAGTGAAATATTTCACAATACCCATATATCTTAATTTTACAAAGCACTTTATAATATACAAAGACTAGTCATAGGAAATTGAGATGGGTGGAAAATTCTCATGGATGAAATTCAACCTCTTAAATGAAATCACAAGAAGACTTTTTGTTTTGATGCATAATATAGAGAGCATACCTGAGTACTATGTATAAAATTATAAATCTGCTGATTTACATCCTTATAATAGAGCCATTATAGGCATTCAGAGCAGACTTTATTATGCATATTAGATAAATTCAGACTTCAAATAGCAAACTCTTCATCTTAAGCTTCTCTGCCTTTTAAGAATGACACATTGTTGTTATAGAAAAGAAAATATAATTTGGGCACCAGTATGTTCCTTTTTTACCAATTTCATTTTGGAAATTTCCTAAGAAATTAATATGAAAACATATTTTTTTCTTAAGAGAAAAATAATCTTTCTGAAATTTGTTATCCCAATCCAGATGCCATTTCTCTCTCTCTCTTTCTCTTTCTCTCTTTCTGTCTCTCTCTCTCTCTCTCTCACACACACACACACACACATATAAAAAATAATAATTATTACAGCTATAGTTTCAGTGAAAGCACATTATGGTAAGTGCATTAACCCTCTTTGACCTGGATAATTGGATAATACTGGTAATGTTTTTATTCAGCCTTTCCAAAGGACCCTTACCATTCTGTAGAATTATAGTAGATACATATGTGTTCTTCTGCTTTAATGATACTTTCCTGAAGATGAGATTTGTGTTGCTTTGTGTTATTTGGATTAGAGGAATAAAAAATAATTGAGAAAAAAAACAAAGTAGGAATTTATTGGAATTGGATTGAGAATAAAAAGCTAAAGAAACTTTCAGAAGCCTTTGGACATCAGATGCTTGGGATTGAGGATGAGAGAATCTAGAAGAGCTACAGAGTAAGATTTTCTTTTGGTAGCAGTGACTATAGTCCAGGGACTCCAAGGGAGTCAGGCAAAGAACAGAGCTGACCTAAAAGAACAAACAGAAGATAACCTGCGTATTGTTGACCCCATATTAGAGAAGGGCAAACCCAGCTGTCTCAAAGTCCAGCCAAGATGAGTCCTATGTACACAATAGGGAAGAGCAATTCTCCAAAAGAAAATTAGGGAACACCGACAAATTAAAAGGGGAATGGATATGGTGGCTGTTGAACATAACTAAAGCAAAAATAAGTACACACACTCCAAATAGCCCCTGTGACATTGAAGTTTCTATCATAAAGTCTTCACTAAAAATAGTTAATCAGTATGGACAGGAAAAGCAGAACAAGACAATTCAAGGTTATATGATATGATTCCATTTGTATAAAATATCCAGCATAACGAAGTCATAGAGACAAAAAAAGATCAGTATTTGACAGGAGTTATAGAAAGAAGGAGCCAATGAGGAAAAACCAGCACCAGCAGATAATAGGATGGTGAGATAGTCCAGATTAGTAGTGCCATGTCTTGTTATGGCTCTTGTCTGGTAAGGCTGGTTGCCCAATTTTTTGAATATTCTAATAACTAGTCAGTAATATACTATGTAAGAGTGACTTGTATGGTACATGAATTATAAACCAATAAGTAAATATCTTAAAAAAGAGAACAAGAATTTTTAGATAAAATCTTAGGATGGCAAATGCTCAAAAAGAAAGGAAAAACTATAGTGGGAAACGGCTGCAGGGCCACATCTTGCCATGACTTTGTCTGAATACTAGTTCTAAGTAGTCCCAGTGCTACATCTCTCTTCTGCCATTGTAAAATAAATACATTTATGTATCTAGAGCTATATCTGTCTATCTGTATCTATATGGCATATATATGGCATGAGGGATGATTTAAAAGGCTTGTTTCTCAAGAAGAACTCTCTAGAAGGTAAAGATCTCTAAGAAGAGTATCCATTTCAACTGCAGATGGTAACCCTGGGACCAGTGAGCAAACCCCGGGCCAGAAGCTACACCTGCGTGAGCAGCCAGTGTTTCCTAAGTCAACCTAGATGCCAGGCCCTTGCAGTTCACAATCAACTTGGTAGCATAACTTAACTGGTTGATACTTAAGTGTTCACTTGGGAATTTTTCTTTAGAAACCACACTCTTAAAATCTGAACCTTCCTCTATAAGTTTGGCTTTCAGAGAGAGCCAAAGGAATATAGATGTTTAGTTGTTCACTTAGCTATAAGAATATTGACACCAGTGTTAATCTGTATTTTCTTTCTTGTTTTTGTTTGGGCTCCAGAAATATTAGCAGGTAGACAGTTTAACAGAAAGAAGCTTGAAGGTCATGTAATAATCCACCAACTTTAATTTTTTGTTTCTGATATTGAATTTGTTGACCAGATAAACTATTTTATTGTAATTGTGGTCAAAATAGAGTAAGAAGAATAGAGAGAATTTTTGGTAAAGATATCTGCTATGTTAGATTTGTTATATGGCATCACCATCAGTTTTATGTACTCAATGGTCTTTTCTTACTTTTTTCACATTGTTTAGACAAAATACCTAATGCCCAAAGTGAAGCAAGGGAAGATTTATTTCTTACAGTTTTGGAGGTTTCAGTCTATGCTCAGCTGGCTCCAAGGCAGGGTGGTGAGGCAGGCAGCCATTCATGGCCACTACAAGCAGCAAGTGTGAACAGAGCAAAAAAGAGGAAAGCACACCTTCTTCCTGCCCTTACACTGATGCCAGCTTCACCTTGGGCAGGTGCAGCACTCATGCCACCAATCCCAGTGGTAGACAATGAACCAGTCACAAACACTAGATTCAGCCATGTCAATGATTGCATGAGGCTTGGTGGGGCCCCCTAGACACAAAGCATACAGGTCTTAATTTACTTTCTAATTCTCAGCCATAAGTCAAAAAAGTGAGACCACAAAGGGCCAAATTATGGAAAAGTAAGATAGTAATATAGATATTTACAATATTGACCCTAAACTAAGCCATTAAGTCATGTTTGTATATTTAGTTTGTTACATCTTATTTTAAAATATATTTACATTTATTCTTTTAAGAACTACAATGTAATTCCAAAATTTCCTAAACATTTGGTTAAATAGAACTTCATTCTGAAAAAAAATGTATTTAAAGAGAAGATAGTGTGGGAAGAAAAATATCTTTTGTGATGTTTATGTTTTGCAATAAAAATTTTAGAAGTTATATTTCATAGTTGAGAAATACATTTTTCTAGACAATAAACACATGTGACCTATTTTTACTAATAAATTTAAAATGCAATATGTACATTCTTTTGCTTTCATTCAAATTATTTGATTGTTTAGGCACATATCAGAGAAGCACACATTCACATGAGCAAAATGTATGTGTGTGTATATATGCTGTATAGAGATGAATATATGTATTTTGGGTATAAAAATGCAATGTCTTTCTAAAAAATTCAAGGGAGGAAGCCTATAAGATAAGCTGTTAATTAAATTCTACTTTGAATATTAATATACAATTCTGCAAATTATTGTTCCTTTCTTTGTTCTAAATAATAATATCCATGTATATTTAAAGCTGTTCAAGATCAAAACAAATTTCTTCCCAAGTTGAGACTATTTCAAGTGCTTACTTTTCCATGAAAATATTAAATATTTATTTAAAATATCAATCTTTAAAATATGATACTTGGGAGCTGTTAAAGTTAAATGTATTTTCCTTATATCTGTATAGCAAAATATTTTACTCATTGTAAAACAGTAAGTGATTAATGACTAAATAAATGTATTTAAGTACATAAATTTCTATGAATTAAACCCACACTCTTAACTACTAACTATAGGATAGTAATCATGATCTACACCCATTTTAGTTAGGAAGTATAATTAATATATTCAAATTATGAATTTTTAAATACTGGTGTTACTTTCTAAGAAATATCAATATCTACATTGAGGTATTATAAAAATTATTATATGTGAGCACATCTTTGAGCATATATCCTAAGTACCATGAAAAAAGATTGGTTCTAGAAACCTGCAGATAAACATTTTATTTCTTATTTTGCAGAATGGTTTCACACCATTGTATATGGCTGCCCAGGAAAACCACCTGGAAGTTGTCAAGTTTCTTCTTGATAATGGTGCCAGCCAGAGCCTAGCCACAGAGGTAAGACCCTTTGCTTTCTCCTATGACTAAGCTTACGTGTGTATTAGGTATTTTGTAAACCTGGAGTTGAGAATTTTTCCACTAGGATTTCAGCTGTAATTCTATATTAATGTATTATGATTTTAGAAATTCTGAAGTTTTATAAAAGTCATTAGAAATCTGTTTTTAATCTTTAAAAATCTTCATTGCATAGATACCTTTTTTGCACTTAAGTGTCTAGTTCTAGGCTACAATTAAGCTACTATTTTAATATTTAATAAGTCACTCAAGAATATTTTTGTTTCTTATCTCAAAAGGAACCATTGTTTTTGAAATATTTTTTTCAATTAAACATTAATTGTGCCTCTATTTTTTCCAAATCTAACTTAGCCTAGTTAGAATGATTGAGTTCATATATTTCTAAAGCTAGCTAATTAAATTTAATTCACAGTGCTAAATAAAACTTATACATTTTTAAGTACCAAATAAAGTAGTGAATTATTTGAAAAAAACTCTACAATCTTAAAAACAGAAATTGCTTCAAAATAAAATACTACTAAAGTCTTGCTGTTGTTACTGTAATTTGTTTTTTAAACTAATCTCTGTGGAACACCACAACTGTTAAGTATGTCACTAGAAATCTAATGCCAATAATAAGGACCAATGTTTGAGTATTCTTTATGTTTAACAAAACAGTGAATTCTGACAAATGCACAATTATCTGATGAAAATACCATTTCTCTTGCAAGTTGATGTGCTTCCTGAATGGCAGGGAAGATGGCAATAGAAGAATCACATGTAACCTCACTCAGCTTTCCAGATTGTACCTTCCAGCATAACCAACAAACAAATGAAGGAGATCACTCACACCGAAAGAAATACAAATAGCCACGGATATATGAAAATACTCTCATTTTCATTCACAAAGAAATATGAACTTTAATCAAATAAAAAGATCCCATCTTTTACCCATGAAATAAAAAAAAAAAATTTGACAAGAAGAAGAAATCAGGACTTCTCTATAATACTGATGAAATTGAAACTCAATCCCAATACTTTTACAGAACACTTAAAAATAACTATCAAAATTAATATTTACATGGTTTATTACTTGTTCCAATACTGAGAATTTATATTATGGACATTAGAGGAGAAGTAAAAAATAGTATATAAGAATATTCATTAGCATAATTAGTACTAATTTTTAATCCCAAGCAGAACCTAAATGTGTACCCATGAGGAATCTGTTTAATAAATATTGGCATATGTATACAGTAAAATTCTATGCATCATTATTTAAAATAATGCGACTGTATGTACTTTGTGTTCTATAATTATGTAAAATTATATTTGTCTGTATACAATAAAGTAGCCAGGTCTGGTGGTGCACACCTGTAATCCCAGCCCTTGGGAGGCTGAGACAAGAGGATCACTGCAAGTTCAAGATCACCCTGGGCAAAAAACTGAGTTCATGGCCAGCCTGAACTCATAGTGAGACCCTGTCTCAAAAAGACAAAACAAACAAACAAAGCAATAAAATATCCAAATAAAGTCAAGTTTTATATGATCACATATCATCTTTTCTTATTAGTCAGAGAAGCAGTAATACTTCATATAGATTTGTTTTGTTTTGTTTGGCTTTTTGAGATGGCATCTCACTATGCAGTTCAGGCTGGCCTTGAGCTCACTTTATAGTTCAGGCTTTTCTCAAACTCAAATGATCCTCCTGGCTCAGCCTCCCAAATGCTAAGATTACAGGCATGCACCACCATGCCTGGCTTCATATAGGTCTTTCTTAAAACAGCAGTGACTGTGGTTCATTAATTTCTGAATTCTGATGTGACCTCAGACATCTGCCAGGCACACAGTAATAAATCAGATAGGTGCACATCTCATCTTTAAAATTTCAATGCCATTTTTACATCAGATTGAAACTCCTTTAAAAATTCTGCCTGAATCTAAACTGAAGTGTTAATATTTTGCTAAAATTGTATGTATGCTGAAATTATGGCATCTTGGAAACTTTTTCTTCGTGTATTTTTGAAATTTTTAAATCTTTCCACTTACTGTATAATTATTATTGACAGAAAAAAACCAAAATTTTTTCATTACTGAGGATCCAACTCAGAGCTTCAAATCTACTTAGCACGAATACCTGTTTTGTTTTGTTTTATTTTGTCTTGTTTGCTTTGTGAATATACATGCACACACACATACACACACACCCATCTTGTCACATGTGTGGCTATTTGGATATGTCGTTAACTTTAATAACCCTAAATAAAAATCAATGCCCAGTTACCAGTTGCTTCCTTATTTGTTAATGGTATCCAAAAACAACTATCTACTGGGGCCAGTCTTGACCCATCCATTTATTTGCAGGATGGCTTCACACCATTGGCAGTAGCTTTGCAACAAGGTCATGACCAAGTAGTTTCACTTCTGCTAGAAAATGACACGAAAGGAAAAGTGCGTCTTCCAGCTCTTCACATTGCTGCCCGAAAAGATGACACAAAAGCCGCCGCCCTGCTGCTACAGAACGACAACAATGCAGACGTGGAGTCAAAGGTGAGGCAGGCAGGACACAAATCTCTCATGCATTGATCCTAAATTAGGTGTCTAATTTCTAAGGATGCCTGGTCTCCCTCTTGGCAAGCTTATCCCAAATCTCAACTCTACTGAGAGAAAAGAAACTGTGTACCCAGCTAGCTGAGAGCATCCACACCCTGACATGAAAATCAGCTGGAGGTGCTGCAGATGCTGCCCTGCAATGCTAAAAGGGAGGCCACCTCAAAAGAAACTGATTCATACGTAACTGATAGTTTCCTTCCTTTTAATGTTAAGGTGGGAATGTGTCTAACGCTGCAACTGAGCATCAGGGTGAAAAGTTAGAAAATGCTAAGGACAGTATGCACAGTGAAACCTCAGGTTTGTATTAAGGTGGCAGGCAGTAGGATAAGTGCAGATCAGCTGTGGACAGCATGCCAGAAGTGAGGGAGCTGCAGCCCAAAATGCCCATTGTCTTTACATGTCTCACCTGGAAGTCTTGTGAAGGAGATGCGGCAATTGGACTAGGTTGTCGCGTAGCCTTCATTCAGTCTAGTTTTCTGTGCCTATGTGCTTCCGTCACAGCTTTCCTCTTCATCACTTAGCTTTCTGCAACCCATGTCACCGATAGTGAACTAACCGTTCATTTTTTCCTCCTCTTTGCTTCCAAATGTGTTAACCTAGATGGTGGTGAATAGAACAACAGAGGTATATATATGTATATATATATAAATATGTATATGTATAATCTAGAGCTGCATCATCATTGCCCATTACTTAGTGCTGCTGCCTCATTTCCTTCCCTCTTTCTTTGCAACGCCTTCTGTAGGCTAGATACCTGCTTTCTGCCCTATCCCTCAAAGGAGCATGTGCTAGAACAGACAGTAGTTTGATTACCAGGGCTTTCTGCAGCTGAACCTGGTGTCTGAAAGGGAGTTTAAGGAATCCTTGAACCTTAAGGATATTGCAGTAGACTTGTGAGAGATGAAGCGTTTTAACACATTAGATGCTTATCAGCTGTACCAAAAGCTGCAGACAACCCTGTCATTCTACTCCCCCAGGACTGATTCTTCTGGGTTCTGCATGACACTTACCCTCTGTGGTGTCAGCAAAAGGAAAAGTTACCTCCCAAGGTGCCAGTAGGAGTCACCATCCCCCACCCAAGAGTCAGTGAGACGGCTAGCATGGCTAAGAGGCTTGCTAACAATTTAGAAATGCATCTAGTTGCTATAAGGTTTCAATCTTTGGGGACTAAGTGAATCACTGCATGTTTTAAAATTTTTAAGGAAGTAAAATGACCATGGTATAAAAATATCCAAAAAGGTGTAATTGAATAGGCATTTGATAATAAGGAAATTAACTTGTAGATTCCTCATGGAATACAATCACCCATTATATAAAATCAATTTTGTGGTAATACCTGTAGGCCTCAAAATTGCCTTACTCCTTGAAATTGGTATTTATTGTTGGCTAATTTGAATCTATACTGAATATGTAAAACTAACTGAATTTGGATAAAGACTTTCAGTGGCCAATTCTACCATCAGTAATAAAACAGTCCTAAAAGCTCTTTGTGGGCTGTAAAGATTTTCCTTGTCATCCTTACTGAAACTTTTTAAATGTTGATTTCTACACAGTTACCACACTGGATTGCTAAGACAGATCAGTCTCTAACCTGGGATTGCTGCTGGCTGGTCCTCTGTATTCGACCATGGGGTTTATTAGAAACCCTGTGAGCATTTGGCACTGATAGAAACCTAACACAGAATGAAATGTGAATCTCAGCATATTTTGCTTCCTCATTTATATCTGGGCAGGGCTATGATATTAACCTGTCAGACAAGGAGCTGGCAGGCATCAACTGAATCTCTGCTGTGTTCTTCTCTTCACAGAGTGGCTTCACTCCGCTCCACATAGCTGCTCACTATGGAAATATTAACGTAGCCACATTGCTGTTAAATCGAGCGGCTGCTGTGGACTTCACTGCACGGGTAAGAACTCACCAGAGCACACCGCTTTTGATTGGAGATGTTTGACATTGCTTTCCCAGACTGAGAGGAGGGTGGGACAGATGCTGCCAAAGGTGTTTCTAGTCAGTGAATGCTATGATTTTCTACTTGTCCTGTGCATTTTCCTGCTTTTACACTGGTGTGATTATTTCCTAGCAGGAGAATTAAACCAAGACCAGGAGTAAACAACAAATGTATGTGTAGAAAATGGGTGTGGTGACACACTCTTGTAATCCCAGCACTTAGGAGGCTGAGGCAAGAGGATCATTACAAGTTCGAGACCAGCCTGGGCTACAAAGTGAGCCCAAGACCAGTTTGAACTACATAGGCAGACCCTAGCTCAAAAGAAAAAAAAAAAAAAATGCAGTTCACATCACCATGGCAATGAACTACAATTGTTTCCTCAAGTTGAAATTTCTGAGACTGTTAGAAATTGTTTGAATGGGGCTTAGAGGTCTCTAGCGATATCCAGTAGGAATGATTCTACAGACAGGGACATTCTTACAGATAGGAACATTCTGGATTACCCAGATAAGTCCCATATTTCTAAACCTTCAGTATCTTTTTATCTCTTATCAATTTTCATAATGAATAACAAGATTGTGCAACCTGAGTAAGCTCATGTTCACTGAGAGAAAGCTAGGTCACGTGCACCACTGGACAAAAGTTGGACATCCAAAGACAGTATTCCTGCTCTGAAGGTAAAACATGGCTCACTGCTGGGCCTGGTCATCAGAAATCCCACTGAAAAATAAAAACCAGAAAAAAATTCCTATTTGCATGTTTCCAAAGAATGTAAGGTTGGAAGGAGGATGCGGCACCAGCTCAGAGTACAGATTCAGACTCCAGAGTTCACATTTGGGTTCTAAATTTTTTTTCTCTATTTCTTTGCATTTCCTCATTTATAAGATGGATTAATAGGAACGATGAATTTAAATAATAGCTATAATAAAGTGATCTCACTTCTCCATCACCAAATCACTCTGAGAATTAAGAGACAGGGGTGCAAAGCACTTCACACAGCATCAGACATACTGCAATGGCAGCATGATGCTGTGATTCTAAACACAGCCCCTAAAGTATTATTTTTGTTAAACTCTCTTAAAAGTGAAAATGGGATGAATGAGAAGGGGAGTAATGCCAGCACCAGCAGTAATAGTAGCAACAGTAAAAGTAGTACCATTTTTGAAGTAGTGACTGGGTAGAAAATGCCAAGTGAAACATTTTATCCCTGTTCTAATAGGAAGACAAATGTTAATTATTCCTGTTTTGCAGAAGAGGAAACTGAGGCTTAGAGATAAGTAGCTGCTGCAGGATCCTAGAGCTTCAGGTCAGGAGAGGCAGGACTTCAGGCATAAAGCTGTTAAGCACTCCAGTATGGTGGTCCATCTCCCTTTAGCAAGTTAAAAGAGTTTATTCTTTTCCTGTTGTAACTCATTAGTTCTACAAAAATTAATAAGAGCTCAGATTGTACTAATATAAAGGCTATTTCCTGCCTATTGCGTCCACTTACACAAAGCCTATCTCAATTCAAATAACTGTAGAGTACCTATCAGTTGTTTTTACTCTGGAGCTCTGTTCTTTCTGCACTGACTGCACCTTTGATGTAGCAGACCTGAGGTCTATTGTGACTCCTTGAAGGACAAACTTAAGCACTTCTTAAACCGGGTATAAACGGGGCATGTCAATGTCAACACTGAAGCTCATTTCAAGATGAATTCTTCTGGTTTTATTTCTGTAATTCATGATATAATAAAAATTTACTCATTTACTCACATCTTCTACTTGGAACATTTGGAAAATCCATGTCAGAGTGGCGTGTGAAGTTTATCTTTGTGCCATTGTTCAGAAGTTTCCTGATGCTGCTGAAAATAGGATTGGGGGCATGCTTAAGCAATTCACAAGTACAAATTGCAGTATTTCTAGGCTCTGTCCAGAAATTCCAGTGCACCTATTAACATTAAGACAGTGACTGTGGTAGCTATAAAAGATGCTTGTTTATTGATTAAAAATCAATGGCGACCTCAGACCCCAGTAGTTAAGCTTGCCTGACTCCCCATATGCAGTTGAAAATAATCACACTTGCTTTTGTTTAAAATATGTGGAAGTGCAGACTTTTCCCTGATTTTACCCCGAGTCATTCCTAAATAATGAGGCTCCATTGCATCCCAAGCTGCAGGCTGTGGTGGAATTTGATTATAGAGGAGGCGTTGGTCTTGTTTACCCTCAGCAGCCTCTGAATCTACTTTGTGATTGATGACTTGCTTTCGGGTATCTCAGAACTCTCCATAAATAGCTTGTCCATATTCAGTGCCAAACCTCTAGTAACTTCACTCCTAATCATCCAGGATGTATACTCATAGTATAGAGGCCTCTCCCTACCCAACCTCAGTGAGGTCTTTCTCGGTCACAGTTCTCTTGGGAATGTAGCAGATGAAACTAAGGTGCCATGGAATGCAGATGGGATCAAGTTCTGTCTGCTCAAAATAATTCAGGGATGCCCATTAAGCCTCATTGCTAAGAACCAGTGGCAAATGGTAACCATAAATCAAAGACCTCAGTACTAGGCTTAGGAAGAGACATAGAAAATGGTTAAAAGGTGAATGGAAGAAAGAACAACAGCAATCTTTGTCTCTGGGCCTGTAATTTCTGTTTTCTAATGGTGACAGGGTCCAGGAGGGAATAGAAGATTGAGAAGACAGTCAGAAACAGTCGCAAAGTTCTCTACAGCATGTAAGCTGGGAGAATGACCCAGAGAGGAGCGACATGCTAGCAATGAGAGCTGGTGAACAGAAGGAGGACACTTCTGGAGTTATTTCCTGCCTGCAGATGTTCATTTCCAAACCAGATAAGAGTTAGAAACAAATGCAGTGTGACTAAAGGGGTACACAACCGACCAGATTGTTCTCTACGCTTCTTTGTAGTGCTTACTAATTTATGTGGCAATAAAGCAAATCCCAGCCAATGGTGAATGTTATACCCAGCAGGAGCAATTGTGGCAATGAATCTGTAGCATACTTACCTGTTTTATTAATACTGTTTTCTTAGATTTTTATTCTAATATCATTTAGTTTTTACATTTTGATTTTGTTTTCTCTGAATAGGATAATCCTGTCTGACATCTTTTAACATTTCCTGTCGGATTATCCATGGAGACAACTCCTTCAGCCTCCTGGAGCCACTGTAGGGGGCTAATGCAGTCACTGCTGACTGCTGCAATGCAGCGTCAGCAATCTTCATTCTTCATGATGGCTTTGACACTCTGAATCTGTGTGCCACCCGTGCTTTCTTAGCAAATCCCTCCAGCTCTCTTGGGGAAGAAAATGTAACCAAGTCACCCCAAAGCCACAACTGATCATCATTCCAGTGAGAAGCATTTATGCAGTGGTGCAACTAAAAGCCAAATTACATTATGAGGATACCTACAAATTTCCTTTTATTGATTAAAAATGATAAGAGTTTTTCAACTAAGAGTTTTTTCATCAAATATAATGGGTTGCCTAACCTAATCCTGTCTCTTGTGACTGACCTTTCTCTTGCAAATTATTATTCATTGCCCCCTTTTGAGAAGAAAATTGAATCAAGCATCCATCTGTTAATCTTGTACTTTTTGCCTTGGTCTCTGGAAGTATGAGAGATTCAGGGTGGCAAAAGCATTTCAGGTAGCTTATAGATTAAAATATGCAGAGTAAGGCTTACAAGAAAAAGAAAAAAGGTGTTTCAAGCAGCTGGGATGAGCCAGGGAATATCACTGCATGAGAAATGCAGGCCTGAAAACCTTTGATAAAAATCATAAAAGTAAAAGCAGGGATTATATAGTTTCCATCTTTTGACAAAGGAAATCTTAGTTATCTGTAAGAGACCATTTGTTGTGTGAAATAACTCAAACATAATTTTTAGTACAGGAATCTTCCTAGGAACAGAGAATTAACAATATCTTATTGTATCACAGAACCTCGAGTATTCTGCTCCATGCTGCCTGCTCCGTGCTGCCTCCTACCCAGGCCAGGTTCAAGGCTGTGCCAGGCCCCTGGCTTTGTGATGCTCTGATTGTGCAAGTCAGGATTTGGTGTGTATGCTATGGATCTGTGGTTGGTTAACACACCGCTGATGACCTTTCTCAAATATCAGCTGTTTTGATAAGATTTTGACAGGTGCTGAGCTACACTTGAAACTCCATTAAATCATACAAAGGTGACTAAGGCAGTTTAATTTTGGAGTAAAGTGAAAACAATATTTTTTCCTTTTTTTGATACTGGAGCTACTTAACCTATAGGTGGAAAAATCGAAGTGTCAGGTTTAGGCATGGCACATGGCACAGCATACATATGAGCAAAACAATATCTGTGAATTAACATTACCAAAGATTTCACTTCTTCCTTCCTTCCTTTTCTCCCTTCCTTCCCTACTATCTGTTGCTCTTTTTTTTCCTTGTTTTTTTTGGGGGGGGGGTGGTATTGGGACTTGAACCCAGGGCCTCTGAACCTCACTATATCATTAGCATTTTTCTATTTTTTTAAGATGAAGATTCACTAAGTTGGCTGGACAGGGCTTGAACTTAAAATCCTCTTGCCTCAGCCTCCCAGAGTGCACCACCATGAGTAACTCAGAGATTACTTTTCTAAATTATATTCAAAGTAGCAGTATTTATAGTGTCTCCTATGAGCTGGACCTGAAGATTCATTCTTAAGTAACCTGCATACTCTACTGTCAGTACTTAATGCTAATACCAGAGTATTCCATACTCTGATAGTCTGTATCCTACTAATTTGTTCAAATACCAGCCATATAGCACAATATTCGTACTAACACAACCATGATGCACAACTAAAGGTAGGCTATAATGCCAAACAGGACTTCTCTAAAAACTTAAGAGACTGCTGAGGGAGTTCAAAGCAGAAAGGCAAGGCTGGAGAATAAGTGCTGGACAGCCCCGAAGTCCACAGGCTATGACCCTTTCCTCACTACCTCTGTTGACACCTTCCCAAAGCTCCCAGAAACCCCCGTGTCGCAGTCTTGCTTCCCATAGTGGAACCCTTTACACCACACTCCTTGTGGCCAGAATTCAGGGCTTTTAACTACATGTGGGCCCCAGCAAAGAGGGAAAACATTCCCTCTACACCTGTGCTACCTTTATTCAGGAGCCACTCACTAGTGGGTACTAATTTTAATTGAGATTAAAATTCATGTCTTTCTTCCCAAGATCATTTCAGATGCTCAGTGCATGCACATTGGGAGGGCTATTATATTAAGTGGTACAAATACATAATATTTCCTTCATCTAAGAAGGTTCTTTTAAGCAAAACTGGTGACACTTTCCACTCTCACACTGGACCTCAAATATCAGGTTATTTTTGTGGTATCATCCATTCTGCTCACACTATTTACTAAGCCCTTTGAAGACCCCAGTGCCTTAGTCACCTGCTTTCTACCTGGTTCCCAGATACTCACCCAATACATGGCCCTGTGCTAATGAATATAGCAAAAGCTTAATCGTCTCAGCCTGCCAGTATGGGACTTGGTATCCCAGAATGTGTTTCTTCCCATCTGGATCTTTTTGTAGAGAGGTAAGCATTTATTTCATAAAACCATCTTTTGCCATTCTGTGAAGCAAGAAGGCAGGACCTTTGATGTTTCTGCCAGACAGCTTTTTACCTGCCTGTCACTAGAAGGTACCCTTGACCTAACAGCGGAGTCACCAGAATGTTCACTTGCCAGCTCCCTGAGAAAGAGAAAACATCAAGAATCTCCCTGTGAGAAAATTAGGTTTCTTAGCAATGATATCCTTCCTGTCTTCTGCAGGTGAAAAGTAGAGTAATGATTCTGTAAGTTATAATTATTTATTAAGTTTCATCCTCTTCGTTAGGCATTTAACACTTCGCATCTCAAGAATAGACTGTGAGCTGAAGTAAAAATGTCATGGAATATATTTACAGCTCCTCTCCACATCCTGCTCTTGATCTCACAAGACTAAATTCCTCCATGTCATGCCTGGTCTTACATGTACTGGAATCCCTGGAGTATGGCCGGCACTGGGAGGGACTCAGTATATATTTATGATACTCAAGAGTGGATGAAAGTATTGCTTCTAGGTCTCCTTGTCTGTTACTCTTGAACCCCAGCTACAGTGCAAACTTGCCTGCCTCAGACCCCAGTCTTCTCCCCTGTCCATCAGATTCTATTGCTTCAGCCAAACCTTCCCTGGGGTTAAAAGCTACTTCCTAAACTGCCATCAGATCCCTTGAGGGAGATGGAAATTCCTAAGATTAAAGTGAAATTTGAAGCCTGTGCACCAAACCTGGATGTTGAAAGTCAGGTGCTGAGGACAAGTTTATCTGATAGAGGAGCCCTGTGAGTCCCTGTGTGGATAACCTTGGAAGACAAGCCTAGAACACAGGGCTGCTTCCTCAGAGCCGCTGCCAAGCCTTGCTCAGGTCAGGGTATTTGAAGCAAGGCCTCTGGCTCAGAACCCTAAAGACCCAGTTAAGGTGACCTTTAGAGGTGCTGGGAAGGACATCAGCTGCATTGGGTCAGAGTGTGCTCTTTCATAAGGGCTTCCTAAAGGCACAGAGCTCCTGAAGACTGCTTTGGTTTGTGTAGCGGTGCCTTTGCCAGCATGTTTTCCCCTTATTACCCAATTCTTTTTTAAAATAAAAGAAAAAACATTCATAATAGTCCTGTTCTACTTTTTTTAAAAATTTTATTTAAAGAGGAAAAAAGCAGAACAGAAAAAGGGGTAGAAACAATGCAGAATTTCAGAAAAAAAAAAACAGTAAGAAATCACTAGTTGATAAATTACATATTGTCTTCTTAGACATAGTTGTTCAGATTACAAAATTAAAGCATATAGAGTGGATATTCAAAGAGTGAGGCTGCAAAGAATTTCAATGATCCAATAACAACTTAGCAACATGGTTATCAGTCCTACACACTTAAACATAAATGCAGTTATATCCTTTAGAGCACTTTCTGTTCCTCCTTTTACTTTTTTTTTTTTACTTTTTATTTAAAGAGAAACAAAAGCATGTAAAGGGTAGAGATAATACAGAATTTCAAAAAAAAAAGATAAACAATAAGAAATCACTAGTTGATAAATTACATATTGTCCCCTTAGAAATAGTTGTTCAAGTCACAAAATTAAAGCATACAAAGTAGATATTCAAACAGTAAGAGTGTAAACAGCTACACATGCATGAGTCTCTACATGTATTTCTAACCTTTCTGTATTAGAGGGAAAAACAAAACAAATTCCTATAAAAACATGAAACCAAAAAGTCATATAAAACCACAGTACAAGGTGATCTACAATGATTACTGTGTTGTTTCTTATTATCTTCAATACAGTTGTCTATATCATCAGGCATAATTGAATATAGCAGTATAATTGAATATAGCAATACATAACAGTATTAGTAAAAGTAAAACATTGTAGACAGTTTATACTTCAAAGGCAGGTAATAATCAAACCAGAGTGGATATTCTAGTGAATCTTGTCATCTTAAGTGCAGTTGCCTATACTCTCAGACTTGATACTATCAATCATAACAGCTTTGAATAAAATCTATCAATACAAAACAGCGATCTAACAGACCAGATTTGATTATGATCAGTCATGGTAAAACAGTGTAGGTTTTATAGAGCTTTAGATTAAGTTAATAGGAAATTAATGATGATTACCGTACTATATCCTGTTATTTTCGGGATTACTCTCTGTGCCTTCAAATCTAGTACAGGTAGAATGACTAGAATAGAATATAATACATCTAAGCAGAGTAGTGTGAGTAATGTGGGTTTTAAATCCTGGTGCACTATTAACAATATAGTATATCCAGGCCATCTATGTTACAGATTCTAGTTATCCCTCTCTGCCTCATTTCTGCTATGCTATTTTTCTGCCTGTTTGTCTAGTTTTCTCCTTCATTCTACTGCCTGTCCCACTCATTGAAGCCTTTCTCCCACTGTTCCTAAAATCCTGGTATTTTTTTTCTCTCTCTAGAATGTCCTTTAGTATTCTCTGTAGGGTTGAATTGGTGGTCACAAACTCCCCCAGTTCATCTTTGTCATGGAAGCATCTTGTTTCTCCATTAATTTCCAGTGACAGTTTTGCAGGGTACATCAATCTGGGCTGGGGATTATTTTCTTTCAGGGCTTGGAATACTTCACTCCAAGCTCTTGATCTGATGGTCTGTGTCAAGAAGTCAGCCATGATTCTGATGGGTTTACCTTTATAGGTAATCTATTTCTTTTCTCTGAAAGCTTTTAATATTCTGTTTTTATATTGAATTTCTGGTATCTTGATTATTATATGTCTGGGTGTAGCTCTGTTTTGGTTGTAGGTGGCTGGACTTTGGTATGCCTCACATAACCGAATGTCATTTTCTTTTCCCATGCTTGGGAAGTTATCCTTAATTATTTCTGTGAATAGCCTTTGTAATTTGCCTGTATGTATTCCTGCTTCTTCATTCACATTTCTTATTCATAAATTGTAGATTCTCTTATCATCTTCTAGCCTTTGTATTGTTACTGCCTGTTTCCTTGTTATTTTTAAGAGATCTTTCCTTTCATGATCACACATTGTAAACTTGTCTTCAAGTTTTGATAGTCTATCCTTAGTTTCTTTTAAGGCGTTTTGCCAGCTTTCAATAGAGTTTTTAATTTCCTGGTAGTCTCTTTGAATCTGCTTCATGTATTCTATATTTTCTTTATATTCTTTATCGAATGTTTCTCTCCTTTTTGTGTGTTCTTCCCTTCTTCCATCTGTATCTTCCTGAGAGATGCTTCCTGAGAGCATTGCTTTTATTACTCTACTCATATCTTGTTTTACCTGATTTAATATTTCAGTTTTGAGCTTGTCTACAAGGTCCCAAAGATATCTCTTAATGTCCATTGAAGCCATGTCTGATGTTGCATGTTTGTGGCCCTCAGTCTCCCTTATTTTTCCCTCTCCTGGAAAAGGGCTCTCAGGCTTCTGGGCTGGGGGTCTCCTCCTGCCTCTCTCTCCTGTCATGGCCCTGGCTTCCTCCACACAGGTTACAGTGTAGGTCCCAACCCCCTTCCCTGTTGGCCACGTTTCCTCTGAAGCATGCTGGCTAGGGACCTCCATCCTCTCCTGACTGCTCTTGTCACTGAGACATAAGCAGCGGCTGCTTATGCCTGCCTCTCTCCACCAGGCCAGCCAAACTTCAGGTGCCTTCACCCGGTTAGTATGTGCTAGGCATAGGGAATCGATTTGGGACGGCTCATTGGGTCCCAGCCAGGGGTGCATCCCAGTCCAAGCAAATCCCTTGAATCTGCTCTAGGGAGGGAGCAACTAACTGAAGTCACTGTCACTCACAGTTCAGGCTCCTCCTGCCCGATTCCAACATGTCGCCCATTTGGTTGCGCCCTTCCTATGGTTGGGTCTCATTCCCAGCACTGACTGTGGATTAATGAAGGTCCCTTTGCCGGCTCTGCTCTGCGTTGGGCTCACCAACTCCCGACTTCAATGCTGCTGTGCTTCCTGTAAGTGGCGACAGGAACGAGTTTGGGTGACTCTGCCAGCTGGTGAGGATTCAAGCTGGTGCAAATTCAGGCTGGTGCAAACTTGGCAGGTCACCATAAAAACACTGTGTCCCGTAATTTTTAGCTGTTCCAGTTGTAGTCCCAATGTATTTAACGAGCTTTTTTATGTTTTAATTTCTTCCTGTGTCAAGAGGGTCCATCTCCCTCTGTCTGGGTCTCTCCAGCGTGTTTTATTCTGGCACATGAGTTGTTTCTCCCAGGAGGCTTTGTATTTTGTTACTCACTGGTCAGCCGTCTTGACTTCTCCCAAATTTTTTTTTTTTGGTACCAGGGATCAAACTTACAACTTTGCACTTCTAAGGCAGGCACTTATACCACTGAGCTAAATCCCCAGCTCTACTTTTTAATTTAAATGTTTAACTTTTTATAAACCAAGTGTGTGTGAAAAGACATTTTATGCATGCAGGGACATTCTTTAAACTGATACATATTTTCAATGTAAGTTTATCTTCCAGTATAGGATCAACAGGATTAAAGATAAGGACTTTTAAAAATGGGACGTATCAACCTCCTCTTGAATGAAACTGGGAATTTGAAAATGGTAGCAAAGGAATGTGAGTTAGGGAAAGTAGCCATGTGGCTCCTGCATTAACCATGTTCTTGTTGCCATGGTAATATTAATATCTTGGGAAGAATAAATCTAATTTGCAAGATGAACAGAGGAGAGGCAAATATATATTCCCTTGTATAGATTTGCTCTTGTAAGCGTGCCAAGCCATCTCAGTCCTATCTTTTCCACTTAGTTCTCTAAGTAAAGGAGAACTTCTCATCGATACTGTTTTAAAGATGGGTGTTTTTCTTAAATACATGTGTACAATTGGACTTCATTCACTTCTTCCCATGTGATATCTGTGTTGCTCCTTGCCTGAGGGGGTAAAATTTCTAATGACAGTAGCATGGAGCAAGGAGAAGAATACATGCTGGATCTCTGGGTGCTTGTCCTGGCTGTGTCATTGGTCATAGATATGGTCCACAGAAAATCCTTTTATCTTCTGGTCTGTGGTCTTCTTAATGGAGAGAGAGAGAGAGAGAGAGAGAGAGAGAGAGAGAGAGAGAGAGAAGACCTTTCCCATCTGTCCCATGGCTTGTGTGGCAATGACAGTGATGGCCTCCAGCTTCTCTTCCGCCTCATTCAATAGACAGTAGGTACAGTACAGTGGCAAAATCACTCATGTTGAACCCAGATAAGTGGAGTGCCCCACTGGCTTCAGCTTACTCTGTGTGCTCTCGGCAATGCTTCAACTTGGTCATCTACAAAATGGGCCAAGTAGAAGTCAGATATGGTGACTCCAGCACTCTGAAGACTGAGGTAGGGGGCTGGGGATTTAGCTCAGTGGCATAAGCACCTGCTTGGCAAGTGCAAGGTCATGAGTTCAATCCCTGGTACCGCAAAAAAAAAAAAGGCTGAGGTAGGACGATTTCTGTGAGTTCGAGTCCAGCCTGGACTACATAGTGAGTTCAAAGCTAGCCTGAGCTACATATTGAGACCCTGTCTCTGAATGAATGAATGAATGAATGAATGAGTGGCCTGGTAGTAGTACCTAACTCGCAACATCATGACAACTAAATGACATAATCCATGTATGTGAAACCAACATCACACAGGTAGGAGCTGCAGATATGTTTATAGTTGCTGCTGTTGCTGCTTTCATCAGGACAGAACCCATGCTTTGTAAATCACATTCTCCTTACAGTCTGATAGATGTGCAGGCAACAGTGTGGTGGGTGACATCAGGACAGCCTTTAATGGGCTTCTGAAGGTAATCAGAAGTGTCCCTTCCCAGAATATTTTGGTTCCATTGTTTGTAGTGGTGTTTTTATCTGAAAGCCAACCTTTAAGAAATGACAAAGGAAATAGTGCTTGAGACAGTGAGAACCCCAATATGAAAAAAAAAATTACAGGAATTGGAACAGACACATTTCTTTACTTTTCCTCCTTAAATATATGCCCTGCTTCCTGCAGTGCTGCTATAGAATTCTTGCTCTGAGAACATTTTTAAATGACCTGAATAAATCCTATTTTGAAATTCTGTCAAGTAAAATTCTATTAAGGTAGGAGTTAGCAGAGCTCACGTTATTCATTTGCACTTTAAAAGAGAATTATTCATTAGCTGTAGAATTTTCATTCTCTCCAGTGAGAGGGAAAGGCAGCATGGGGCTGCCGTGTCCCAGACTGACCTTCAGCTGCACACACCAGCACATGCCACTCTCCTTGTCCCTAGATGGGGCATCAGTAACAGCTCAGATGCTCTCTGGACTCCTCCTTGAATACTACAGGCTCTCCCATGGCAATAAAAAGCATATCCCTGCTCTTCTCTGGTGGCTTAAAGAGTATGCAGGAATGGTAAAGGGGCACCTAGAGGTATGACATCAGGGTTTTAAAGGACCAGATTGGTACCTTAAATACACGCATGAATTATTAACCAGCTCTTGCCATAACTCAAACGGGAGTTTCCAAGAAAACAAGTTCAGGCAGGAGATCAGTATGGACTAACATAGTTGAAAAACATATTGAAAAGCTGTACCATGGTGGAAACATCTAGCTTCAGCTTACTCTGTGCTCTCTGTGTGAATAGCCCAATGAAATCATGCTGGTGTTGGGAATGAAGTTTAGTAGTAGAGCACATAGTTATTATGCATAGTTCAATGCCCAGCACCAAAAACAAACTAGAAATCAGGGGTGAAATCGGGCCAGAGCCAGTGCCTAGCTGAGCTGAGGGATTGGCCTTGAACTTGAAATGACAGGAAATCATTCTAGAACCTGGAGTGGTGAAGTGGAAAAAGTAGTGTTTAATAAATACTGTGAGACATTGAGGAGTAGTGGCCCTCAGTTGCGAGCACTGGTAGACTCCAGTCACACAGGGAAAAGGCCTGTGGTTGAGGAGGGACAGGTCCAGTCCCTGGTGCAATGCTCCTGTCTTGAGCATTGGCCTTTCTAACACCCAAGCAGGGCCACTGTCTCAAAGACAGATGAAGAGCTGTGCAGAGCCATGATGCCGTGAGCTGTCCTTAGAACATTCAAAAGTCTGCACAGCGTTTTTGGTTGCGCCATGGCTGAGCCTCCCTCACAGGGAGCACAAGATCATCCCATACAAATAACAGTGTCCCCGCCACTGAGACAAGCTGCTGGGTTAGACACCTCTTGTGGCCAAGAGATGGAGTTGGTGGGGTATGTCAGGATGTGCAGAAAGGACCCAGAAGTTCATGTTCGGGGCCACTGAACACTGCCCCTGAACCCACATTATTTGGTTCTCACTCCTGAGACTTTCAAATGAGGCAGAAAAAGCTTACACAAGATTCAAACCAGCTTAGGTAATAGCTTTCCTTAATCACTGAAAAGTACACAGTTTTGCATACTGTGTATCATTTATTCCTCACCTTAATTCTGAGGTGTATGGTTTCCATTGTACAACAGAAGGCAGGAAGTTAAATGATTTGTGCAAAGCTGAATAGCTCTACAGTAGTGTAATTTGCAGTAAGAAATAGTAACATAACACATAAAAAAAAATTTTTTAAAGCTGTATCCAGACTGTATAGTTCATAAAAATATCCTGACATTAGAGACAATTTGTACTTGAACAATGAGTTTAATACAGAGCATCCCAAGAACTCTTGGACTATTTGACAGTTAATTCTATACCAGGACCAGGCTTGCAAAATGGACTTAATACATTTTAAATCTTTGTTAATCTTTGACATCATCTCATGATACTAAGAAATTCAATGATCTTTCAACAGAGATACATAATGTACATTTCTGGTAAAAAATGCTGGGCAGGTTTGTGTCTACATAAGTATTTCCCAGTACTTTATAGATCAGAGCCTCTTAGGAAATGTCTCTTTTAGATTCTAACTCATTAAACCTGCATTACATGGAGTGGGTACTTCATATTTTTAACAAATTCTTTAACTGATTCTTCTGACCAGGACAGATTAGGAAATACTCACCAAGGCCAAATAAATCTCTCTAAATTACACAAAGTCGAATCATAGAGGTCCTAAAAACTCATTTGCTTATTACAATTATTGTTATGTTTATAACCTCTCAATAGAAACTTGAATTAACTACATTTTGCAGCTTTTATAGTACTTTAACATGCAGTGTATCATTTGAAACCCACAACAGTAGCCATCCTTACAGAAGCGCCAACTGAGGTCCCCAGGGAGTTACTTGCCCTGGCTCTTTCTGAGTGTAAAGTGGCAGAATGGAGATTTGAAGCCAGGCTTCTGAATTCTGTGCTTTGTGCATGACCACCAGTGTTGGTGAATCACCCCGTGCTGGTGGAAGTCTCTCAGCGGTCAGTGAGTGGCAGCAGGACTGAGAGGCAGGCGGAGGATGAGGCTTTGGTCACTGGCAGTGGTTGGGTCATTGCTATCTCTGGAAAAATGCCTCCCCTCATAAGGACAAGGATGCCATGCACAGATGAGCCAGTTTGTACACTGTTTTTGTTATTTCTAAATCATCTTCTTTTAGGAACTTCAAAGGCATTGTTTTCATTTCTTGACATGTTTGAAACTTGAGCCAAGTATCTGGTTTATCCAAATAACAAAAAAGAGCAAGATAACTGAACTCTGAAAGGTTTTAAGTTAGCAGAGATCTAGAAAGTCTGCAAATGATTTTGTTTCTGAAGGAAAGGGAAAAAATATCCACACAGAAACTGATGAAATTTCTGTTTATCAGAGATGATACAAGACTGCAGAAAATTGTAATTGTAAAGCCCCTTGTTATTTCTGTGTTTGAGTATTTGGTGGTTGAGTGTTAGAGAATTTTTTAAATTGAAGTTATAGTATTCATTAGAAACATTACAGGAAATCTAGTATCATTAGACCAGCTTACTTTAAGTAATTTCAGTTTTGTAATTTTCTCTGACATATAGAAAACAATTATGGTTGATTTTTAAATGATTTTCATTTCAGTCCCTATGTCTTAGTTTGTAGGTGGGAATTTCTTGCTGAGAAAGGCTGTCTTTACTGTAATGCAAGCTACTTTTGAATAAATGTTAATAGTGAGACCTTAAATAAATTATAGAAAAAGAAAAAACAAGAGTTCTTTTCAAAAGGACACTATTGAATTTGTCACTCTTAGACATTTAATATTTCTGTTAGTATTGAATGTGCTATTTCTTTTTGACAGAAATTGTATGTCAGAAATGTTTTCAGAATAGAGACTATGCTACATAGTCAAAGCATGAACCACTATTAGACCAAGTAAGGAATATCCTACTTCAATATCTTTTCTCCTATGTGACCTCCTGGAAAAAGTCAGCACAGTTACAGAATCAGACAACCCAAGTTCAAGTTTTAGCTCTGGGATTTTCCCACCACGTGACATTGTCTTAGTTATTTTTCTCTTGTTGCTGAGACAAAATACGCAATACCCAGCATTAAAGGGGAAAATGTTTATGTAGCTCACAATCCATAGAGGTTTCAGTCCATGATCTGCTGGCTCCAAAGCAAGGTGGCACATAGCAGAGGAGCAATGGTTCACGGTGGTTGGGGTGGCAGAAGACAGCAAAAGCAACAAGAGAAAAGGGAAGACAAGCCTCTTTTTGTTTCTTGTATTGTATCCAGTCTACCAAGATTAGGGCGCAGCCAGTGCAATCAGCAGACTGATCCAGCAATCACCCACCCTTAATCCCAGCACCCTTAACTGCAGCACTACAGAGTCAGCTGCCTTCAGAAGGCCCACCCCTACCCATCATGACCACATAAGGCTTTGCAGGGGCTCCATACACAAACCATAACAGACCTGTAACCCCTTCTGGCTTCACCTTGCTCACCTATGAATTGCAGTTAATAGGACCTATTTGACAGATAGTTGTGGATATAAAGTGTAATCCTGTATGTTCCATAGGGCCTGTACCAAGCAAGAACCTCATAATTGGTAGTCTTTTCCCTTATAATTGCATTTTTTCCTCATTTAGTTACCTCATCTAAATCAATAGATGTCAAAATGTTTTTAACAGACCTCCTCTAACAAATATTTACAGGATAAACTGAGTATGTTGGCACATGGCTATAATCTCAGCTACTCAGAAAGTTGAGGCAGAAGGGATACCATTTCAAGCCTAGCCTGGGCAATTTAATAAGACTGTTTCAAAATAGTAAAAGGCCAGGAGAGTGGGTTTAATCCCCAGTACAAAGAAAGGAAAGGAGAGAGAGGGGCTTACAGGGTGAAAAGGCATTCACTGTTTAACTCTTTAATGCCTCAGATTTCTCATGTTTACCTGGAATAATGGAAATCCTGACATGTAATCTGAAAAAAATATATTTCAAAACTATATTGAATACCTTTTAGGATGTCTACTGGAAATATCCAGTATTGGGATGGTGCGGAGTATAAGAAATCATGTAAACTTGTAATGTTGCTATAATGAAAAAGGTTTATCATATCATTTTTAAATGACCCATTAATCCCACTTCTAAGTACAATATATACATTGTGAAAACAAAATCTCAAGATACTTGTACATGTAGATTCATAGCAGCATTATTCACAAATCCAAGAAGTAAAGGAAACCCAAGTGTCCAACAGTGAGTGCATGGATCAACAGAGTGTGATATATACATATTCTAGACAATATTCAGTCTTTATAAAGGAAGGAAATAGTGACAGGCTACAAGATAGGTGAGCCTTGTCTTAGTCACCTTCTCATCACTGGGACATAACACTTCACACCAAAACTTAGAAGAGGAGGCGTTGATTTGGCTCACCTTTTAGTCCCTTGTTGGCTGGTTTTAAGGTAGAAACAGCTTGATGGGTGGGCCCTGCAGAGGAAAGCTGCTCACATCATGGTGGCCAGGAAGCAAAGTAAGACAGAAGCCAGGAGGGAAAGGTACCCTTCCAGATCTCTGCCTAGTGACCCCCTTTATAAGCAGGGCCCACCTCCTAACAGCTCATTCACCTCACAGATGAGTTCCGCACCCCATGTTTTCATCACTTCCTAAAAGCCCCATCTTTGCGCACATGAGGGGCTTTAGAGGACATTCTTAGCCTATTCCATAACAACCCTTCAGGAAATTTTGCTAAGTGAAATAACCCTCACAACAAGACAAACATTAAATGATTCTGTGAACGTAAGGTACCCGGAGTCATCAGATTCATGGACACAGAAGTGGAATGGTGACTGCTGTGGGCTGGGCGAAGGGGAAACTGGGGAATTGACTCCTAGGTACAAGGTGCCATTTTCAAGATTCAAAGAGTTCTGAAGGTTGGTTGCACAACCAAGGATGTAATAATAATAATAATATAATTCTACTGAAGTATATACACTTATGGTTAAGGTAGAAGTTTTATATTATGTGTATTTTTAATTGTTAAAGTATATTTTGTAACCAGTAAACTAGCATTTGAAAAGACCCAGTCAGTTGTAGTATCCAGTGAAATAAAAGTTCTGTAATTGAGAAAAGAGGTCAAAGTCAGCTCTGGTCTATCTTCCTGCATCCCTGGCAACAGCTGTTATCATGCACACCAGCCAAGGGTGTGCATAGGAAGCAAGCGGTGAGTGTTTCTGCCAAGGATGGACTGTCTCTCCCCACTGCTAAGCTGCTTGGAAGACCTACAGGACAGCCTGGCACTGCCTTGTCTAAATTACAATGTTCCATCCTCTATTTATCCCAGTAGAAGCCTCTGACAGTATAAATGATAAACAGGCACATATTATCCTTAGGAGAAAATAAATAAATCTCCAGAGTTTACAGCAAAACAGATCCAACACTCAGAGCCTGATTTTACAAAAAAAAAAAAAAAAAATCCAATTCCTAAGCAGCCTGGGAGCCCAGCTCTATCTGGTATCTGATCAAATGAGATTTAACTGGTGTCCCCGAGAGGGAAAGTGTCACTGACATCAATACCTCAATGTCAGTGGCAGCAAAGCAGCTGTGGACTTAATCTCCTTATCCAGAATGCACACAGAGAAAAGTTGGTATAGAATAGGCGAGCAGTCAGCAAAGTCGGAGAAGAAGAAAAAGACTTTCTCTAAAAAGATCTATTTCATTAAAACCTTGTGAATACAAAGTGAACAACAGCTTTCATCTTAATGGTCAGTACAGTATGAAAAATGCATGAGTTTACTTTATACTCATTAACTATACACAAAGTTGAATTTCTTTTAAAGTGAAGTCCTAGTTCCATCTCAGATTATTAAGGCTGGAGTGTGTTCTTACACGTACATGTAATAGTTATAAGTTTTTCTGGGTATAGTCTTCAAGTATTACATCTTCATCACTGGAAGCATCTTGGTTGCCTGTATGTTGTACCTTTAAGTCATTAAAAAATTAGGCATTCTCATAAAAACAAATGAGGTTCTAATATATACCAAAACTTGGGTGAACCTTGAAAACAACATGCTAGGTGAACAAAACCAGTCATGAAAAGACACATATTGGATGTTTCCATTTTTTAAAAAAATATATTCAGTCTAGCCATATCCACAGACAGAGAGTAAACTAGTAGCTAAACTGGTAGGGGATTAAGAAATTGAAAAATGAGAAATGGTTGCTTTCAGTGGTATAAAATTTCTGTTATGGATGACAAATGTTCTAGGATTAGATACTCATGATTTGTCCAGTTTATAAATAGACTGAACATCACTGAATTTTACACTTTAAAATGGTGTATTTTACTATTTGATAATTGTATTTTTAAATCTATAAAAATAAACTATGAGTAGATTTTTAGTGGAAAATAATAAAAATTTATGAGAAGAATATTTTTAAACTCAAGAAAATTAAAGCAGGACTTCAACTATGTATTTTTCTGAACTATATCCAAATCTATGTAACTTGAATATTATTTATTGAACATTTATTGATCACCTTTGGTTAAGGACATTCTTAGCCTATTCCATAACAACCCTTCAGGAAATTTTGCTAAGTGAAATAACCCTCACAACAAGACAAACATTAAATGATTCTGTGAACGTTGATCACCTGCTGTTTATTGATCACCTGCTCTGTGTGTAAGGGTGAGAGGACACATACCTCTTCCCTAAAAGACTTTCAAAAGATATGTGCAAGGTATAATAGAATAATAAGAAAAGTTTTAAATTTAGAAAAATGTTTACAGTAAAAGACACATTGCTGGGCCAGGGATTTAGCTCACTGGCATAAGCGCCTGCCTTGCAAGCACGAGGTTGTGAGTTCGATCCCAGCTACAAAAAAAAAAAAAAAAAGACACATTGCCTTTGTTTTTGTTTTGATTTGGTTTGAATATAGGGTCTCTCCATGTGGCCCAGGCTGGCCTTGAACTCAAGGTGATCCTCCTGTCTCAGCCTCCTGGGTGCTGGGATACAGGCATGTGCCATCACATTGCCTTTTATCTCCCATGAAATCTCCCATGAAAATACTGCCCCTCAATTCAAATGCATTTGTCCCATTATTCTTCCTAGTTTCTGAAGGGGGGGTGTTTGAAGTGAAGGGGAGATTTTTTTTAGAGAGATGAATGTCAATGTGCCCTTTAATACATTTTTTAAAATTTCAACATTCACCATATATTTTGATCACCCTGGTACACCTGCAGATTGAATGAGGATGATAGTTACCTTTGCTTAAATAGCCTTCTTGTGCTTTCTTTGTGAACCTTTTTATTAATCATTTTTCTGTTTCTGTTATTTTAAGGGTAATGCTAAAATATAAGAAGAAAATGATAAAATTTTTTGTTTTGTTATTTTTTTTTTAATTTTGATGGTAGTAAAATACCACAGAACAAGACGGAACAAAGCCAATTGAGACAGTGTAGTGAAATTGGTACAGAACTTCACAGCAGGTTACCAGGATAACAGTAATAGGTACAATAGTATATCTCGTTTTCTTCACAATAGTTGTTCTTTCAATCAGGTATATCAGAATCAAAGGAAACACAGAACATTATAGAACTTATCAAAACAGAATATTGAATAGAGCAGCACCATTAATCAGAACAAAGCAAAACAGTGATAAAAATATTTGCCTTCAAAGAGATAGTAGAAGAAAATCCCCCTTATTTGCTATTTTGCATATAGTCAGACTCGCAAGACATGCTCAGATCTCTGGCTCCCACTTGCTAACGGGGGTGGGGTAATGGGGGGGATTGGATATTTGAATCTCAGCCCGCTTACAACCACTTACCAGGGCAGCGGGCTGGCTGCTTGTTTTCCCAGCACCCTAAGTTCCAACATGGCTTGGATCTCAGGAGACGCTGGTGGTTCTTGCCCTGGGGTGACCACAACTTGCCAGGCCACAGCCACTTACCAGGATGGTGAGCTGGATGCTTGGTTTCCCAGAGCCCTTGTTTTGTTATTTTTTAAAACAGCATCTTACTGAATTGTTTACACTGGTTCAAACTTGCAATCTTCCTGTCTCAGCCTCCCAGAGTGCTGGGATTACAGGTGTGCACCACTACTTGCAGCTAGACATAAAATTTTGAAATGTGTATTTGTTAAATGGATATCCTCAGCCTATTCACACCTTCATCTTCATTTATCTTATTTTGTAACCTTTAACTTTTTTAAGCCATAGTAGTAGCAAGTGGGAAAATTCAAAAAAGATGCTGGATTCCCTCTCCACATTTAATTATTAGAGCTCATATTTATAGAGGATGTGGCAAGTAGCCAAACTGAAATAGTTCTATTATTTAATTTTCATTATCTAGAAGATTTTGAGTGGTGGTATCCTTTTAGTCTTTCCCTTAGTGATACTTTCTTCCAGACATTTTCAAAAGATAATAAGAAATAGGTGCAGAAAAGAGGGAAGGACCAATCAATTCCCCTTGATAGACTTCAGTTAAAAGGAAAGCCTGCCGTTTCTCACTGGCAAGTTAGGGAATGGGAATGGTCCTGCTTTCACCTTAGGGAGCAGCAGCAATGCCCTTACTTTGGTGATTTGCATAAGATGAGCTTTGCTGTTCCCTCAGCCTGGTTGTTTTTTCTGAACAGCTGAGAGAGAAGGAATTCACAGGCTTCGCCAGAGGAAATGGCTTCATGTCCTTGTCTTCTGAAATATGGCGCCCATTGTCTCCGTCACATGGTAGCCTATATATCATGTTGGTACCATGTGTTTCTGTCATGTTTTATGGGCCACAGCTCAGCCCTGGCTTCCTATTCTTTACTGTTTCTACCCTAGCCAGAGTCCTGCTGTAGTCCTTGCAGACTGATCCTGTGCTGAGCTGATGTTTCCATATCTTCCCTCCCTTGCTCTCCTCCTCCTCCTCCTCCTCCTCTTCTTCTTCTTCTTCTTCTTCTTCCTCTTCCTCTTCCTCTTCCCCTTTCTTCCTTTCTTCCTTCCTTCCTTCCTTCCTTGTTCCCATATGGACATTGAACTCAGGGCCACTGCACTGAGTTACCCCAGCCCTATTTTACTATTTTATTTTAAGACAGGCTCTCAGTAAGTTACTAAATTGCCCAGGCTGAGTTTGAACACTAAATTCTCAGTTTCCCAAAGGGCTGGGATCACCAGTGTGCACTACTACATCTTTCTTAAAATACCTCTTATATCCAGAAGAACTGACCACAATTTAGCTCCTTCTGATTTTGACTCCTGTGTGATTTTTTTTTATCCAGTCTTTTACTTAATGCCCTTGTGAGATGCAGTTGTTTCATACATTTTAAATATCTATGTGATAAATAATAAAAAGAATAGTGTAGTGCCTCACGCTTTCATGTTTCTCAAATGCTAAGCAGCATTCTAAAGATTCTGTGCTTATTAACTCATTTAACCCTCATGACAGTGCTGAGTGCTCTCATTAGCCTGATTTTAAAGATGAGGAAGTAAAGAAACTTACCTGAGGTTAGGGAGCTAATGCGGAACAGGCCTGGAATGGGAACCTGAGCAGGGAGCTCATAACCACTGTACCAACGCCTTCCCCTCTCTTGGCCTGTTGTCGCACCACTCAGAGAAAGGCTTTTTAGAATCCAAACTGGCTGCGTGTGTGAACTGCTAAGAAGTCCAGGACCTGGCTTGTGAGGGAAGCACAATGGGGTCAAACACACTGTGACAGCAGCCTTGTGACATTTGGAAAGTGGGTTTGAAGGCAGGGGAGGCTTTAGGGTCTTCATCTGTAAAATAAAGACAAAATATTAGTATCTCTTTCTAGGATTGTAGTATGAATTAAATGAGAAAAGGAATGGAGACTACCTGTGAGTTCCTTTCCTCTTTTTGACATTAATTATCTCTTCGTTCCTATGGACAGTCCTGCAGGGAAAGTGACAGTTACTTTGTCCACTTCTAGATGAGAAAATAAGTTCAGACCAGCTAACACATTCCTGCTATCACCCAACAGGAGAGTGGGTGTGGAAGAGTGGGGATTGGGGCTTCTTATTCTCATCAGCAAGGCAACACACTTTCTGCTAGATCTGTACTGAGAAATGGGCTTGAAATGAAGTTATAACCAGAATAGAATTTCTCCTTTACCTCCAGATTCATTGTTAAAAATCTGCAAATTTCTAAACACCTTCATAGTTTAGGAAGTATAGCAAAAAACTTTAGAAGTTTATCATCTTATCTAAAAAGTGATCATTATAAGATATAATACGATCTGATGCTCCATCCTACCATGCGGTGTGTATTATTAGAGAGTGCCGAGATAAACCGTAGAGGAATATACTGAATTTGTTACCGATACAGGAGATCTTGGTTTGTTTGGGAGATTTCCTTCTTTCTTTGCTAAAAGTAAAAGGCAATTTTTACTTTTTCAAATTGAGATGTTTAAGCCTTACTTCAGTGGTTGGTGCCTTTAATAAATGTAAGTTATAGATGAAAAGCCCTGTGTGAAATTCAGAGTAGAAAGAATTTAGCATAGAAGAAAATGACTCAACTGCAAAAGAAAAAAGGCCAGGAATCTCACTGTGAGAACACAAATCCACAAAAGGGACAGCATTAATCTATGTCATTTTCTTGAGTACTTGATTAACTGGTTGCCCCAGGAACTTGAGATAATTAAACTTGCTCTGTATTTTATTCTTGTTTAGTCAAAGTCTGAGTATTAATCCAGATCCTATTAATGTCTTATATGAATACTGTTACAGCCAGTGCCCTTCCTTGCTGTTTGTAAAATGTTTGCATGTATATATGGGATTCCTTTTTTTATCTGGGGGAAAAAAATTTTTGTTTTGAGACAAAATCTCACTGTGTAGTCCAGGCTGGCCTTGAACTCACAGCAATCCTCCTGCCTCAGCCTCCCAACTGCTGAGATTACAGTCCTGCACCACCATACCCTGTTGACGTTTTTATCTTTAGCTACCATATTTAAAAGATAGTTTAGAAATAAATACTACAGAAAGGAAAGCATTGGTTAATCATATTTATACCTTAAGACTTTTAGAGTGAAAAATCATTACATTAAATAGTTTCAGGAAGAGTTAAATTAAATATTATTGTGATAGTGATGAAACTCTGGACTTTAGTGAAACCCAAAAAGTTACAGACAAGAGGGAGAAATGATGCCTGATAATTGGGAAAGGTGGCATCTTAGCAAGCCCAAGTTCTCTGACTCTAGTTAAATCAAATAACCTCTTTGGTCTCTTCTTTACCCAATGATTAGACAGAGTAAACTCAAAGATCCTTACTAATTAAAAAAAAAAACTTCCTAAGAGTTAATATATTCTATAACATTTTGAATGTACAAGAAAAATATTGTTATAAGAAGAAACATCACATTAATAAGTTAATTTATACAATATTAAAGTTAATATCTACCATTGTACTAAACTCAGGTGAGATTCAAAACTCTTGGTTAAATTTAGTTTTACCCGGGGCTGGGGACTTAGCTCAATGGCATAAGTGCCTACCTTGCAAGTGCTAGGTCATTTCAAGCCCCAGCACCAAAAAAAAAAAAAAAAAATTTAGTTTTACTCAAATTTTAATTCAGGCTTCTTTTCATAAATAAGATATAAATGTTAAGTTAGTGAAAAAAACAGTACTATGTCTTCAGGTTTAGCGTATCTCTGGGCTCAGCAGTTTCCCTCAGAGTTTCACCATTTCACCATTAGCTTTGTCCAGCTGAGGAACACAGAGGTGGTGGAGGGGGCTGCATATCAGCCAACAATAAAATACAGCCGCTGTTTTGGTACACAGTGAACAAGTGTCCATGACAGAAATTTGCTGGAAAACCAAGAAGCATAAAGCCATCTATAATCTCAGTCCTAAAGATGAGTTGTTACATTTGAGTCACTATCCCTAAATCCATGCGGAATGCATGTAAACTTTTGCTTTTCGTTTAGCACATCGTATTTCCTATGGGGTTACTTTATGTTTACCTTAAATATGTAACTTTACAAATAGTATAAGAACTTGGCAGCAATATCCAGTAGTTCAGTTCTTCCTTCCTGTCTCTGTGGAGTTGAGTCTTACATTTTTGGGGTGCATTTTATGTGTACATAATAACATCACAGGGAATTTGGACCTGTATGTGACACACAGTTTGCTGCTCTTTTGCCCCATTTCCTTCCACTCCCTTTAATCTGTCTTATGATTTTTTACAAAAGCTTTGTTTCCATTTTTTCCTTCTGTTCTTTTTTTTTCTTGTGTCTTCTTTCCTTCCCCTCTTCTCCCTCCCTTGTTCCCCTTCTCATTGTTGTTCCCATTTCCCAGGGTCTGCTATACATTTTGGCACTTATTTACACTCTCGGTTTCTAACACCAGAGAAGTAATGCAGTATTCAAACACATCCGTCCAAAGTATTTCACTTAAGAGTATGGTCTCAGGGTGCAACCATTTAGCTAGAAATGTCTCGAGTTTACCCTTCTTTGTAGCAGAGTAGTACTGTACTGTATATTAGAAAATACACACACACACACACACACACACACACATCTTCTTTATCCATTTGCAGTTGATGAGCATTTGGACTGTTTCCAAGATTTACCTGTTACAAACTGTGCCACTATGAACATTGGTGTGCATATATCACTGTAATATGATGCTTTTAATTCTTTAGGGACCATACCAAGAAGGGAAATAGCTGGGTGAAATGGAATTTCTAGTTTTAGATTTTTTGATGGATCGCTACACTGATTTCCAAAGCGACTGCACCTGTCTACATTCCCCGCAAAGTGGAGAATGGTTCCTTTTTCCCCACAGCCCCAATAAGCATTTGTCATTGGTTGTTTTCTTAATAATAACCATTCTTTCTGGAGGGAGATGGAATCTCACTGTTGTTTCATTTTGCATCCTTTGAATGATCTAAGTTATTGAACATTTTTTCATAAATTTATTTGCCATTTCTATTCTTTATCTGAGAAGTGTCTGTTCATTTCAGATGCCCATTTTGGATTAGGTCTTTAAATTTAAGCGAAAGGTCTGATTTTTTAAAATTCTTTATATTCTAGATATTAGTTCCTTGAAAAACAGCTGGAAAAAACTTTTTTCCATACTATGGGTAGTTGTCTCTTCACTCTGTTGGTGGTTTCTTTTGCTGTGCAGAAGCTTTTTAGTAAGATGAGATCCTAGTAGTTAATTCTTTGTGATATTTCCTGTGGGACTGGGATTTTGTACATAAAGTTTTTGCCTACACCAATGTCTTCAAGAGCTGTACTTCTTCACTTTTCCAGACAATTTAGTGTTTCTGTTAAATATTTAAATCTTTGATCCATTTTAATTTTAGTTTAGTGCTTGATGCAAGATATAGGCCTAGTTTTAATCGTCAGCTTGTGGAAAGCCAGTTTTTCTGACACCATTTATTAAACAGGCTATCTTTCTTCCAGTCAAGGTGTTTGGCTCCTTTGTCAAAGATAAAGTGGGTGTGTTTGGAGTTGTGTCTGTGTGTTTTAATCTGTTCTACTGATCATCATCTCTGTTTTTATCCTAGTACCATCCTGTTTATATCACAGTAGCTTTGTAGTATAATTTCAACTCAGGGATTGTGATGCCCCTTGTCTTGCCTTTGTTTCCCAGAAATGCTTTTGCTATTCTAGGTCTCTTCTGGTTAGAAATGAATTTTAGGATTTTTTTCTCTTATTCTGTGAGATATGGTATTGGTGTTTTTGGAGAGATCTTATTAAATCTGTGTAACACTTTTGGAAGTATGCAAATTTTCACTATATTTGTCCTGCCTACCCAAAACAAGGGATATCTTTCCATTTTCTGATATCTATTTTGATCTCCTTTTTAAGAGTACTGTGGTTTTCAATGTAAAGATCTTTTACTTCCTTTGTTAGATTGTGTTTTTTGGATGCTATTGTGAAAGGTGTTGTCTCCCTAATTTCTCTCTCAGTGAGTTCCTTATTTGTTTATGGGAATGCTATTGATTTTTGAGTGTATCTAGCTGTGCTACTGAATTTGGTTATTAAATTTAGAAGTCATTTGGTGGATAATTTAACTTCTTCTTTTTGGTAATGATAATTTAACTTCTTCCTTTCTTATTCCTTTTATTTCTTTCCTTGTCTAATTGCTCTGGCTAATGTTTCCAGAACTGTATTGAATAAGAGTGGCGACAGTGGATATCCTTGTCTTGTTTCTGATTTTAGAGTGAAAGCTTTCAGTTTTTTTCCATTTAGTGTGATGTTGGCTATTGGTTTGTCATAGAGGGCTTTGCCAGATTGACATACAGACCATCTATTCTAATTTTCTGTAGGGTTTTTATCATAATGGGTGTTGGACTTTGTCAAATTCTTTTTCTGCATTTATTGAGATGATTATATGGTTTTTGTCCTTGGCTCTGTTAATATGGTGTATTAAATTTATTTATTTGTGTATGTTGAATCATTCCTGCATCCTTGGGATGAATCCTACTTGGTTATGGTGTATTGTCGTCTTGATGATTTGCTGCATACTGTTTGCTAGTATCTTTGGTTTGTTTGTTTTTGTTTTTTGACACCAAAAAACTAATCATGTTTTTGAGACCAGAAACTCATTATGAGAACTCATTATGTAGTTTAGACTAGCCTTGAACTCAGTATGTAAACCAGGCTGACCTTGAATTCATGGCACTCCTCCTACCTGGGACTCCCAAGTGCTGGGATTACAGGTATGCACCACCATGCCTAGGTTATTTGTCAGTATCTTACTAAGCATTTTTGCATCTATGTTCATTAAGGAGTTTGGCTTGTAGTTCTCTTTTTTGGTTAGATCCTTCTCTGGTTTTGGTATCAGGGTAATGTTTGCTTCCAGGAATGAATTTGGAAGAATTGCTTCCCTTTCAGTTTCATAGAAGAGTTTGAGAAGTAGCAGCAAAAGGTTGTCTCTAAATTTCTTACAGAATTCAGCAGTGAATCTGTCAGAGACTAGGTTTTTCTTTGTTGGTAGGCTTTTAATTACATCTTCACTTTCATTAACCAATATTGGTTTATTTAGACTTTTATAGCTTTGTGATTCAGCTTTGGTAATTCATATGTGTCTAGGAATCTGTCCATTTCTTCTGTTTCCCATCCATTATTAGAATACAGATTCTCAAAGTAGGTATTGGTGATTTTCTGGATTTCTACAGGATATGTTGTGATTTCAGTCTTTCCATTCCTTATTACATGGATTTGAGTCTATATATAAACTATATATACACACACACACACACACACACAAATATATGGTTGGCTAAGGGTTTGTCAATTTTATTTAATCTTTCAAAGAACCACCTCTTCAATTCATTGATTCTTTATATTGCTTTCTTAGTCTCCACTGCATTAAATACTACCCTGATCTTTATAATTTCCTCCTTTGTGTGACTTGCTTGACTTGCTCTTCTTTTTCCAAAAGCTTGAGGTTCAACATTAGGTTGTTCACTTAATTTTACTCTGTTTCTCTGACATGGGAATTCACAACTATAAATTTATCTCATAAGACTGCTTTCATCGTGTCCCATAATTTCTGGTATGTTGTATTGCCATTATCATTTAATTGTAGAAACTGTCTAATTTTTTCTTTAATTTTATCTCTGACCCATGGGTTGCTTAGGAGGATGTTGATTTCCACATATGTTTGTGTTTCTTTTGCCATTGATTTCCAGTTTCATTACACTGTGGTCTAATAATATGCATGGCATAATTTCAATTCTTTTGCATTTATTTAAGCATGTTCTATGAGCTAGTATGTGGTCTCTTTTGGAGAATGTCCCTTGTACAGCTGAGAATGTGTATTCTGATGTTATGGGGTAGAACACTGTGTAGAGATCTATTGAGTCCCTTTGTTCAAAAGTTTGGTTCAGTTCTGCTATTTCATTGTTGATTTTTCTTCTAGTTGATCTATTTGTGACTAGAGAGTATTGAGGTCCCCCATTACAATCCTATTAGTGCTAATTTGATTTGTCATTCCTGTTAATATTTGTTTTATACAGTCGGGCACACAGGTATTCAGTGTACATTTTTGTTTTGTAGCTCTTATAAACTTTATATTTCATTGTTATCATTTTTACTCTATATAAGAAATTATCTCTAATACTTTCATGTTTGCCATTTTTCTCTTTTTTTGAGTAGATTAAAGTTTATATCTTGTATCATATTCTTATTGCCTGAGGAATTTCCTTTTACATTTATGTATCACAGGTCTGCTGGTTATGATTTAGCTCAGTTTTGTCTGTCACAAAAGTCTTTATTTTTTCCTTGACTTTTTAAAAGACATTTTCATTCAACATAGCATTCTCATTTGACACTTGCTTAAAGTCATTATTTAAAGATGTTATTCTTTGTTTTCTAGGTACATAATTTTTGCTGAGTTATCAGCTGCAATTACTGTCTTTGTTCTCTGTATGAAATGTATCTTTTTTTCCTTTCTGGCTACATTCAAAAATTTTGTTTATTATCTTCCATTTTAGAAATTTGACTGATATGTCTCCTTGTGGAATTTCTCTTTCTTGGTTCTTCCTGAGCTTCTTGAATTTGTAGTTTTGTGTCTTTCATTGTTTTTAGAAAATTCCTTTTTTTTTTTTTTTCTTTGAGACAGGGTCTCACTTTGTAGTACAGGTTGGCTTTAAACTTGCTTATGTAGCCCAGGCTGGCCTCAAACTCACAGTGATCCTCCTGCCTCAGCCTCCCAAGTGCTGAGATTACTGGCATACACCACCATGCCCAGCAAGTTTGAGAAAATTTTTGACTTCTTGAATCATTCATTTTGTTTGATTCTTTCTCTTCTTATGCAAATCTATTAAGCTGCTTCATATTGTCCCATAGCTCTTAGACACTCAGTTCTTTTTCTCTGTTTTCCTCTCTGAATTTCAATTTAGAAATTTATTAGTTGATCTATCTTTAAATTCCCTGATTCAAAGAAACGAAACCCCATAAAGTCTACTCATAACCCCATCAAAGGAATTCGTTTCTGACATTGTGGATATTCTTTTCAAGTGTTTCCATTTAACCTTCTCTGTCTTTTTATTAAATTTCTTATTAGTACATGTTAGTAGTACATAGTGTTTACATTCCTTGTGGAGAGTTGGTACATGTACGTAATACATCTTAATTCTTTTTTTCATCCCCTTTCTCTTTTCTCCTTCCCCCTTCCTTCCCTGGAATTCTCTGTCTTCTCCTGTCTGTCATTCACCTATTCCCCACTAGACAGAACCTGGAGTTTTATATGTGGAACAGGGGAGGTAGCAATTGTTAGTACTTTTGCTTAGAGAGAGGTGTGCCTTCTTCCATCAGACTCAAATATCAGAGGTGGAACCGGAGGTTGAGCTGAGTTGGCAGTCAGTCAGAGGCCTCAGATCACTCCAGAGCAGGCTGTTCCGTGTCTGGCTCAGGGTGTGGACTGAGGTGTCAGTCCTCCTCTCTCAGCTTTCCAGGGACCCCTGTGGCAGAGGAGGCACAGGAAGCATCTCTGGGCATCATGAAAGTTTCCCAGCTGCCTCAGTCTCAGTCTGTGGGGTGTTCTTAGCATCAGGTCTGGGTCTTTCTTGCCCTTTCTGTCACCACAGCCAAACTCAGCCATGTTTCTGTGGTTGCTGTTTTGAGAGCTCTTCATATACACAGGGAAATCACATCCCATTAAGCTTGTGCCAATTTTTATTTCATCGGTAGCAAATGAGAGATCTTTTAACAAAATTTCTCTCTAACATAATTGGGCTCTGTCATAGGTCAAGATTCCAAAATTTTACTATTTGCTTAGACAGTGGAAAACATAGCAACAGGCTTCATGCATAATAGGGCATAATATATTTTTATTGGTTAACTGAAAAATAATTCTACCTCCAATTAGCTGTTTCTCAATCTGCAAATTATTGCTCAATTCTGTGTCTTGTTTTCTTTATCAGATGGAGTTAATGGTTTTTATACTGCTATTCACTGGATTGCCATGAGGAAAGAATGAAATTACAGATGTGTTTGTAAGGCCTGTGTAACACTTTTATGAAATTTAGCATTGGAAAGTATTCCTCTAGGAAGGAACAGAGAGGTATAGACAATATAGACATTGAGAATTCAAGGCACCCTTTTGAAATCTATCCTTCTACCATGTGAAGAAATACATGAATATGAAAGAGGGTAGAATTAAAAGAGTTCTTCGTCTCACTAAAATTAGCCTGCTGGGACAAAGGTTAATTAAATCTTTCTCAACCAGGCAAGAGCCCATTTTTTAAAGGCTGACAGCACAGAAACCCTTACTCACCCTCGGAAGTGAGGAGTCCTTGGGTCACATCATGCTTGGGCTCAGTGAGCTCTCTTCCTGACCTATACTTCTGAATCCCTCATCAGATACCTCACCTGCCAGTGGAAGACAGGAGTCACTGCTCTGTGCTGCTTAGATCCTTAGATCAGCACACTGTTGGGAGCAGAATGCAGAAACAAGACAAATGTGAAGGGCATCACAAAGTTTGTTTCCTCCTGCTGGCTTTCACCTCCACCAAAGAAAACTGAAGTATGAACCCTTCAGGGTATATGATTTCTTTTACTCTTTTGTAACCTATCTCAGAAAGCTATAACTTTCAGCTGTAAGCCAGTGTGCCTAAAGCAAGGATGAAATACACCAGCCAAATCCAGCCCCTGCCAATTTTTGTAAATAAAGCTTTATTAGAACACAGCCACTCCATTTCTTCATATACTGTGTGTGGCTGCTCTGTGCTACAGTGCCAAAAATGAGCAGATGCATCAGAGACAGTGTGGCCAGCAAGGCAGAGAAGTTTGCTATCTGGACAGTTTGCCTCCCCATGTTCTAGAGCAATAATATTAGTCCTTTCCATTCCCCACCAGTGTTAAGACAATTTTTTTACATGTCAGGTCAATTCTTGCTTATTTTTAATGAAATAGTCACTAATTTCTATTTGGGCATCTTTATTTTTTTAATTTTTTATATTTTTTTATTTTAAAGAGAATAAAACAAAAGACAGATCTAAGCAGATCAGAACAGAACAATGTAAGCAACACAGCACTTCAAAACAAGACAATTGGATATTAACAGTAGCTATCATGTCTCTTTCTTTGAAATAGTTGAGCTTAGCTTTACACACAATAATGTCAAACATAACAAAATAGAATAAAAGCACTCAAGAGAATGAAAGTATTGCCAGGCATTCTGAACCAAATAACCGAAGATGAACAATGGCTGCTATATTATCTCATTTGCCATAAAAATTTTGTTTATACAAAATTATCATACATATTAAAATCCAGTAAGACACAACATGATAGAACCAATGTTAATAGAAAAACAAGAGCATGGTAGGACTTCAGAGCAAGATGATATTAAATCAACAATGGCTGCCATATTGTCTTGCCTTCAAAGTAACTATTCATACGATCACATATACTAAGATCAAACAAAACAGAATAAAACCATTCCAACCAATGGATGAAAACATAAGACTTCAAAGCAGTATAATGGTGAACAATGATTTCCATAAAATCTTCTGTACTCTTAACATTTCTTACACTAGGGAGACTATACGGTATTTATACATGTGAGTTTGATTTATTTCACTTATGAGTATAGATTCAAGTTGCATCCATTTATTTATAAATATCTCAATGTGATCATTCTTTCTGAGTAATACTCCATTGTATAAAAGTACCACAATTTTTTTATCTATTCCTTGTTTGATGGGCACTTAGATTGTTTTCAAGATCTGGCTATTACAAATTGTGCCACTATAAACATGGGTGCACATATATCACTGTGGTAAGATGTTTTCACATCTTCTGGGAATATGCCTAAGAGTGGAATAGCTGGGTCAAATGGGACCTCCAACCCCAGCTTTTTGAGGAATCTCCAGATTGACCTGCACAGTGGTTGTACCAGTCTACACTCCCACCAACAGTGCAGAAGAGTTCCTTTTCCCCAGAGCCTCTCCAGCATTTGTTGTTGGTAGTTTTGTTGATCCTGGCCATTCTTTCTGGAGTGAGATGGTATCTCAGTGTGGTTTTAATTTGCATTTCTCTAATGACCAATGATGATGAACATTTTTTCATGTATTTATTTTCCATTTGTATTTCTTCCTCTGAGAACTTTGTGGTCATCTTGGATGCCCATTTTTGGATTGGGTCTTTGAATTTCGGGGGTCTGATTTTTTTTAATTCTTTATAAGTTCTAGACAGAAGTCCTTTGTCTGAAGGACAGTTCACTAAGATTTTTTTCCCAGTTTGTAGGTTTTCTTTTCACTCTGCTGGAGATTTCCATGGACATGCAGAAACCCTTTAATAAGACGTGGTCCCAGTTATTGATTCTGGGAAGTATTTCCCGTGCAGTTCGGTTCTTGTTCATGAATTCTCTACCTACCCTTATGTCTTCAAGATTTTTACCTACTTTGTCTTGCAACAGATTTAGTGTTTCTGTTTTAATATTTAGATCTTTGATCCAGTTGGATTTTAGTTTAGTAGATGGTGATAGGCATGGGTCTAATTTTAGTTTTCAGCATATGGATAGCCAGTGTTTCCAGCACCATTTATTAAAGAGACTGTTGTTCTTCCAGTGAACATGCTTAGCCCCTTTATCAAAGATAAGGTGGTTGAGTGTGTTTGTAGTTGTATCTTCTAGTCTATTCCATTGATCTTCAGGTCTGTTTTGATTCCAATTCCAAGCTGATTTTATTACAGTAGCTTTGTAGTATAACTTCAAGTCAGGGATTATGATGCCTCCTGCCTTGGCTTTGCTGCTTAGAATTGCCTTTGCTATTCTAGGTCTCTTATTGTTCCAGATGAATTTTAGGAGTGATTTCTCTAGATCTATGAGGTATGTTAGTGGTATTTTATTGGGATTGCATTGAATGTGTATAACAATTTTGGAAGAATGACCATTTTCACAATATTTATTCCTGCTATCCATGAACAAGGGATGTCTTTCCATTTTCTGAGGTCCTCTTCAATTTCTTTTTTCAGGGTATTATATTTTTTGCTGTGCAACTCTTTTACATCTTTCATTAGATTAATTCCTAAGTATTTCATTTTTTTTGGGTGCTAGTGTGAAGGGTGTGGCTTCTCTTATTTCTCTCTTGGTGATTTTTGTTGTTAGTGTATAAGAATGCTATTGACTTTTGAGTATTGACTTTTTATCCAGCTACATTGCTGAATTTATTTATTATATCTAGGAGACTTTCAATGGAGGTTTGGGGGTCTTCTATGTAGAGTATCATGTCATCTGCAAATAATGATAATTTAACTTCTTCTTTTCCTATTTTTATTCCTTTTATTTCTCTCTCTTGTCTAATTGCTCTGGCTAGTATTTCCAGTACTATATTGAATAGGGGCGGTGATAAGGGACATCCTTGTCTTGTGCCTGATTTCAAAGTAAAGGCTTTCAATTTTTGGCCATTTAATATAACACTGGCTGTTGGTTTGTCGTAGATGGCCTTTATCATATTGAGATAAAGACCATCTATTCCAATTCTCTGTAAGGTTCTTATCATGCATGGGTGTTAGATCTTATCAAAAGCTTTTTCTGCATCTATAGAAATGATCATGTGATTCTTGCTTTTGACTCTATTGATATGGTGGGTTACATTTATTGATTTACGTCTGTTGAACCATCCCACATGCCTGGGATGAATCCTACTTGGTCATAGTGTATAATCTTGATGATTTGCTGCATTGTGTTTGCCAATATTTTATTGAGAATTTTTGCATCTATGTTCATTAGGGAGATTGGCCTGTAGTTCTCTTTTTTAGTTGGGTCTTTCTGAGGTTTTGGTACTAGAGTCATATTTGCTTCCAGGAATGACTTAGGGAGAATTGCTTCCCTTTCAATTTCACTGAAGAGTTTGAGGAGTGTCGGCATTAAGTCTTCTTTGTATTTCTTGTAGAATCCCGCAGTGAATCCGTCTGGGCCTGGGCTCTTCTTTATTGGTAGGGACTTGATTACATTTTCAATTTCATTAATAGAAATTGGGTTATTCAGCAGTTTTACATCTTCTTGATCCAGCTTTGGTGGTTCTTATGTTTCCAGGAATCTGTCCGTTTCTTCTGTGTTATCAAACCTATGAGAGTAGAGGTTTTTGAAATAGTTGTTGATGATCGTCTGTATTTCCACAGGGTCAGTAGTGATTTCTCCTTTTTAACTCTGTATTACATGAATTTGAGTCTTTTCTTTCCTTTTTTTAATTAGGTTGGCTAAGGGCTTGTCAATTTTATTTATTCTTTCAAAGAACCAACTCTTTGATTCATTGATTCTTCGAATTGTTTTCTTAGTCTCTATTGCATTAATTTCTGCTCTGATCTTTATAATTTCCTCCCTTCTTTTGGCTTTGGGCTTGGCTTCTTTTCTTTTTCTAGATGTTTCAGGTGTAATATCAGGTTGCTTATTTGTGTTCGTTCTGTTTTCCTAATGTGGGAACTCAGTGCAATAAATTTTCCTCTGAGGACCGCTTTCATTGCATCGCACAGGTTCCGTTAAGTTGTATTTGTATTTTCGTTTGCTTGTAGATATTGTTTAATTTCTTCTTCAATTTCCTCTGTGACCCACTGATTGCTCAAGAGTGTATTATTTAATTTCCATGTGTTTGTGCGTTTTTTACAGTTACTTTTATCATTAATTCCAGTTTCATGGTGTTATGATCCGATAACATGCGTGGTATAATTTCAATTCTTTTGCATTTACTTAAATATGTTCTGTGGGCTAGTATATGGTCTATTTTAAAGAATGCCCCATGTACTGCTGAGAAGAATGTATATTCTGATGTTGTTGGATGGAACGCTCTGTATACATCTATCAAATCCATTTGTTCACAGGTGTGATTCAGTTCTGTTATTTCTTTGCTGATTTTCTGTCTAGTTGATCTATCCCTTGGCTTCTGTTAAGGTCTCCTGTTATAATTGTGTTATTGCCTATTTGAGTTTTTATTTCTGTTAATACTTGCTTTGTGTAGTTGGGTGCTCTGGAATTTGGTGCATATATATTTAAGGTTGTTATCTCTTCCTCTTGCAGTTTTCCCCTAACTAGTATGTAGTGACCTTCTTTATCTCTTCGGACCATTCTTGGTTTGAAGTTCACATGGTCTGCAAACAGAATAGCTACCCCCACTTTTGTTTTTTTTAGTTCCTGTTGCATAGAGTATTGTTTTCCATCCTTTGACTTTCAGTCTATGAGTTTACTTTTGGATTTCTTGTAGACAGCATATGGTTGGACATTGTTTCTTGATTCATTCTGCCAGTCTGTTTCTTTTAATTGGTGAATTGAGGCCATTTACATTAATGGTTATAACTGTCATATATTGGTTTATTGTTGACATGTTATCTTTCTGATGTTGTATCTTAGCTTTCCATTCTGTTTGTCTGTCTTGCTTAGTGGTTTTTTCCTATGTGTATCTAGAATGTCTTTCCGTATTCTTTGTAGGTTTGGTTTGGTGATCATGAAGTTCTTCAGCTGTTTTTTGTCATGGAAGTATCTTATTTCTCCATCCATTTTGAAGGACAGTTTTGCAGGGTACATCAGTCTGGGTTGGAAGTCATTTTCTTTAAGGTTCTGAAAAACTTCATTCCATGTTCTTCTTGACTTCATTGTTTGTATTGTGAAGTCTGCTGTGATTCTGATAGGTTTTCCTTTATAGGTGACCTATCTTTTCTCTCTAACAGCTTTTAAGATTCTATTCTTATGTTGGATTTCTGGGATGGTGATTATTATATGTCTGGGTGTAGTTTTGTTTTGGTTTTGGCTATTTGGAGTTCTATATGCCTTACTAATCTGTATGTCAGTTTCCATACTCATGTTTGGGAAGTTTTCAGCTATTACTTCTTTAAATAGCCTCTTGATATCATTTGTGTTGTCCCCTTCTTTTTTTTACCCCTATTAATTTTATATTGTTTTTCTTTGCATCATCTTGCAGCTGTTGAATTGTTATTTCCTGATTTCTTCTTGTTGTTAGAAGATCTTTCCTTTCCTGTTCACTAGTTGCAATCTTATCTTCAAGGTCTGAGATTCTATCTTCACTTTCGTTAAGGCGGTTTTTGTAACTTTCATTAGAGTTTTTGATTTCCTGTATATCTCTTTGAATCTGCTTAATGCATTCTGTTTGTCTCTTAAACTGTTCATTCAGGGATTCTATCATTTTGCTTTGTTCCTCTAATTTTTTAGCTGTGTCGTTGGATGCATTCAGTATTTCTTTCACTACTTTTATCATTTCTTCTTTTACCTGGGAGAATATTTCTGATTTGAGTACCCTCATAGCTTTCCATACTTGCTTCTTTATTTCAGTTGATATCATTTCAGGCATTTCAGCTGTATGTGTAGTATTTTCTTCTATGTGCATGGCTCCTAGGTTTTCTTGGGATAGGCTGGAGGTTTTAGATTGCATTTTGGTCTTTCGTTTTGTCATTTTCCTATATTTCCGTGTATCCAGCAATTTTTCAAAGCTTTCCCTGGATATGTTGGAAATCACCTCCTGAGCCCTCTGCTACTGGGACTCACTTGGCTTTGGCTCCCCTTGTATGGTAGGCCTGGCTCCCCTGGTTGAATGGAGGTTGCTGGGCATGGTCCACTCAAGACCGGGGAACCTCTGGAGCCTAGTCCAGTGACCTAAGGGGGTTGGGCAGGCACCCAGCCTCCGGGATTGATGGTCCCAAACTTTTCTGGGCCTGCTCTGGCGAGCTGCAACTCACCTCGCGATGCGGCACTGGCTTGGCTCCCCCTTCGGCGGGTTGAACGAAGGTCGCTGGGCACAATCCACTCAAGCCCACAGAACCTCTGGAGCCTAGTCCAGTGACCTAAGGGGGCTGGGCAGGCACCCAGCCACCGGGATTGATGGTCCCTAACTTTTCTGGGCCTGCCCTGGCGAGCTGCAACTTACCTCACCTATTTGGGCATCTTTAAATAATGAGAATAATCCTTAAATATTGTGAGAATATGTCTTAATTTATATTTTATTATCTCTAAATAATGAGATAAGACAATTATACATCTGCATTTGTGGTAGAATGTACAATTGTTGAAAATGTTTAACTAGAAAAGGCTGTTGAAGATATGAAAGGAAAAGACATGTAACATACCATTAAAGTGCTTAGTTACTTTTCTCATTACTAAGACAAAATAGCCAACAATTTAAAGGAGAAAAAGTTGATTTAGTTCACATTTTATAGAGGTTTCAGTCCATAATCAACTGGTTCCAAGGCAGGGTGGCACATGGCAGAAGGGCAACAGTTCATGGTGGTAAAAAACAGCAAAACAACAAGAGAAAGAGATGAGGCACAAGCCTCTCTCTGTCCCTTATATTATCTGCAGGCCACCCACGCTAGTATGAGTGTATCACACCCTTAATCCTAGCACCCTTAATCCCAGCACTGCACTACAAATCAATCACTAGATTCAGCTACCAACAAAAAAGCCCATCTAAAACTGTACAAGACTTTGGGGGGACATCTAGACACAAACCATAACAGATGCAATCAGTCAATTCCTATTATGGGAAATTTTACACAATAAATCAGCAGATTTCTTCAATAAATAAATGGATAAGGGGAAGAGAATAAGTAGGGGCACTCTCAAGATTAGAAGAGATAAAAAGGACCTTTTAATCTTATGCAATTTGTGGGCCTTCTAATTGAAGAAGATCCACTGTGACACTTGGAGGTGATGAGAGAATTGGATCACAAATGGGATAATGTTGTTATTACTCATCCTTGTCTAGTAGACACAGTGGTGCATATCTGTAGCCACAACTACTCAAGAAATTGAGGCAAAGGGATCACTTGAGCCCAGGAGTTCAATACGGGCTTTGACAACATAGAGAGATTCTGTCTGGGGAGGGTAGAGGAAACATTGTTATCTGTTAGAGCTAATTAAATTGCAGTATTTATGTGTGAAATAAAATGCCTGAGACTGACTTTTTCCTCTTCTTGAGCTCCTTCAGAACAAAAAAGTAGAGAGTATAGAAAAAACAATTAGCAAAAGATTGATGTTTTTAAATTGCTGTTTTGTTTTGTTTTGTTTTGTTTTGTTTTGACAACGGAGAGCCATGCACATGCTAGGCAAGTGTTCTACCGCTGAGCTACATTCCAGTCACTGTGGCTGATATTTATTGAACCTGAGTGAAGAACACCTGAATTTCATGATGCTTTTCTCTCAAAATTCATTTGGAGTTATTTTATTATAAAATGTTTTGGTTTAATGATGTGTTCTAAAAGTTGAATCCTGGTTCCGTTAGCTATTTCTGCATCTGTAATATGTTAAGATAGCAATTCAGGTTTATGTGCATTGTAAGATTAATGAGAATTCAATGAGACAAGGGCTGGGGATGAAGCTCAGTGGCAGAGTGCTTTTCTAGCATATGTGAGGCCCTGGGTTGATCTCACCTGTATGAAAATAAACTTTAGTACAGTTGGTCTGGGGTATTGCTCAGTGGCATATGCGCCTCCCTGGCAAGTATAAGACCCTGAGTTTGATACCTGATACCAAAAAAAAAAAAAAAAATTAGTATAGTTCCTGACACGTGAAGTGATCAACATGTGGTGGATCTTACATCTGTTATTGGACTATATAATCTCTATGAGCCAACTTCATTGATACTATTCACTTTTGAGATCAACAGTTTAAACCCATATTGCTGCTAGTCAAGAATAAGGAACCAAAACAGGTAATTTTTCAGTACATACATATGTTTATATCCCTGACAAACTTTAATGGAAAAAGTCACAATATGGGTGAGATATATTGAGGGAATTACTATGGTAGACAACTGTTAAGGAAAGCACAGTTAAGAATTTTAGATTGTACTAACAATCTAACTGTTCTTTGAGGGTACTTTAAAAAGAAAAATATCATAGTTTTCTATGAGATTGCTAATAAATGCCTTCAAATGCATTCAGGCCTGTGGGCATAGGGGTGTCACAGGAAGGACAGATGTTCCATTTTCAGTGATTGTTGTCTCCTTGACAACCTGAGGGGCCCACTGAGCCTGGGGCCAGCTCTGAGATGCATGACCCTCTATTAGCTCTCTGTTTGGATCAACTTCATCAGCCATTGTCTCATTAGCCAATATGCTCAGCATCAGCATCAGCATCAGCAAATTCATAGGAAAATACATTGACTTAAATATGTCAGGTTTTTGAGAAAGGAATTCATTATCTTACCATTAGCCACCACCAGTCACTGAGAAAAATGAACTTGGACCCTGCTCCAGCCTTGTCCCTCAAAATTCTCCCTCTTTTGAGGCTGCTGGAGAAAGTTTCTGTCAGAGAGAAATGTTAAGAAGCCCATTGTTTATGATGGATTTGTTTTGTTTTGTCTTGTTTTTGTTTTTTTGTTTTTTGTACTGGGGATCAAACTCATGACCTTGCGCTTGCTAGGCAGGCACTTATGTATGATGGGTGTTTTAAAAAGAAGAAATAATGTCAGAGGAAGTTTAGGAACAATATTTTCATTAAACTGAAGATACTAAAACTGTGCATTTTTTCTGCTCTTTCACAGAATGACATCACTCCTTTACATGTTGCATCAAAAAGAGGAAATGCAAATATGGTGAAATTATTGCTTGATCGAGGAGCTAAAATTGATGCCAAAACCAGGGTAAGAATGTTACTTATCTACAGACTTTCACTTTACAAAAAGTAGGAGTATTTCCAAATACTTTTGCATTGATTAAACACTGGCTTATTTTTGTTTTGTTATAATTTCTTAAAAAATGACTATTTCATTTATTATTAAAAGTCAATAGACATCCATATTTATAAATTGTTAACACATATTAAGTGTCTGGCTTTAATTATAGGAATAAGGTCTAAGGTCTAGAGTTTTCACTGAGTTTTCAAAAATTGACACTTTAAGCTGAACTCTTTGATCAATCTGATATAAAACTGACTAGTTTTCTACTCAGAACAAACCTGTTCACTCTTTTGCACTGCTAGTTGGAACATAAAATGATGTGGCTATGATAGAAAACACTCAAAATTCCTTAAAAAAAAAAACAAAAACACTAAAAATAGAACTATCATATGATCCAGCAATTCCACTTCTGTATTTTTTCAATTCCAAAAGAATTGAAAAAAGGTCTTTAAGAACTATTTTCACATTGTGTTCTTTATAGCATTACTATTTATAATAGCCCAGAGCTGGAGTCAGTCCAAATGTCTATTAATAGGTGAATGTATTCTTAAAATGTAGTATGTACTACAATGGAATATTATTTAGCTTTACAGAGGGAGGAAATCTTGTCACGTATTACACCACAGATGACTCTTGAGGACACTGTGTTAAGTGAAATAAAGCAGTCACAAAAGGACAGACACTCATGTTTCACTTGTATGAGATTTCTGAAGAGTCAAAATCATGAACATAGATGGGAAAAAGTGTGTGCTTAGCATGCACAAGGCCCTAAATCCACCCCTGAGCACCAAAACAAGGTGAGGAAGGTAATGGAAAAATAGAAAGTAGAGTGATAGGTTGCCACAGGTTGGAGGAAGATGGAAATGTGGAATTGTTTGGTAACAGAGTTTTAGATTTAAAAAAAAAAGGCAAGACAGAAAAAGTTCTAATGACCCATTAGGCAACAGTGTGAATATAGTTAATGCCAATGAAATACATACTTTAGCATGGTTATGATGGTAAATTTTATGTGTACTTACTGCAATTAAATTGTTTTAAAAATTCAAGACCCATGAATCTGTCTAACTAGAAGTTTGTAGTATGTTGCCTTGGGAGGGAATGGGGTCAGGGAGAGTTTTAGCAGTGCTAAGGGTCAAACCAGGCCCTAGAGTACATAGTTATGAGGTACTGTGGCTATGGGAAGGAACTGAGACTTGGAATTTGTCTGAATTCAGATTCTGAGAAACCAGATTCTTAGCCAGCTGACTTATTATAGTCTATATAACCTTGGTGCTCATCATTTCTCTATTTGAAGTTAAAGAAAATTAACAGCCCTCTTGAAGGATTGTTGCAGTGATTCAGATGAGGTTGGGAAACTGTGCCAGCACAAAGTAGGCCAGAAATTTTTGCTGGTCATTATTGGAGCATCTCTAGCCCTAAGTGTATTAAACTTCTAACCAGGAGATTTTTTCTTTCCATGTGTCATGGGTTTATTATGAGGGATAAGCAAGAGCCAGTCTAATAAAATACAGCCTCACCAGGAACATGGGCTTCTCTAAGGGTTTTAGGTAGTTTCCCTGTCTTGTCATTGGTTAGACCTCCTGCAATCCTGTGCTTCTCCCTTCCAGAATCCTAATCTCCAGCTTCCAAAATGAACTTGGTAACCTCAACTTAATTCTTGTAGTGATTTAATTTACTTCTTCATTTGTTACTCATTTCATTTATTCACTAATCAATGATTGACTCTTGAATGTCTACCATGGGCTAGACTGGTGACAGAGCAAAGCAGCACTGTCCTTGTCTTCTTGAAGCTGATGGACTAGATTGTCGTCTCCAATCCAGCCCAGCCTTGGGTGTTTCTCAAGACAGCCAGACTTCTTGTTCCTGATGACTGCTAAGCCTGAAAACTATGTATGTGCTGTACAAGAAACAAGCTTTCTGGAAAGGAAAAGTGAAGGTGATGAAGGTTGGCCTAAGAAATTCTCTCAGTAGGGAGGTAAATTGAAGAGAGATCTTACTGAGCTGGCTTTTGCATGTTGCAGTAGGAAGAAATTATCAGTCTATAAAGAACACTAGAACCATTTCTGTAAATATCATGGATCTTCTGCTAGGAATAAGTTATTTAAAGAGGCTGAAAGGAATAAAAATTAGAAATGCATTATTTTGCCACTTGATTATCAGTTGGAGGAACAAAATCATTGAAAAATAGAGGCACTCTTCATAAAGGGAAATGAGAAGCTTTCGGAGATAGATGCCTAGACATCCATTTGGATTTTAGTGGTTGAAAATTATCTTATTTCTCCCTATTTTGATATAGTCATCCATCACCAGAACGAACTGGTTGTCACTTTGTATTATATAGCAAACACTTAATGTACTGTATTTAGTGCAATGGAAGAAAAAAGGGATACTTAGGAAGATCATATGGGGTCTTTATAGCTTCACAGGAGAGGGTCTGGAGATAGAAACAAATATTATTTCAAATAAAAGTACCAGATGAATGAAATCACATACCTAGGCAAAAATTCCGTTGTTCCTTTGCGACCCTGTTCTCCCTCCTGCTCATTTTGAATTATGTTTACTTTCATTCAGTGTTAGGTGAATGACATGTGGGTGCAGAGGAAAGACTTAGAGGGCAAGAGAACAGAAAAGCCTGCTGTTCCCCTGTTACTGGCCCACAGGGAGGCGGCCGGGGGAAGACTGCCACTTTATTCCTGGCAGACTGAATGGAAGAAAGTGCAGTGTACATACAAAACATGTGAACTGTTTTGTGTTTTCCTCATGGAACCCTCACTTCTCTCTGCCCAAATGACCAAACAATGCTTAAGAGTGCGAGTGACAGGAAGGGAGGGAGCTAAAATGTCAAAAGCCACAGGAACAACCCTAAAAATAGAAAATAGAACTTTCCATAAATACAAGTTTTAACTACTGGATGCAGCTGTAGCTTTTAACAATATACTTATTCACACACCTCCTGCTAAGTACTTCTGACTATCCACCTTTTTGCATTGAACACATCAGAGATGATAGGCAGCACTTTTGGTGTTTACAGACAAACCTCTCTTGACCTTGACCTCAGAGGCCAGTCCTCAAAGGCCCTCTCCCTGCAGCTCTGTTCCCAGCACTGGCTGCTGACCTAATCAGGATTCTGCTCCCCAGGCTGCTCTTAACAGTCCTTTTATTCAAGGAAGTAAATCCTCCAAGAAAATAAATATTTCAAAGTCATGACATAGTCACTCTCAAAGAATAAAAACTTAAAGCAGTAGCACTTCCTCATTAGTTCTAAGGTAGACATGAGCTAGAGCTAAAGACTAGATTTCTACGTTAATCAAGACTGACTTGAAAACATTTCTTCATATTATACAAAAACATAATGATATATTTCATTTTTCTGTCACACAGGTATTAGAAGTTAATTGAAAGTGTTCAGAGGGGGAAAAAAAGGACAAGTAATAATGAAATGCCCTTAGTTTTCCCACCATAGGTTCATCCTTTGATAGTTGGGAAGATTTGTCAGAACAAGGAGGGAGCAACGTTCTCCTTTTCCCCAGTCCTGATGATTTTATACTATATTGGAAAGCTTATTGCCCTTGCCAGATTAGGAATCTAAAAGGAACAGCTCAGTACCACATGCCTGGTTCTTTTGAAGAAGCTACAAAACAAACTCAGAATAGTTATTATTTTAGTTCATTGCTATGTGGTCCCAAGTTCTAGTGCTCAGCAAGTAACCTGCTTTTCTTCCTATTTTCCCTTGATATATGTTGGTAATGCTTGTATCCAAGTTCTTTTAAATAACTCAGTACTACTAGGCACAGAAATACTCTACAATCGTCAACTATAAATATCTTCAATTATCTTTTTTCTTCAAACAGTTGAAGTATAGATGCAATAAATGTTTTTCTTGTTTTTCAAATTATTAACCTTAATTTAACTTTTTAAATCATAAAATATAAGTGCTGTTAAAAGCACCTTCACTATTTAAAATCAAATTTTATGATGTTTAAAGTTGTATTACACAGTATTTTCCTTAAGTTCTGTAAAAGTTCATTGCTTAAACAAAATGTATCCATCTAGTATGAGGTTTAATATATGTAGAAATATTTTATATTTATAATCTCAGAAATGAAATAAAGTGTCCATTGAATTATACCACAGAATTCTTGCACATGAAGTGGTATGGTATTCAATATTTAATACATGTAATAAAATATCACCATATAATACAATATTCAAATTGTAAAAACATATATTGTAATGCCTATTACAATAATCACCAAAAATTTTTTGGTAATTTTGGGGTTTTTTTTAGGTGAAACATCAAAAAGGAATGTAGGCAAGGATAGATACTGATTCAATGATTAGAATATTAAATAATCCTAAAATAATCCAAAAGAAGACAAGAAAAGAAAGACAAGAACCCCAAAGAACAGTAAGGAAAAATACAAAACAAATAGTATAAAGGATCCAGTCTCAGAAAGCAAGCTGAAATTTTCTAAGCACAAAGAAGACAGGAGGATTTTTACCTACTTTTAGTTTAATTTTAAACATATAGAGTTTATAGTAGTAAAAGAAAAAAAATTAGAGATTCTCCCTCCTGTATGTAAATAGCAGAAATGAATTCTTGCTCCTAAAGGAATATGCATGCCTGTGTTTTTAAAGAGCTTGTGAGTTCAGCCTGACTATAAATCCTGATCCCAGGCATTTGCTTACCATGTGACCTTGGGTAGAAACATGAGTCTCCTGGAGCAGCTTTCTCATCAATAAATGGAACTATTAATCTCATCAATAAATGGATGCCTTTCTCATAAAATTGTGTTCCAGATTAAATAAGATGTCAAATATAAAGTGCCTGCAACAGAAGACATTCAAATAATGCTATTTCACATCCTTTTTGCTTCCCTCTGTAACTGCCTAGCATACTAAATGAGACACAAATCCGAACTGTTCATGAAAATAGCCTAGGAGGATATCTTCATTATTAAGCTATAACTAATGACCATTTGTTTACCTTCCGCTGTCATTATAAGTCTCATCTCCTGAGCACTGTTTACATACTCTGTCACTTCTACAAGTTCTTTAACTTCAACTCATTTAGTGTTTGACTCAATAATGTATTGTATGTCTGCAATACATCTGTACAGAATTCTCCAATTGACTTCCTTCCTTCTCTAGGAAAATGAGAGAAGAGTTTTTTGCTTGGAAAGAAGAAAAGAAAATGGACCTAGAGATTATAAATTAAAATAAATATGTCAATTTGTTTTGTTTTGTTTGTTTTGTTTTTGAGACAGGTTTCACTATGCAGTTCAGGCTGGCCTTGAGCTCACTTTGTAGCCCAGGCTGGTCTCAAACTTGCAACGATCCTTGTGCCTCAGCCTTTCAAATGCTGGGATTACAGGCGTGCTCCACCATGCCCAGCCTTGTCTATTCTTGAAAATGCTTTCCAAATCATGAATTTTGCATCATTTCAGTATTGGCTTTGAGCAAATTCCATCATTTAAGGGCATGTTCTGGGTTCATATTCTTAGGTGTAACTCCTTAATGTCCTTGCTCCATGCTTCTCAGAAAAGCCAGACCTGAAAAGAAGTCTTTTTTTTGGCAAGATTTTGTGTGCGAGGTTTTGCTGTTGCACAAGAAAGCATTCTGTTCAACCAGTAAAATACAGTTCATACCTCACTAATAAGATTACTGTCACTAAAATGAAATATGAGATCTGGACTAGCCAGTTAGTGTTGCTTCACAATTCTGCCCAAGGGAAACTTGTTCATTATGTTAGTGCTTTAAAAATTGAGAGAATTGGGTGAAAAAAATTACTAACCCCATGCAATTTCATTTCCCTCCTGTAATGTTACTATGGCAACCCAGCATCCCTCTCTCCTCTCGGGTCCAACTGCATATGCTGTGTTCCTGAAGCAGCCTCCCTGAGTCCCCCAAGAATTGCCTGTCAGCTGGAAGTTGATGCTGTTGCATGCATTGACTAATGGCTTCCTGATCCAGGACCCATTCCAAATGACACTACATTAACTGTAAATTAAGTTTACAGTTGGGAGCAAGTAAGAATCCTTATATTGTGCTGAAAAAAATCCATTACTCTAATTTTAGGGGAAGAAATCAGTTCAGTGCTATGTTGCAAAGCATAATATTTACAATAGTTCTTTGATTATGCTCATAGAATTCTGGTTTAGAAAAAAGAAAAGCTTATTTAGAGTGAATTCTGAAAGTTAAAGAGACTGAGTCATATTCTTAAGTCTAATCCCAATTTAAAAGTCATTTCTATTGGAAAATTTATGTTTTGAAAGGTGAGATACTTTAAGAACAATTCATTCACTCATTCACATTGTAATTTTTATTAAGCAGCTTTCATGGATATGATAACTGAGTTACCTTCTTTCTGAGATTCATTTATCTTTTAAACTATTAAACTAGTCCTTAGGCATAGACTAATTTTAAAGAAACAAATTATAGCACTTCTTAACAGAATGTTAGGTAAGCCAGCCTTTATTCAAGGGTGGCTTCTACCATGGGCTTTGTAGTACAGGAGAGACACATGGCTCAACTCTGAATGCAGTCAGGAAAAGTGTAGTATTCTACCACTAAGGAATAAGGTGAGGGTAGGTGAGTGGAAAATTGCTAGGAGGAAACATCAGAAGGAAGAGGGATTCTGGCTAAACACACTTGAATGGATTACTGTCAAAGGCAGGTCAGGGTAATGAGATATTGAGGTTCAAGCCCCACCACTGTCAATAAAAAAAAAAAAAAAAAATTTTTTTTTAAATTAAAAGTCAGGGCCTAGTCAAGGAGAAAATTTAGAACTACCTAACTAGATGTGTTGGATATGTTTCTTTCATTGCTGAGACAAAATACCTGACATCCAAAATGAAGGATGGAAAGGTTTATTTAACTCACAGTTTGTGGAGGTTTCAGTCCATAATCAGCTGGCTCCAAGGCAGGGTGACATGGCACTGGGACAACCCTTCATGGCAGCGCAAAACAGTAAAAGCAACAAAAGCAAAAAGGAGGAGCATGCAGAGAAGTCTCTTTCTCTCCTTTATATTTTATGTCGGCCATACCTATCCCTAAGGTGGGTGTGGTGGGTGTAGCACTCACACCCATAATCCCAGCATTGAACCATGAATCAATCACAGACTCTAGAAGCCTACCTCCATGACTGCAAGAGGCTTTGAGAAGACATCCAGACAACCATAACACTAGAGTTAGCTCTAGGAGCCCACAAATATCAAAAATTTTAGGTTCCCCCCAAAAAATACAAAAAATAAGACAAGAGTCCCAAAGGTAGAACGGCTACATTTAGTTTGGAGAAAAGCTTCAGAGAAAGCCATAGTGTAAGACATTAAGGAGTTGGATCATGGAGCAAGTGAGAAGGGACCTCTCGGGCCTGAGAAGCAGCTGGGCGAGGCAGAGAAACAAGGCAATGACAGGCTCATAGCAGGGGCTGTGACGAGTTGGCTGATTGATGGGAGAGGAGAAGGGACTAGGAAAAGCCTTGCAGTGCTAACACCTGAAGTGTTTCTCCTGGACTGAGGGGTGAATGAGAGCTGGTGAAGATCTCTTTGAAGGGATGTCATGGTCAGACCTGTGCTGCAGGAAAGCAGATGAGCCACATCAGCTTCAAAACCTAAAACTAAAACTTAGTTCAAATTTTATGTATTTATTTATTCTTAACTCAAATAATAGATCTAAGTCAAGTCGCTGCCTGCTGATTATTCTCTTTTAAAAAGCTAAATTAAGTGTGAATCATGAAATAGCAGACTTGTCAGTCTCACGGTGGTCCCCTGGCCTTGGTGCTGTCTTCCTGGTTGTGAGAACTGTGACGCTCCTGATGGTCTTCCATAAACTTGAGTCACTAGTGTTCCACTGACCCGTGAAGGGCTGGGCAGCTGGGCCAGCACGACCTGCACAGCCAGGCAGTCGTGACATCTACATCTTCCTCATGAGGCTTTTCTCCTGCTGGGGCTTTTGGCTATTTGAAGAATTTTACACTTGAAAAGTGTCAGATCAAATTTGTAGAAGATCCAAAGGTGACAGTGTTAAAAATATTGCAAGGAAAGTATGGTTGAAAGAGCTGTGCTGAAGCAAGTTCTCTGCAGTTCTGCTTGAACTGATGAGCTTGACCTTGGGAAGCTGGCGGGCTCACGTCGAAGCACAGCAATTAAAGGAACAGGGCTGGAACAGTTCCACTTCACAGCTCTTCCACCTTTGAAAATGTCACCTTTTCGTACTGTGTCTTTATATCATACATGTTTTAACAAACATCAGAGGTGGCAGCTTAGCTAAAGGCAGGCTAAGAATGGCTGGAATTTGAGCAGAGAGGTTTTTTCTCCATCAGCCCTCCCAAGATATGCCTTGATGGTCTTGCATCAACGCTAATAGCTCTTTGGTTCCTTTGCTTCTTTGCTGATTTTGTTGCTGTGTGGTGGTGGCAGTGTTTTGTTGTTGAGAAGAAACTCAGGGCTCCTCACATGCTGGGTGGTGTCTGAGCTGAGCCACATTCCCCAGCTTCTCTAGCCCAGCTCTGAAAGCAGCCCTTTAATGCATAATTTCATCTTCTTGAAACTCCAAGTTTTCACTTTTAAATGAAGATCATACTTTTTTTACAGAAGTAATTGTGAGGATAAAGTGATATGGTGCCTGAAATTTGCTTCAAAATAATACAAGAAAGGGAAAGAGGTCAGGATATTGATGAATCATGATGGAGCCTGAGGCAGTAGTTTGTTTACATTAGTCTGAAATATGTTTGAAATTTTCCATAAATTTTTAAAAATGATGAAATCAGCCAAAAATGTAAGTTTGTAGCAAGGCACAGTATACTTCAAAGGATTAAAGAACTGACGTTTGATGATTTTGCTCTTAGATGGCCAAACATTTTCATTTAATATGTTACATTTTGCTTTGAGAAAGGCAATTTTCCAGGATAAAGAAGAGAATAAAAATAATTATTTTTTTCTATATGACCATAGTTTGAAAATATCTGCAGATATGCTGTCATCTTGTACTTCTTAGAGTCAACTTTAAAAAAAGTAGGAAACAATTTTGACATTTTAGCTCATAAGCGAATTATTACCCTGCAGTCTGCGTGACATGTTTCTGTGTGGTGGAGGGTAGAGATGATTATTGTATTATTTCTCCTTCATGTGTTTTCAGGTGTTATATTATTAGAAAGGCATTTGGACTTTATGGTGGTTTTTATATGCCCTTGTGTTCTATTTTTTTAGTAAAATCCTATTTCTACTTGAAAGGCTGCTTTAGTTCATATAAAGGCAATGCTTTAAATCAACATAAAAGACAATATTTATACTCAAGGAATGTGCAAATCAGGTCATGTTCTATTTGCCTTTCAAATTTCATTTTTAAAGAATGTTAATAATTTTGAGATTTATTTGGAAATAAAATTTTACCTCCTTGCTTACACATTACAGTAATTAGGCTTACTTTCCAGATTTGTACATCCAGTTTAAGAGTAATTTGAATATTCTGAATCTAATTTTGAGGTATTTTTAAGTGGGATTATCCTTAGAGTGGCTATTGTCAACCACAGAAATCTTCAGTTGGGAGGACACACAAGCCAGGGTATATATGAAAACATCTCCAGGTAGCTTTGGACCACAAGTGTCCCACTCTCCACGGCTCCCTGTCAAGTCTCCATCCCACTGATTCCTCAGCACAGTGTCCTCTCTTCGAACTGAAGGAAAGCCTAACTCTCACCCACACAACCCAAAAGGGAAAAGGTGAGAATTCACAGTATTGGCGACTTTAAATAATAGATAACAAAGCATTTTGCATATCAAATGGTTGGGAATCCAATGCTGCCAATAAAAGTGAAGGACCTAATGGAGTTTTCCTGTGATGGGTCACTGAAAAGAATTTTTGAACTAAACTGAAGTCAGTTTTGGCATAGATGTCATATGGCATTCAGAGTTTGTGACACTCCTGTCATAAGTCTATCCACTCTGTGTGAACAAGGCTTCTCTGTACTAGTGTACTAACATCCGTTAAAAGCAAAAGTTAGTGATGCTACTGCGACTGAGCCCTGTCATTTGAGCAGTTGTGAAAAAATGTAACTTAATAAGAGAGGATTTTTAACAAATTGTTTAATCACAAATTTTAATATATTTTGATTACTTATATTTGAATAATTATAATGATATCAGGTGTTTTATTTTTGATACTTGAAGGTTTTGGTTCACTGTAAGTTTTTAAATATTGTGGTTAAGAAATGATGTGGTAATTAATAAATTCTCAGGTATAAAATTATGTTAAGATAAAATGATGTGGAGGAAATGGAATGGAATGGAATAGAAATGCAAGAGTAAAAAGGACTAATAAAATTCTTAACTACAAAGTCCTATAATCCCAGCACTCAGGAGATATAGACAGGAGGATTGCTATGAGTCTGAGGCCAATCTGAACTACCTAGGGAAGATGTCTCAAAACAACAAAAATATATATAAAAATAAAACAGCTATTCCTGTGCATCAAATTACTTGGAGTATTTAGACTCCATTGGAGTCTTTAAAAATAGTGGACCAGTTTTATGTGTGTTACTATTCTAATATGTGGAAAGTCATATACTTTGCAACTCCTTAAACTTGAGAAAAATAAGCTCTCAATTTAAGAAAGGAAATTATTTTATGAAGCGTATGAGGAAATGTTCAAATCCCCATGGGTCACAGTGTATTGGATTCCAGGCATAGTCTTACAGAACACACTGCATCTCTAGAACTTTCTATCAAATCTAATCGAAGATGTTGGTTTTGTTCAACAGGACGGTCTGACGCCACTGCACTGTGGGGCACGGAGTGGCCATGAGCAGGTGGTGGAAATGCTGCTTGATCGAGCTGCCCCCATTCTTTCAAAAACCAAGGTAATGGCTATTCAGCTTCAAATACTTTGCTGGCTATGTGAATCACAGGGAGAAGAAAGAATAGATGCAATTTAATAATTAAAGTGGTTATGTTTATGCACTCTCTGAAGAACCTCAGAATAAGTTTGGGTTTATGAAGCTTTTATGTGAAATGCAGTATACACGAAGTCATTTGCATGTGCAATGTTCATACTCTGTTTCAGGAACATATCCTGCTTGCTTTTACTCTATGAAGTTTTCACAGCTCAGCAAAGATTGCTGGTTAGGTTAAAAAAAACTAAAAGACCTATGTTTTCCCAGATCTAGATCTGGCACTCTTTCCCTCAATTTATATCTTACGTGTTCATAGGCTCTTAGAAGCCACAGGATATCATTTAACTGATAAAGATGGAAAAATTTAGAAAATTCCACCTTGAATGGGCCTCTGGGAAAGTTGATATATCTGAAATGAACGTGAGACTACCCTCAAAAATTAATTCTTTACAAAATTTCTTTTGGTTTTTCTCTGGTAGTAAAACCCTTTGACATTATATGATGCTTCTTGCTAATACATTTTGAGATACACAAACTGCCCTATAGTCTATACTATTTTGATTAACCTGTGGAAGTTCTATTAAGATTTGTAAGGAGTCTTAATTTCCAAACATTATCAAAGCAATGAGTCTACATGCAATTATCCTTTGTGCTGTGGTGTGTGTTTCTTCAACAATTCCACAAGACTGGACAGTGTCCAGACAGTTTGAATAATATCATTTTAAATGTAGGGTATAGATTGGTGAATTATTGGAATTGTATTGCCCAAAAAAATTAAGCAAGCACAGATTTTCCATTTTAAATATAATGATACCTTAGCCTTTTGAATATTTCTCAGCCTAATCACTTCATTTTTCCTCTTTCTTTCACAAAGATGATGTCTGTTATCTTCTCTCTCTCTCTACTCCTACCTTCTGAGCCACATTACATTTTCACTCAATCATTGTAACAACTTTTACTGATCTCACATTTTCCCTTTTGCATCTTTAAAATCCAGATTCCTCTTCTCTTCCCAATCACAGTGTCAACAAAATCATGTCAACCACTCACTTAAAAACTCTCCAGTTAATTTGGATTGTTCTCATTAAGATTAGTTTTCATAAGCCGGGCGTGGTGGCTCATGCCTGTAATCCCAGCACTCAGGAGGCTGAGGTAGGTGGATCTTTGCGAGTTCAAGACCAGCCTGGGCTACAAAGTGAGCTCAAGGCCAGCCTGAACTGCATAGAGAGACCCTGTCTCAAAAAGACACACACACACACACACACACACACACACACACACACACACACACACAAAGATTAGTTTTCATTTGTCAAAGCAGTGCAGACATAATTAAAAATGAATAGGGCTGGGGATTTAGCTCAGTGGCGTAAATGCCTGCCTGGCAAGTGTAAGGTTGTGAGTTCAATCCCTGGTACCACAAAAAAAGAATAGTTGTCTCATTTTTTTCTCCTATTATTGATTTGATTTTTTTTTTTAATCGGTACTGGGAATCGAACTCACAACCGCATGCTTGCAAGGTAGGCGCTTATGCCGCTGAGCTAAATCCCCAGCCCTGATTTTTTTTAAATCTTGAATTTTTTTTTTCTTTCTTGGTTTTAATTTTTAGGGACATTTTCTCAATCCCTGATAGCTTCTCTTTTTTTTAACCTCACTTCTTGTTTTATGAATACAGTATTTCCAATCACCTTTCAAGAGCATTCAAGATGACTTTTTTAATTTCATTTTTTTCTGCTTCTCATATTTCCCTAATTCTACACATTTCCTTTTCTCTTTTTGTTTGGCTTGGCAGTCTTTTCTTTTGGAGAATCCCAGTAAGAGTCAGGCACAAGCATTCAGTAGAAACTTTGTTGTAAGGGCTGAGGATTGAGCAGTGCTGGGTTGGCAGGGTTGTCTACTGTCAGGACTAAATGTCCTTTCACTGGGGCAATTCAGATTTTTAAAAAATAATCTTTTAGCCTTTTTTAGTGTATACCTGCACGAATACTTTCTGAGTAAGACAAAAGGAAAGGGGCTGTTAGTCTTGTTCTGTGTGCATAATACTGATAACTGGTACTTATAAGGATTACTACACACGAGGCTCTGTGTTCTTTGCATATATTAGCTCATTTAACCTTCAGGTATGTCAGTGAGACCATATCACTGTTGTATCCTTTTCATAAAAGAGAAAAGTGAAACCCAAAAAGATGAAGTAGCTTTCTGAAGATATCTCAGCTAGTAGCAGAGCAAAGATTTGAAGCCAATCTGAGACTGCATACTTAGCTATACGGTCTTCCTTTTCTGTGATCACTTGTTCTAAGTTTACGTCCTCGCTGTTCCCTTTTGCTCTGCTTTCATCCCCAGTGTGAGCCTCTCTGGTTCTTCTTCTCCAGTGACTGAGCCCCTGGTTTCCTGCAGGGTAGAAGGGGACTGTCATCTGGCTTTCCTGGGCTGGGAAGGCCCTGGAAACTTGACAGTTCCATATACAGGCTTTGACTCGATCCTGCTTTCAGCCCCAAGTCTCCGCTTCTTATGTACTGTTTTTCTGTATCCTTACCTTTTTGAGATTTGAGAGATAAATCAGTTGTCTTCATTATCCCCAGCAATGTGCTAGAGCCAGATTGCATCTGCCCACAAGAGCTAACTGTGCATATCTCTTCCCAACCCCACATGTAATGATAACACTAGTAGCTTGACCTTGGTCATAGTGGGGTTCTGTGCACAGTGGGAACTGGCCAATGGTAGGCGATTAATCTCTTTTTTAAAGAGCTGCTTGTTAAGCATCAGTCTGCATGCCACTGACCACACCTGTCCACAGACATTTTGGATGCAGCCTCTTCCCTCCTAAAAGGGGCATTTCCATGCCCAAAGCCTCTTTTCTTATCTCAAAATTGACTTCGCTCCTTTATAATTGTTTCCTTTCTCATTGTGAATGAGAACAGAAAAGGGACATTTCTATGCTTTTTTGAATTTTACTCCTTTCCTGCTTTTCTGTTGGAATTTTCTGGAGGAAAAATACTTCTACCATGTTTAATCAGAAGTCTCCCCCAGCACTAAGAATGGAATCCCTATCAGTCAGACCCCTTCTCCGCCTCCTCGCCCCTCCTGCTCCTAGGTGAGCATCATCTTGCCACCCAGCCTCTTTACTCCTGGAACACATTAAGTTTGTTCTTGTGAACTATTTGATTTGAGTTTCTTCAACTTCTCCCAGATCTTCTTGGTGTCTGTACCATCTTCAACTCAAATGTCATCTCAGAGAAGTCTTTTTGACTATCCGTCCATCCTGTGCCCGCCATTTTCCTAAGCCATTATAATTCAATCCAGTTTTATAACCTTTGAAATTCTTAGCACCATCATGCAATTGTCCCTTAGTCTGTGTACATGCTTGTAGCCTGACTTTCTTTGAAAGAACTTTTCCTCATTCTGTGCAATACTCCCAGACACATAGATTAAGGCCCAGCACATAAGAGGCCTTAAATAAATGTTTGTTTGAGTGGTGTTGAATGATCTGAATACATTCCTAGCTTTAAAGCAATTCATCTGGTCCTTCAAGACTCCTATCTTCTTGAGCTTAGAAAGCCCATCATTCCAAATCCACATTTTTCAGGTGCCATATGTAATATGACCCCTTCCATAAACCAGATGATCTTTTCTGTCCTTCTGTTCTTCCTCAGTGACTTGTGAGTTTCCCACTCATGCATCATTATTTTGTACACTGTTAAGATTTTACTTTTGTTACTCACCTGCCTCTCATTTCTGCTCTCCGCTAAGTCATTTGTTCTTCAGATATTGTTTCCTTGTTTATTTCATGTTTTCCTCCAAGACTATATCAAAATACAAAGCAAAGGACTATTTTGGCAGGAATAAAGTAGTGCATATGCCCGTGGGTGGCAGTATTTGAAAAGGAAAATGCTTCCACCCCTTCCTAAACATTAGTTTCTAATTTGAATTGAAGTGTCTCAGAGGAATATTTTATGCAGAAATATCTTGATTGACTGACAGTGTATAAAGCCTTTAAATTTACATACATATTTACTGAGCTTTATTTGTATGTGCAGAGCTCTCTTCAGGGCAATATAGGAAAATTATAACCATGAGTTTCTTGCCATCAAGGAACATGTCATTGAAATATATGTGGCAGTAAGTGAATAATACCCTGAGATTGGTTAAAAGAGCGCATTATTTTCTCTTATCTTGAACTTCTCTTTTGTGTCCTTTATTGGCAGATTAGAGGACAATAACTTGGCCCAGAAAATTGAGAAACACCAGGCTCATTGGTGTATATTTGATATATCATCACTTTCAAAACTATTAATGATAACTTTTGTAGAAACTGAATTTGCTGTCATTACTTTTTTCACAAAATATATTAAATCCTGTTACAATAGTTAACAAACTTCTCTTGGTAATTGGCTTCTCTAAGAATTCCCCGGGCCTCTCACATTTACCTTTATATTTAACAAAATGATATTGAACAAAATGATATTTTACTATACTATTTTTCCTTCATTAGAAAATGTGTACTGAATGCTGAATGTCATTCTAACCATTTTTATTTCTTTCTTTCTTTTCTTTTCTTTTTTAGTGGTGGGTACTGAATGCAGGGCCTCACAAATTTTAAACATATGCTCTGCTTTTGAGCTATATTCTAACCATTTAAAAGTTTTATTTACCTCTGACTATTTGACTATATTAATTTCTTCCCTCAGCTCAAAAAACATTTTCAACTCATTCTTAATATACAAGATAATTGTTTGTCAGTCCAGTAGAATTAAATTAAGAGAGAAGCATCAGTTATTGAATTGATCAAGACTTGCCTTTCCTCATCACAGACACACGGGGGCACCAAATTGACAGAAATGGCAAAGGTTTTCCTTGTGCTAATTGTGAGAGGATATGACGTTAAATGCATTGTAATCAGTTGTTTTTTTTTTTAATTGGACCAGGAAAATTGACCCATTCATTGTCAGTTCAAGCATTATTAATCTACAAGGACAAAATAAATACCAATAAAATGAGTACCAGTTCTTGTTTATTTTTTCCTTTCAGTCTTAAATAAGTTTCTATCCATTAAGAATATAGTAGTTTTGACTGCTAATACAATTCATATTGTTTTTAAATCAGGAAAAGAATTATCCCTGACAATTTGTAAACCATTGATCGGAGAAGTGGGAGGACACATCTTAAAAGTAGTTGTACATGCCTGGCTGAAATCCTAGCTTCCTGGGAGGCTGAGAGAGGAGGATGGCAAATTTAAGTCCAGCAGGAACAATTTAGTGAAATCCTGTCATATCAAAACTCAGAGCACTGAGGCTGTAGCTCAGTGTTAGGCTACTTGCCAAGCATGTTCAATCCCTAGCACTACCAGAAAAGAAAAGAAAAAGTAGTTAGAGCTCAAAAATAGTTTTTAGTACCTTTTAAAACATGAGGTATTTTCATGTGAAAAGCTAAAATTCATCTGTTCATATTTTCACTTTTTATCTTTAGCACATTTGCATTTAAAACATAAAACAGTAAACTTGATCTCCTTGTGCATTGTAGAATGGCTTGTCCCCGTTGCACATGGCCACACAAGGGGACCATTTAAACTGCGTCCAGCTTTTGCTCCAGCACAACGTGCCTGTGGACGACGTCACCAATGACTACCTGACGGCCCTGCACGTGGCTGCTCACTGCGGCCATTACAAAGTCGCCAAGGTCCTCTTGGATAAGAAGGCTAACCCCAATGCCAAAGCCCTGGTGAGTGGCTCTGCCAACACGTCCAGCCTCGACTGTCTCACTGTCATTGCTTTTACAGAGGCGAAAGTGGGAGGCAATATTATATAAAGCATAGACTGCCTCCTGTCTGCAGAAGGACTCGCTCCAGGTTCTTGCTGCCTTTTATTTTACTCCTTAAATTATTTATACTTCGAGTTTCTCATAGAACTGAAACCATGGGGTCAACTTGTGATTCTTTTATTTAAATAAAGCCCGAAGAATGTCAGTTGTAAAAAGACTGAAGACATCAACCTCATATTAGCATAGGTAAAGTTATGACTGCATGAATCAAGTTTTTTCTTAGATCTAAAAATATAAAACAAAATGATCAAAAATCCATCTACCTAGAAATTCTTGATCTGCAGTGTTCTGTTACCCTTGTCAGATAATGGAATATTGCCTGTTGTCCTCCTTTTTTTTATTTTTTTTTTTTTTAACCATCAAAATTTTGGTCCAGTTTGCAGCTGTAACTACTACATAAAATGATTCCTTTTTTAGCTCTCAGGATTGTCTCTACTTAAGAAAAAAAAAGCCACCCAATTTTAGAGAAAAAATGTGAGTTTACCAGCAATTTTCAAGTAAAGGCTGAACATTTTCAGGAGGGTTCTGCATTCCAGACCCCAGACAGCTCCATTCTCATTCCAGGAAAACAACATTGAAGAGCTGTTGATCCCACCCAGTGTGGCAAACTTGTTTGAATTCTGAAGAGGGAGAAAAAGAAATTAGCAATCATGACTCATTTTTCCATATAAGAAAAAAAAGTCTTAAGGCAGGGTGTGGGCTCTCATTTTCCTGGGACTCTGGAGATTTCACAACATATGGAGCTTGTAAGCCAGCCATCCTGGGATGGACTCTGGCCAGAGAAATGATCTTGGGAAACTGCTTGGAAGTATCTGCAATGACTTTGACCTCAGCTTTTATGGTGGACCCTGGTAGTTTATAGTTCTCCATTAGCTGCTGAAGTACAATGGCATCATATCAGCTTTTAGCCAGGGCAATTTGAGAGGTGCTTTTTAAAAAAGCAGATGATATTAGATTAAATATTAAAACAAATGATCCAAATAATGTTGAATCATTCAAATTTCTGCTCCCTTGGATTAAGCACCTACTTGAATCTTAAAGCTGGGCAAGAAATAACAGCATTTTATAACTGGTCTTACCATTCTGAAATACAGTCAAGAAGGCAAAATAGTTACTGCTGAAATCTGGAGGACGTATGAGGATGTATGTTTAGGCACAGCTATTATATTATGTTTTTGAAGTGAGGTGGAAGAAGGATGCTGTTTGGAAGAATGAATTCCAAAATAAAATAAGGAAGTTTGTATTTTATTTTATTTGCCTTAGCTACCAGGAGGTGGCAAAACATTTACTTCTTGTTCACAACTATAGTTTCAGGGGACCTTCAGTTCCTGGGAGTAGCTAGACTACTTCTGCTCCCAGAAATGAATCATCATTCTGTTTCACTTCTCATAGTTTCTGTTTATTTTGAAGTCTTTATAGCACATCATTTTAGCAGAAATATTTCACTGTTCACAATGGAACTGGATTTCAATAGAATGTACTCAAGCAAATAAGTGCACTTGTCCCTTGCAGAATGGCTTTACCCCCCTTCATATTGCCTGCAAAAAGAATCGAATTAAAGTAATGGAACTCCTTCTGAAACATGGTGCATCCATCCAAGCTGTAACTGAGGTGAGCAGAGTGAGGTTCCAGGGGTTCTGGGGTTCCTGGGGTGCTGAGAGCAAAACGGGAGTATCATTGACTTCTCTAGGGACCACCTGGTTTTGTTTGTGTGCTGTTGCCACAAACCACATTCTGAACTCCTCACCAACACGGTGGCCAGGCCTTAGGCAAGATGTGGAAGGGAAGATGCAGATGCATCCGGTGTCTAGAAATATTACCAAGAATACAGTCAAGGCCAGTGGCACCGTCACAGAAAGCGTAACTTACATGAAATGTTACAATGCAGAGCTTCTCTAATGGGGACAAGTTTGTCCTCAAAGAGGTATTTTGTAATAGCTGTAAATATCTGTAGTTGTTAAGCTGGGTAGTATTACTGTCATCTCTTGGGTAGAGGCCAGGGAATGCTACCCACCATCTCACAAGGCACTGGATAACCTCCTACCACAAACAGTTTTCTGCCTCAAAATGTCAAATGTGCCAGGTTGAGAAACCCTGTATAATACAAATTGCATGTTTTTCATAAAGTAGGGATTACTCTCTCTAAAAGCTTAAATTAGTGAAATGCAGAGTTGCTGGCATTATAAAGGACTACCTTTAGGTTTCTTTCCTGTGAACCAACTGAAAGAAGTGAACCATCAGAAGCAGGGCCTTCTGCAAACTGAAGCAAACCTGGTCTCTACCCCTCCAGATCTGTGCCATCCCCACCCCGACTTCCAGCCTCCCAGCTCTCCAGTCCCTGCAGATCCTAGCCACTGCTGTTTTCTAGACTGAGCCCTCTTTCCTTCATGCTCACATGACAAGTGCTTTGCCAGGCTAATCCCACAGATTCTTTAGCACCGGATCTAGGCTATCTGCTGCAGCCACTCTCCCCTCACTCTGAGGTCTGAACTGCGTGCTCTTCATCTTGTGTATATTTTGTCAAAGCACCTATCCAGCTGTCATGACCCAAGTGTTCCCCAGGACCCCAAAAACAAAGGCTTCTTGAGGGCAGGGTAGTCTTCTCTGCCTTCAGACCCACACAGTGCCTGGACCCTGCATGGGACTTTGTGGAAGCCTTTATGCTTCCATAAAAATTAAAGTCTAGTCTTGTAGTTGTTATTTGACCTCAGGTCTTAGCATTCAATGGAATATTTGTAATGACTTGTAACACAAACTTTTGAAAGACTAAATGGCTAAAGAAAACTAATACGGATTTGCTCTTGCTCAGACATATGGCTTCATGTTAAGCTGCCTGTTATTTTCAGTAGAAAATAGTGTTTATTCTCAGTGCATGGAAATCCTTTTAAAAGATCAGAATAAACTGGGGAGAAAGATTTGACTGATATTTGCATTGGTGTCCAGAGATGCCATCGGTGATGAAAAGGTCCTGCCTCCAGCCCTGTGCTCCCTGTGAGTTTCAAAAGGCAGCTGGTACCAGGCTCTCGGGACTCCCCCTGCTGATGGGAAAAGGAGTCAAACTGTAACAATACTCCTTTTCCTCACTTTTCACTCTTTGAAGTGGGGGCAACCAGATTTATTACTCTTCTGTCTTTTCTTTACTTATTATATAGAATTCATTTCACATACTTCTGACAGTTCTCCAATTTCTTTAGAAATTAATTGTCCCTTCTCTCCCTTTTAAAAACAAAATGGATAAGCTTTTCCTAAGCTTATTAAATTTTTTATCAGATTATGATGTGCATATTTTAAGCTTAATTAAATTCAAAAAAATTGAAAAGGAGTAACTGTATAAAAAGCACAGGTCAGTTGCACTGTTTAATAAGATAACTGATTTGAGATTTCAATTGTCTTTTTTGCTTATCCATTCTACTTTTTTGTGAATAGTGTTTCAGGGGTGTGTATGCATACATGTATATAGCATTTGAAGCAAATTTAAAAATTAAAATCTAATCAAGCATGGTGGCGCAGGCCTGTGATCATAGCACTCAGGAGATAGAGGTAGGATGATTGCCATGAGTTTGAGGCCAGCCTAGGCTACATGAAAGACTTCAAGGCCAGTCTGTACTACATAATGAGACCCTTTCTCAAAAAGAAAAAAAAATGATTGAAACTATCAGTGCAGTTTGCCCTTGTAAGTCAGTATTTTTTACTAATGTGTATATTATCGCTCTGATACATACACACATACTCATGGAAAATGAAAATTTATTTTAAAATGAAAATTTATTTTAAAATAACTTTATTTCACTCTCATTTTTTCCTTAGTTCTATATAAGAAGTATGACATAGAATTTTCATAATCATAGAACTGGCTCTAGGGAAGTGATGATTATGTGTTGATACATTTGCCTTATAAGATCTGTGAAATGTTATAAATGTCCTGATACCTTCTAATCTGATCTAATCTACTAAACAGAGATGGATGAATGGATGAATGTATGGATGGATGGACAGACAGATTGATGACTGGATAGATGGGTGGATAAATTGGAGTTCAGGCAGGCAGGCATATAGACAAATAAACACTTTGAATGCTAAGCAATAAAGCAGTGCTTCCTTCCTTTCCCCTTAGTCGGGCCTTACCCCAATCCACGTTGCTGCCTTCATGGGGCATGTAAATATCGTATCACAACTAATGCATCACGGAGCTTCACCGAACACCACCAATGTGGTAAGTATTCAACTGTGAGTATTTAAGAAACTGCAAAGGTGACTTTTATTTACTTGTTTTTTTATTATAATTAAACTAACTCTTAATTTGACTATTTGAAAAAGTAGAATTTAAGAACATTTTTTTTTTTGTTTCTTTTACTTTGAAGACACAATCCTTTCCTTGGCTAGTTGACCATAAATTTTTAGGACTTAGGCACTGTGTTCATGAATGTTATAAGTACTTTACTATTATACATTATATATTTTTTAAATGGAGTCTTTATGGGTGTGGGGAATTTTCTGTAAAGAAAGCAGTCAAATGTGCTCAAAGTTAAGGAGGGTAGTTCAAGCATTACATCATTTAAATGAACTAATTTCAAGTAACTTCAAAGTAAACACCATGTATCTTTATTACTTTTCTTTCATTGCTGGGACAAAATATCTTACACCCAAAATGAAGGAAGAAAAGGTTTATTTAGCTTACTGTTTGTGGAGTTTTCAGTACATAATCAGCTGGCTCCAAGGTAGAGTTGCATGACACTGGGGCAACACTTGAAGGCTGCAGCCAGAGCAAAAAGGGGGAAGAACAAGTCCCGTTTCCTCCTTTATATTGTACACAGGCTATTTCCCTTCCAGGGCAGGTGTAGCACTCACAAAATCTCCTCACTGTCCTCTTGCACAGGATGAGGATATTTACAAAGTAAGAACCCTGGCACCCTGCTGAGCCTCTTAGTTAAATTTCTAAACTTCTCAAGTTGACACAATGTATCAACCACAATACCATGTTATACCAAAACCTTGGAACTAACTCTGTGTATAACATGACACAGTGATGTGATTTTCCCTCACTAAGCCTTGCTGTGAAAATCATGGCATTCACTTCAGAGTAGATATCAGGCAGTAACTTATCACCCTAGATCTATATGTGGTATTTGACATTGTTCTACAGGATTTCAAATTTGACATCATCATATTAGGCAAAGAAAATGACCCATTGTGATAAAGTAAGGAGCAGGATGCTGATCTGGTTTGGTAAAGTGGAAGACAAAACAGCTACTGTAAAGAAGACCCATGTGGCCCTCAAGTATGTTTTTTGGTGCCCACACAGAGTGTTGTTTTTAATTCCGATGTCAGAGCCAATATTCATACACTGGGAAATGTGTTGCACAGATGCCCAGGTGCCGTTTCTTTTGGAAACAGAAAGGTGTGGCATAGTAGGGCTGGCGTCCTGCACAGTCACAACAGCAATCTGCAGGTGCCAGGTGGAAGCAGCCCCTTAGGGCAGGTATGGGGCTCTCAGGTTGAGCTCTCCCTAACTGTCCTGCCTCCTTCATTCACTCTGTGATTGACCCCCGTGAGCATTCTCCTTTCTTTTCTTTTTTTTTTTTTTTTTTTGTCTTTTTGAGACAGGGTCTCGCTACGCAGTTCAGGCTGGCCTTGAGCTCACTTTGTAGCCCAGGCTGGTCTTGAACTCGCAATGATCCTCCTGCCTCAGCCTCCCGAGTGCTGGGATTATAGGTGTGAGCCACCATGCCTGGCTGAGCATTCTTTTTCTCTCCCTACTGAGGCTATACTGGCAATTCCTGGGCAACTGTTAGGATGCTGTTAGTGACAGGGCCCTCTAGGGTAACCCTGAGGTCCTTGCCATTATGGCTCAAGTTCCTGAAAACACTTATGTGTTCTCTTCCCTATCTGTTCAGTAAGGAAGTACTTAAGGCCATTCATTTTGCAAGAAAAGTTTATGATAAGCTTTGTGCCAAATAAAACATGCCAGTCTTCTTCAGAGCTACAGTTAATTTATTTTGGCTCCTGTTTCCCAGAGAGGAGAGACAGCCCTGCACATGGCAGCTCGCTCAGGCCAGGCTGAAGTTGTGCGGTATCTGGTACAAGACGGAGCTCAGGTAGAAGCTAAAGCTAAGGTATGTGCAATACATGAAACCTTTCCTGTTGAGGAGAAAACTTGGGATTTTAATAAGACCTTTAAACATGTGTGCTGTCTCTCAAGACTGACACTTTTTTTAAAGTAAATGCATGACTTCCAAAAACTAAAGTCGTTAATCAAGTAATAGTGTAAAAATCCCTAGTATCCACATATATCCAATCAATAGTTTAACACAGAATTAAATAGAATAAGTGCATGCCCCAAACTGTCCCTAACAGATTAGAAACTGGGTCTAGATGTGTCCAGAGAAGTCCACACTTGATGGGCAGGGACTGACAGACAGCTTCTAGAAGAAGCACATCTTAAAAGCATAACTGAGATCATTTGGTTAAATTATATGTCAGCTGGTATAGCCACAAAAGGGAAAAGGATTTTTTTTTCTCTGTAAATTGGGAAATCATAACTCCTAAGTCTCAGAGGAAAGCTGTTCTGAGGATTTGCCTTTACATGTAAGAAGAATGTCAGGGTTGAATTTGGATGTTTTATACCTTCCTGATGTTGAATCATTAGTAGAAAACCTCTAGCTTTCCTCTCTGGGGATCAATACCTGGGCTGATTATCACAATGGCAGTTCAGATCAAGAATCTAAGTACATAAAAATCTCAACCATTAATTTTAAACTTCAGTATATGAATGTACATATATTCCCATTTATTTGGACAGTTTCTAGTTTTAGCTTAACTGAAGAGAAAATAAAGATACTTGTGAAGAAAGTTGACTAGAATATTCTAGACTTTACTGATTTCCTGCTAGTGTGTACAGATATCTCTCTCATATCTAATTTAACCAAAATTGTGTTTAGTCAACTGCTATCAAAGCTCTATAAAGCTTTCAATTTACTATTCTTGGGGAGGGGGCTTTCTTTTCTTTTTATACCCATATTTTACCTATTAAAACATTGTTTAATTATATAGTTATAGTAAGTGATACAACCATAAGACAACCTTTTAATTAGTACAAAAATACTACTGTAGGAACAAAACATTAAGTCTTTGTAAGTGGGCTGGGGATTTAGCTCAGCAACATAAGCACCTGCCTGGAAAGTGCGAGGTCATGAGTTCAATCCCTGTTACAAAAAAAAAGTCTTTGTAAGCATGAGATCCACAGGTGAGCACCAAGGTTGTGACAAGCTTTCAGTGTCCCATGTAAACCATTTAGAAACTGAGGTCCACAGGCATTTTGAAAAAAAGGGCCTGATAGTAAATATTTTAAGCTTTGCAAAATAAACTGTCTCTATCACAGCTAGTCACTCTGCCACTATAGTGCAAAAACAATTATAGTGAAAACTCTGTGTTCCAGTAAAACTTTATTCATAAAAACATGTGGCAGCTGGGTTTGGACCCTACAATATAGTCTGCTGGCCCCTGACCTGGATTTGGTTAACCCTCTAAATTGGTTCAATAGAATGACTAAGGGAGACAACAGTCTACTACAGATTAAAACAAACCTCATGTTAGTCAATATTGTTAATTGTATATCAAACATCATCTCTAGAAATGGTTGCACACACAAACAACTGAAGTATATGTAATGATTCAGAGCCAATCTTAGCTGGCAGACTACCTGGGGTTGAGCCTGGGTCCACAGTTTAGCAGTTCTATAACACTGGGCAAGTTAATAATGTCCCTACTCATCTACAAAATGAGAATTATGATTGTCACAGTTTAAAAGATTGTTTTAAAGGTTAATGACTTAGCATAGGTAGAGTACTTCAAGCAAAGCCTAGGAATCAATATGAGGTGTTCAGTAAATGTTTGGTGGTTATATGGCAGTAAGAGAAGTAGCTGAGATTTTTTTTTTTTTATCTGTATGAGGATCGAACTCATGACTACGTGCTGGCAAGGCAGGCTCTTATGCCACTGAGCTAAATCCCCAGCCCCCTGTCTCCTGCTTTCAATATTTCCATTCTCCCTCACAGCATCTCCTCTCATTCTGTGCATGCTTCTAACTTGCAACATAGTCCCTCTGGCTTTGATTTTGACCTTCATCCAAAACAGTATCTATGTTCTCTTCTGTCTTTCCTACTTACAGTATTTACCTATACCTCATCACATTTCACTGGAGAGTGTCTGTTTGGAGGATCATCAGAGGGCATCTCTGGGAAAATTTGACGTGGTGACCCTTCCATTTGAGGACAAACACTAAGAGTGTAGGGCTGTTAATTATAAGGTGGCCCACCACTTAATGCAAACGTGTTTCCTGATACACAGTGTACAGAGTATCGGCACCTGTCAGCCTTGTTGGCCGGAGTGGTCTCACTGATACACCTGCAGAATTCCATGCTGCCTGCCCTCCCTCTGCTGTTAACTGTGGGAAAGTGGAACTAATAAAATACTTTATTCTTTATGAGTGCATAATGCTGGTGGAGGTATGATATTGCTCCCAGGCATATGAATCTTACTAGGATTCTTCTTTTACCTCTTAGAACATGAATCAGGAGAGGTTAAAAACTGATACTCTATGACAGGTGGTAGTGAAGATGATTTAAAAATTGAACTGCCTTTCACAATTTCCTACTAATTAGGTCATGCTAAGGGAATTTAAGGAGCTCAGCTCCACTATCCCTACATTTCTGACCCTTATAAGAAGATAAATGAGATTCCTTTTAGCATTGAATCAGAATTGAATGTGCCTCTGCTATCAAGCAGCTAATGTTCCCTGAATTGTTCATTATGGCATGATTGTTTTTTCTGAGCTCACCAGCTTTGCATTTTTACCTTACCATTTAGGATGACCAAACCCCACTCCACATTTCAGCCCGACTGGGGAAGGCAGATATAGTACAACAGCTGTTACAGCAGGGAGCATCTCCAAATGCTGCTACAACATCTGGATACACCCCACTTCACCTCTCAGCCCGAGAGGGGCACGAGGACGTAGCCGCATCCCTTTTGGATCATGGAGCATCTTTATCTATAACAACAAAGGTATGCAAACAAGTCTTGGAATCCTGGCATGTCCCACAAACTACATCTTCCTTATAATTTCCTGCATGGTGACAGTTACAGAAGCTGCATGGATGCTGAGATAGTCACTCACATGGCCAGCAGAGTCCTGGGGAGCTGAAGGGTAGTTCTCTGTATTTGAAAACATATTTACAGATTCCTTTTCTTGAGGCCATGTTATTAAAGCTCTGGCAGAAATGCCTTTATTTTTTATCTTATTTTACTTTTATTTTTGTTTGTTTTGAGACAGGGTTTTGCTCAGTAGTTCAGAATGGCCTTGAACTCACAATGATCCTCCTGCCACAGGTATGCACCACCATGCCTGGCACTGTTAGAATTTTTTTTTTTTTTTATGATCTTATAAAACTTTCCAATTAGGAGGTTCCTCCCCCATTTATTTTTACTATTCTTTTTTGTTGTCATTATTGGTGTCTTACCTGATTTATAGTTTGGTTTGATTTTTTTTTTTAAGACAGCTTTTTTTTTTTTTTTTTTATCAGTACCAGGGATTGAACTCACGACTGCCTGCTTGCAAGGCAGGCACTTATGCCACTGAGCTAAATCCCCATCCCCCGTTTGATTTTCTTTTTTTTAAGACCAACTGATGTCTTTTTACAATTTTATTTACCTATTTATTTATTTCTTTGTTTTGGTACTGGAGACCTCACATTTGGCAGCCAGGTGCTGTGCCACTGAGCTATAACCTTGGCTCAACTGATTTGTTACAGTATTAGCCTAGCACATGGTTGCTCTACATGAGCAAAATGCAAAATGTGGAGCTCATTTTTCTTGTGATACTACATAAATCTAGCAAATGTAACAGTGAAATGAAATGATCCGTGGCAGGTTTTAAAAAGATAATCATTAGTGCTGTAGTCTTTAATTTGGATGTGGATAAGAAAGATTAAAGAATAATCAATACAGAAGATAATTGCAAACACTTAGAAAACTATATGAATAAATGATGACTGTCTCAAACTTCATCTCCTATGATTCTTTAGGCTCTTCAGTAGAGTTGAGACACTAGTTCCTGGATCTCATTTAATAGGTGAAACAAAATAATGAATGAAGGGATTGGGGTTCCCTTGGCCTTCCACACTATGTTAGCTCCCATTGGCTCTAATTTGCTGTAGTCTAGGATGTCATGTACATTTATGGCCCCTCAAACCCTGATGCATACTTGGGACACTACCTGTTGGTACACACTGACTATTTGATGCCTAATCTTGGTCCTTTAATATACATTTAATTGATTTTAATTATTAGAACAATTTGTCATTTTCAGAAAAGCAGAACCCTTCTTCATTTCTGTTGTTCATTACGTTTGTTTTCTTTTGCAGAAAGGATTTACTCCTCTTCATGTGGCAGCAAAATACGGGAAGCTTGAAGTAGCCAATCTCCTGCTACAGAAAAGTGCATCTCCAGATGCTGCTGGGAAGGTAGGAGGTGATTGGCCAATCTGAAACTGGCCACTTTGTCATAACAAAACCAGCACTTGCTAGTATTCCCCAGCTACAATCCCCAAAATAATCAAACCTTATTTAAGTCCCATTAGGAAGAAGAACACTTGGAAAATAGCAGATGAACACGTGGTGCAAGTGGTGTGGCACTGGGCTATAAGCTATGCTTTATGTTGTATCTAACCTAATCCCATTTCCTAAATCTAAAACCTTCATATTAAGACACTTTTGACCCTCGTTGTTGTTTTTACACATTTTCAGAGTGGCCTAACTCCACTGCATGTAGCTGCACATTACGATAATCAGAAAGTGGCCCTTCTGCTTTTGGACCAAGGAGCCTCACCTCATGCGGCTGCAAAGGTACCTCCAGTTCACAGCATAAGGGGACTGATGGGCAGTGTCTATCAGTCTCTGTTCAACATCTACTTTTGCTTCACCTGCAGTGCCCCCCTCTCACCCAAATGCCATTAAAAATCACAGAAATAGAGCACCAAGGAAAGCTATGCCTTCAGCTATTTAGCCAACTAATGTGGTAGATGCTCAATAAATATTTACTGATCAATTGATTTCTCTTGAATATCCAAAATATCCTGGAGCCTGGAAAAGAAAAGAACTTGGAATACTCTTTAGCCAGATTAAAAACATAAGCACAGCCAAAAGGAGTATAAAAGTTCTGTTCTGTCAAAATTATAAAAAGATGTATTACATTTTCCAGGCCATAAAACATTGCCTCTAAATTGTTTGTGTTTTGCAAAATTGGTTGTAAAGTTTTGCGTATGTGTTTTTATTACTGCTAATGGGGAATATATATTCTTAGACCATTTTTGACCAGGAGAAAACTTAGATTTTTGAGAAAAAGGATAGAGTGTAGGGTATACAGCTGGTATTCTGACTGGGATGGCAGATGACGAAACAGAATATAGATAGAATTGGGTAAAATAATGCAGTTGATATAGTTTAGTAAGTCTCTATTGTTAAGCAGGTGGCTATCATCAGAAAGACTGTAATGATACAAACTACAATTTCTAATGATGTCTAATTCTTTTTGGACATTCTATTGGTTAAAAGACCCTTTAGCATCCCTAATGTTTTTTTTAATTCTTTATTTCACTTTACCATTTGGAGACAATTTCAATATTCTCCTTTAAAACTAATATTTAGATCAAGGCAATTGTACACACAGGTAAGTGAATCTGGCCTGTTGTACCTTACTTTAGGTACTTTAAATGAGAAAATTCTAGACATTTTCCACATTTAGAGAGAATACTGTCTGCAATAGATATTTCTCTTCAGAACCTCTTTTGTACACTTTTGAATCATTTCATGGCCCCACCTCATCTGAACTGTACCCAGTAAAACTAGTTCAAAATCAAACTAATAAATCTGCTTTTCATCCATATGTGAGTTCCCGTCATAATTTCTGAACTATCACGTCATGAATAATGTTTGTCAAGGCTTGCCTTGATTTAATAAAACTTCATTTTTAGAAGAAAATTTAAAAACCCAAAGGATGGGACTAGCCCAAATGTTCATCAATATATAATTGAATAAAGAAAATATAGAGTCTGCATGTACACACACACACTTATAATGGAGCATTATTCATCCATAAAAAGGAAGGAAATTCTGATACATGCTACTACATGAGTGAACATTAAAGATATTATGTTAATGGAAATAAGCCCCTCCCAAAAGAATAAACATTGTGTCATTCTTCTCATGAGGCACATAGAATAGCCACATTCAGAGACAGAGGCAGAACAGTGGTCATCAAGGAAAGGAGTAGGCAAGCATTGGGAGTTAGTATTTAATGGATGCAGGGTTTCACTTTAGAAAGGTGGACAAGTTCCAGAGAGGGACCATTAGAGAACAATATGAATGCACTTAATTCCACAGACCTATCCACTTAAAAAGCTTTCACTGGGAACTTTTGTAATGTATATTTTATCACAATTTTATTTTCCTTTTCTGTTTGTTTGTTTTCAGTGCTGGAATCAAAGCCAGCGCCATGAGTATGCTAGGCCACTGCTCTACCACTGAGCCACAATTCAAGCCCTATCACAGTTTTTAAGAGGAAAACCTATAATGGAATTCGATGGTTGTACATTTGATTTTAGTTTGTTTTAATATCTCTGTGCATTGAGGTTCTTTTCTCATAAGTAACCTCTGGGTCTTGATAGGCAACCAGTAAATATTCAGTCAGTATTACTCATATGGGAATAATAACTTTGGCACAACTCGTGCCAAGTAGTTTAGAACTGACACAAATTATAAAATAATGCATGCAACAAAAGTGAGTATCTTGTATCTTTCCATATACAAATAACTCTTAACCAGGTCCACAGCCAACTGCTATCTTGGTAGTTGATTTCTAGCTTTCTATTTGTCAAAACAGATTTAGTATTCATGATTTCATATCTGCAAAACATCTTTGACAAATAGTTTCAAAGCAGTATTTTAACTCCTTGTAACATCCCATTAGCCTTAGGCATATCTTTTACAGTGAATTAAACACAGACTTTTCTAATGGGTCATTGGTTCCCTTTCCCACAGCAGAATCGCCTACTTAATGCCATCTCTGGCACATGTACAGTCATCTCCATCTTCTGGGCAGTGGTACTAGTTAGAGGCTGTTTCTAGACTTTGAACCTGAGAAAAACCAGTTTATATCAGTTAGGGATGGCTTTATTGGCTAGAAAAAACAAAAACAAACAAAAAGCCTTGCTTAAGTGGTTTAAACTAATAACGCCCCATTTTTCTTACATCATAAACAAGGAGTAAGCTAAACAATTGTTAGTGTTGCTTCAGTGTTTCCAGCATGCCAAAGCAAACTCACTGTTTGTGTTTTGGTTTTGCTTAGTTCGTTTTACTTTGGTGTTGGTGGTAGCTTCAGCTCTGGCTGGGCTGCCAGGTCCCTTTCAAGTAGCAGGCATAAGGAAAGCCAGCACAACAGGGCTTTTCCAGATTCTCCACCCACCACTTCTCCTTACATTTCATTGGTCACTTTTATCTGGAAGAGAAGCTGGGAAATGTAGTTTTTCAGCTGTGCACAATGCTAGTGGTTCTTTCATAGCACAAGTAAAGGAGAGTACTTGCAGAGTGAGCAGTCTGTCTCCTTTGCTTGCCAAAGGCTCAGGCATTCTAGAATCCTGAAAGCACTGAGATGTGAGGGGCAGAGCTTCAACCTGAGATAATTACTGTGCAGCGTGACAGCAGCAACTTCAATGTTAACTCTTCCTTTTTTCTTACTCTGTCCTAGAAGTGTTTATTAGTGATAAGAGAGAGACAGGGTGTGTGTGTATGAATTACCATAATCCATTTTTTAGCCAGATGTATTTCCTGAGGCAGAACATTGCTGGAAAAAGGACTGGTCAAAATCCAGGCAGAACCTGAATACTAATTATGGAAAAGATAGTGAACATTACTTACTATTTGTCAGATTTCTCTTTCATAAAATGTCAACATATTTATTAATAAAGATCAGAGTGTTTTTGAAATTTATTGGGAAAAACACAAAGTGATATAAATATTGTATGTCACTTTTGAGGATTTAAAACTGTTTTTGGTCTGATTTTCATGGTGAGATGCAGAAGCATCCTTGGCAAGCATTTTGTCTTTTACACCAAAGGAGCAAAATGGAGATTAAGATTATTCCACAGTTGAATCTCTTTCTAGTTTATTCTTCTAATTAATGTATCTCCCTTCTTTAGTGTGGCAGGTGAGAGTCACTTTACTTTCCAGAAAATAGAAAAAGCTTATGAGAAAAACTTTGTGAGTTTCAAGATAAACCATTTATATACTATAAACTATTAAAAGTATTTAAATCTTTCCAAGATTAACTTTTCATTCTAAAATAATACCATGAATTGTTTTTCCTTTACTTTATACTTTGTATCTCAGGTAAGGTGCTCAAGACAAATCCCTAAGCAATAAAAATTTGCTTGTATGAAATTGATATGACAAATGGAAAGCTAGAAATCAATTACCAAGACCTAAGATTCTGGAGTACAATTAGAAGTAATCAAGAAGATTATCAAGTCTACGAAGATACTGAACTGCTTTGCCTTGGTTAGGAATTATTTGTGTGTCAAAAGTTGTGTCAGTACTAAAAGCAAAAAAGAGATGAATGATAAGTTAAATTCTGACCTTACCTTGCTTTTGCCATCCTAACTAGTTAGTTTTAGACATATAGACTAATCCTGTTTCCTATTTTAGTGCTGCTTTGTGAATATGCTATTTTCTGGGACAGGTTGGGATGGTGAACCAGTACTCTGTCATTCATTGGAACATTGAGCTGGGTCCAAAGTCCTAGCTTGGGATCCAAGGCACTGGTCTCTAAAGGGTGTGTCTGAATATTTGGTCAGAGGGCCAAATGCTCTCCAGGGCAGCTGTGATTTCCAGATGGCAGTAGGTCAAAACTAAAAATAGGGATATAAAATCATCTTCTGTGGCTCATCCAGTTTGGCAGAGGCTGGTTTCAGAAAAGTACAGGGGTGACATTTCCCCTTTGCACTTCTCTATGTATAAGGTTCATGTCCATATGTAAGGGTTATCTTGCATTTCCCTTAAATGACTGAGCCAAGGCAAAGTTCCCTGGAGCTTTCTTAGGCCAGGAGATGCTGATGACTCCTGAGGCACAACTGATCAATAACTTATCAAAGGAATTTTTATTGTCTCCAAGTATCAGGGGTTAGCCAAGAGAAAATGTTCTGAAAGCTTTAGTGTATTTGATTCAAATTCTGAAAATGTCTTTTCTTCATTTACTTGATACGTGTTGATTATTCTGAGGTACTAGGGAGTGATACAAAGGCAAATATGACCCTCTACATACTCAACAAACTAAAATAAATAAATAAATAAATAAAAAAGAAAACATACTCAACAAACTTATATTTTCATAGGAGACAGATTTATAAACAAAAGAGTGTCAGTAAATGTCACCCCTACCTTTGATTAGAGTCCATCAGATTGAAGCTGGGTGTCGGGGCCTGGGAGGTTGGGAAAGGTAGACTTCAAGGAGGGTGAATTTTTAATTGTTATACACTGGTTTCAAGGGCATGTTAGAGAAATTCTTTCTTGGTAGAGTCAGTAAGGCAAAAAAGATGACACTATTCTGTTTGGGGATGTGCAGATGACTAATCTAGCTGAAGCATAGCACAGAAACTAAATTTCAGCAGAAGAGCTAATCACATGAGCAAATGGGTAGGGTGTAGCACACTGACTACCATGAAAACAAAAAATTGCAACTTGTGAGCAGCATATGGTTTCTTAGTCCACTTTCTGCTGTTTATGGGGATCCATGAGGCTAGGCAATACATAAAGAATAGAGAGTTTTTTCCTTATAGTTCTGGAGACTGGGGAGGCCAAGGCTGAAGTACCCACTCCTATCAAGGACCTTTTTGTATTGTCTGTCATGTTAGAAGATGGGAAGTCAAGAGGGCATGAGAGGAAGAGGAGGGAACAAAGTCATTCCTTTATCAAAAGACCCATTTCCAGGATAACTAGCGCAGGCCTCAGATAACAGCATTAATTCCTTCATAAAGGCAGAGACCTGTCACTTCTTAAAGGCCCCAACTCTCATCGCCATTGCAGAGGGACTTAAGCTTCTAATACAAGAACTCTAGGGGATGTGATCAAAGTATAGCAAATGGTTATTGGAGGGACTTTTAACATGGAATTTTGGATGGCTCTGAACATGCCGCAGTGGTACCATATTATTTATTGTTTCTCAGAAAGGGTTCTTCCTAGCCTAAATTTTAATGAAACATGCCATTATTGAGCACCTACTAACATGACTCCTTGCAGAAGGAAAACCTGTATTCCTTTTGGAAAACTGACTATACTCTGGCTGTACTATATTAAACTGTGTCTTAAATTGTTTCCAAGCCTAGAAAGGCAGAAGGGTACTACATTAATGAAACCACTTGATTTAGCAGTGTTTCATTTAGTTGTGATTTTTCAATTAGTCAAAAGCACTAGAAAGAGATATACTATCAGAAAATGCACTGTGCACATTTTTATCTCATTATTGGGCCTGTGACCAAGTGATTTATGTTGGCAGAATGGTTATACACCGCTGCACATTGCTGCCAAAAAGAACCAGATGGACATAGCAACAACTCTGCTGGAATATGGTGCTGATGCCAATGCAGTTACCCGGCAAGGAATTGCTTCTGTCCATCTTGCAGCGCAGGAAGGGCACGTGGACATGGTGTCGCTGCTCCTCAGCAGAAATGCGAATGTGAACCTGAGCAATAAGGTAACTTTTCCCCTGTTCTACAGAAAATTCACCACCATGAAACTTCACCCTGCAGAAAAATCACTAAAATATAAAAAGTTCTGTATCACATAGACTGTGTAAAGTGTAATAGTACACAGAGATTATTTACTAAAATCTTACTTATCTCAGCAAAAACTTGGAAACAGTTACAGTAATAACAGAATGGCAATAATTCAAAGAAATATATACAAACCATGATTGAAATATATAGCGGATGATTAAATTTAAAAATATAGTAAATTTATGGCAAATTATTAAATTGAAAATATATTACAATAAAAAACACATTGTCATTAATCTCCCTTATAATACTCCCTGTTATTTTGAATGCACTTATCCCATTGTTCTTGACACTTTGAAGCAGTTCTAAAAGCCCTTTTTCAAGAGTGTCTTTGCTTGTACTGTCATAGTTATCCTGAGGTCCTGAATAGATTCAAAACACTTACTTTTCATAATTCTTTAGACTTTGTGGAAGATGCAGAAGTCATACAGTGCCAGGTCCAGTAGATAAGGTAGATGAGGTTTTATGAACATGTCTTACTGTTAGGTGGTCCTCAGCAGCAGCATTCATAGTATTTTTCTTTAATCACATCTCATCTAGACACAAAAAAGTTTACAGAGCTGCTTCAGAAAGTAATCAGAATGGTGGATGATGTAATAAGTGTTTTTGAAGTGGATGTATGTGTGGGGGTGGTATTTTGCATGGGAGAAATGGCAATGGCTCTTTTACTGTCACATATCTCTGCATTTATACACCATAAAATTGAAGTGCCTGAGGTTTTGGTTGTGACTTGAAGAAGTGTTGTTCTATTAATTCCATAAGTAGCATTGTTACTTCATCAGAACATAGCAACAAGAAGTTACAAATTACAGCATGTTGCTTTATTGCACAGTTGTTTTGGGGCTCCTATTCCTTGCCTGTCCCAATTTAAAGTCTTAAGTTACCAAAAAAATTGGAAACATTACTGACTTTACAGAGTTCATTTTAAAAGAGAAATTTAGAGTAGCTATTTTAGTGAATACATAGGAAAAGCTGTTGATATATAGGTATAATCTTTGTACGTAAGTATGGAAACCACTCCCTAAGCTTTCCAAATACCTCTGACCTCATCTTCTATATCTGCGTTCTTAGTGAAGTGAAGAAAGGACCAACATTTCGTCAAAGTGCAACATTAGTTCACAAGAGACTGGGAACATGTTAAAAAAAAATTACTACCTTCACTACGTATATTAAAGAATTTACATTTGCTTAAATACTTAAAATGTGCCCTAAATATAGGACAGGGGTTTCTCAGTGTTCCATACCAGGAAACACTGCAAAAAGACCCCATAAATCTCTGATAGTCTACATTCTGTAGCAGTTAGCTTTTCTCCTACCTGTTCAGTGATGACATTGCCATTTTAAGTAGAAAAAAAGCAGTTGTTCGAATATTGAATTTTTACCATTTTGGAAAAAGGTTACTCTGTGCTAACCTGAATTTTTCCAAGTTTATAATTTAATATATTCTGTAGAGGCCCTCCCAATAGATAAGTAATCAAGAATTCTTTTTTCAGTTTTAGTATCTTGAAAATGAATTCAATGTTTAATGAAACAAGTCAGACACAGAAACTTAAGTATCACATGGTTTCTCTTGTATAAAAAACACATACATATAAATACACACAAAAATAAACAGCAAAATAGAAGAGATATAAATAGGATGTAAGGAGAAGTTCAAATATTTTCCCAATATACCTATTCAATTGTTTCAAAAATATTTTAATATATATGCTAATATGTTTCATTTATATTAGTTCAGCTTAGCTTATTGAAAAGAAAGTTTTGTGTTATGTTATGTGTTTCTTCTCCATAAGAATCTTTTGTGTCTAAGTCTTGTATTCTGAATGATTATTTTGAAGATAAAAATATACAATGTATTAGCTATTGTTATTTAATTTTGTTATAAAATTTTGTTTTGTTTTTTCATAAAAAAGAAAATTCTTTCTGATCATTTGTTGAGTTAACACATTCATGTACAATATGTTTTCTAGAGTAGTGATTTGATTACATTATATCTTTCTTTTTAAAACATTCCTTTTAAGAATATTTATATCTCAGCATAATGAAAATCTCAAACCCATTTTAAATAATAAGGATTGGTTTTAGTGTTTGAATTCCTAAGATTCATGTACCAGTTTTTTGAGTAGCCTTATGATAGCTATAAAATTCAATTTATCTCAATCACAGTGTCTATTTCCTTTTTCAAACTGAAGCACCTTCTGTTATCTGCTATCATGGTTTGTTTTTGAGTCCAGAATATTATATTTTACTAATTCTGCTATAGATAATATAGTACCTTGATAACTGGTTTAAAAGTGACCATTATTATTAGGTTTGATTACAAATTACAGTATAACTTTTTTATCTTTAAAATCTTGCAGTCACTTGGTCCAACATATACCCAGACTTGACTTTACCTTACAATCATATTTGTTATTATACTGAAAATACTTTTTAAAAATTATTTGATTTAATGGACTAGAAAATAGTGAGGGAAGCCTAGCTGATAAAACATGGTAAACTAGAGAAACCCAGAAATTTCTGACCAGCCTCCTGAATGAATGATGGATGCATAAGCAGAAATGTTTCTAAGGAAATGTCAAAAGATCATCTGGCTTCTCTTTAGCACATTGTACAAAATGTTAAGGTACTTAGCTCCTGTTAAGTAAAAAAGGCATTTGTTAATCTTTGTAGCCTTTTCCACTTACAGTTTTAGGTATAAAGTATTGTTATGGCTTGTGTCTAGATGTTCTTCTAAAGCCTCATGCAATCATGGATGGGGCTTTTTCAGAGGTGGCTGAGTCAAGAGTATGTGACATTGAGATTGACTCATGATGCAATGCTAGAATTAAGGGCACTAGAATTAAGGGTGTGATTGCTACCCACCCTAATTGCTTGGATAAGATAGAAGGGATAGAAAGAGTTGTGATCTTCCCTTTTTGCTTTGCTGTCTTCTGCCTCCTATGAACTTTTCCCCCTCTGCTATGCCACCCTCCTTTTAGAGCCAGCCAACTATGAACTGAAACCTCTGCAAACTGTAAGCTAAATAAACCTTTCCTTCTTTAACTTCGGGTGTCAGGTATTTTGTCTCTGCAACAAGAAACTCGATAAAATTTGATACCAAGAGTGGGTTTGTTGCTGTGATCATATCTGACCATATGATTTAGGAGCCTTTGGAGCTGGCTTGTGGGAAGGAGAAGAGTTAGGAAAGGTTTGCAGTTGCTGGCTAAACAAGTCACGCTGGAATGTCTGAGGCTGTACTAGATGGAATATTCTAATCAGAGCCCAGAAGACCAGAATGCTGATAGAAATTCTGCCAGTAAAGACCAGGCTTAGGAGGTTTCTACTGGGAGGACTGCATTGCCTATTGGATCCCAGACAATGTGTGTTATCCCTTGGCAGAAACTCTGCATTTTGCTCATGTCCAGAGACTTTGCCTGAGCAGCAGATGAAGTATTCTTCCAAAAGAAATTTCAAGGCAGTTTCATGTTAAGGTGGTGGCATAACTACTATTGGGACTTTTAGTCAGATTTATATTGAGACTCAAGAGCAAAGAGCCCAGCAGAATAATGTAGAATGCTTTGATTTGGGCCTGCAAAGATGAAACAGAAGAGAATTTGGTTACTGGAAAGACTAGCAGGAAAAAGCCAAGTATTTCAGAAGAAGACAACAGAAAAAAATGGCTTAAGGACACCACAAGAACCAAGAGAACTCTGGCCTTTGCAGCCTCAGAAATCAAAGGTGAAAGACTTTGCTTTGAGAAGCATGTCCCAGAGCACCATGTTTCAGAATGGCAGCAGTCTAGGAAAGTTGTTCCTCAGGATTTGGTTCATAGGCACTCGACCCTTATAACCAAGAGAGAAGGAAGCCTGGCTACTGCTCCAGCTGGCAGCATACCTTGGCATCATCCATATGTTGCTGGTTTTAGGTCCATGTAGAATGCAAGAGTTGTGGGGTCAGGAAGGCTCTGACCTAGATTTCAGAAGAATGGTTGGGAGGCTAGGTAGTGTGCCCCTGAGAGGGCAGGGTATGAAGCTGTGAGTGTGAAGCCAGTGGCACAATGGAGATCCCAGAAGTTTGGAGAAGCCAAGAAAGTGGATTGTCTGATGAAAACTTTATGGAGAGAACAAAGCCAACCCTAGAGAGAAGCCATTGGAGCCACAACCACCAGCCACAACCACTGTAGGGGCGAAGCTACCTAGTCCCTCTGGAGTTTATAATTTACCACAGATTGCCAGGGATGCTGGAAGCAGAACTGCAGGATTTAATGTTTGCCTTGCTGGATTTTGGTCTTCCTTTGTTCCCATTCTTTGCTATTCCCCTGTTTATTACTTTCGGAATGGAAATGTCTATCTTGTGCCAGTGAATGTTGAAAGTATTTAACTTTCTTTTCATTTATAGAGAGGCTTGCAGCTAAGAGTATGCCTTACATCTCTCTCAGGGTGGGAGGGCTTTGGACTTGAACTTTTCAGCAATGCTTTGGCACCTCTCAGAGATAGACTTAATACCTTTTGCATAAAAGGGCTGGCATGAGCCTTGGAGCGGGGAATGTTATGGCTTGTGTCTAGATGTCTCCCCAGAGCTTCATATGTTCAAAAGTAGGGGTTTTTCAGAAGTTGCTTGGTTTAGAGTGTGTGATGTTGAGATTGGTTCATGATGCAATGCTAGAATCAAGGGCACTAGAATTAAGGATGTGAGTGCTACCCACCCTAAGTAGCCTGGATAAGATAGAAAAGATAGAAAGACTGTGGTCTTCCCTTGTTGCTTTGCTGTCTTCTGCCTCCTATGAACTGTTTCTCCTCTGCAGTCCCCTCTGCCATGCCTCCCTGCCCTGGAGCCATCCAACTATGAACTGAAACCTCTGCAAAATGTCAGCTAAATAAACTTTTCCTTTTTAACTTTGGGCATAGTGTATTTTGTCTCAGTAATGAGAAAAATAATTAAGACAAATAGGAATCAATTTTTTTTTTATTTAAAATACTTGAGACCATGTATTTTAGATTTGGGGTTTTTATTTTTTGTGTTTAAGATTTTAGACTATTTTTACATATATAAAGAGAACCCGAGTCCAAATTCACTGATGTTTCATGTATACTTTATACACATATTCTATGGCAAATTTCATATAATATGGTATGATATGATACACATACAAGTGTGTGTGTGTGTGTGTGTGTGTGTTTGATTTTGTTTTTGTGGTACTGGAGACTACACCCAAGACCTTCACACTAAGCTATTTTCTTGGGCTTTTTCAAGTATTTTTTATCTTGAGACATGTTTCTCGAAGCTGCTCAGTTACCAATGATGAATAATCTGTGTGCTGCATTCCCGCACTTTGTGAACTGTAATATCAGGTCAGTGTGAAATCTTCTACTTGAGAGTGCTCAGTTTTGAATTTTAGAACATTTAGGAATAAGGATATTTAGCTTCTGCTACATGCCCTGATGTGATGAGAAATGTGGTCAAACTTTGTTGCTCAAGAAGGAGGCTTCTAACGATTTTTTGCATTTTCTTGAGCTGCCCTGTTTTAAGCATTGGTCAGCCACTGTGCCCTCCTCTGCTCTCACAGCCACACTTCCTGTCTTCCCATTTAACACTAGATTTAGTTCCTTGCTAAAAATATCTATTAAGGATTTAACTTTCATGAAAATTTGTATTGCACAAAAATCCTGTAATTACTTTCACTTTCTTTCTTTTCTCACTAGTAACATCTGTCCCCTAGTAGTTCTGCAGAAGAGAGATATGAACTCTGATTACTGCAGAAGTGCTAATGTTTGAGTAGATTACATTTTGCTGTTGGTGTTTCTGTTTTCCCACATAGATTTTATAGATTGCAAATACCCCTATTTTTTTTTTATCCACCTGAAGGAATAGTGAACAGACAGCCTTATTACTCTAAATTGATGTTCTCTCTTTCAAATAAATGCCATTTTTGAAATGAGCAACTGTTAAAAACCTCAAAGATTAATAGTTACCTTCAGACCATGAACAGGGTTGTTAGGACCCTTGTAATATTTTTAATGAAAGCCATTAATATGAAAATCCAATTTTATTTAATTTCTCCTGTTTTATCACAAAAATACAATGTTTTCCCCTTGTTTAATCAGTTAGTGCTAGATTAAATGCTAAGTGCCAGGCACTGGTTATATAAAGATTAAAGGTGAAATTCTTGTTTCAACAAGAAAACAAAGTTTAAATGTGCAATTATGATGCACCTTAACAGGAGTAGACACAGAGACAGAGTGCCCATAAGTGTGCCCTTTAGTGAGATATGGAGGTGGGGTGGAATGCTGGAAGTGTCTCCATGCCATAAGAGTGGAGGGGAAGATCACACAAGCAGTGTGAACACAGATGGGGATCATGAGAAATGAGGGCATGTGCCCAGAATACATTTTCAGTCTGTGCTAAAGGCAGTCAGGATATTCAGAGTTTGGAAAGTCTAAAACTTACAATAGATGACCACAACACTTCTACAAACTGCTATGGCTGAAAATACTATTACCACTAAAGTAGAACAGGAAACATTGCTCCATGATTATGTCAGTGTTTGAGTGGTACTTCTTTTGGCCTGCATTTGTTTTGTTTTCTTTTGTTTTGTTTTTATATTTCAAGTGAATGCATTGGTCTTCCTTTTCATAATTTCTCTTAGTTGAGTCTGTGTAGTTCAAAGTCATCAGAAGTCATGACCTAATGACTATGAGTCCTATAATGTTTCTAATCAAATCATGACTCCTAAATAAATAAAGTTCTGAATGTAGAGGGCTCTGTACTCTCCCCAAAGCTGCTTTTGATTTGCTCCTTTGCTCTGACAGATAATACAGGATGATGTTTTTCATTATGAAAATCAAGAGCACAAGAAAGAAAGAACTCAAGATATTGGTTTCTATGATCATAATGTATAAAATAATTTGAAAACACTTATGTGAACTCATTTTCTCTTAAATATTATTTACAAAAAATGCTTTATAATTATAGAGGTTTTTAAAACCAGAGTATAGTCTGAGTGGGTTTTTCTTTGTCATTAAAACAACCTAGAATCTACAGATTTTCCAGTAGGGTCAGTTTCAAATATCAGTCTCATCAAATCATACACCACTGACATGACTTGGAAATTCTCATTACTGATCATTCTCACTGCATTCCACAGGTATCTTTCCCACATGGAAGAAATATGCAAAAAATTTCCATCAGACCTTAGATGCTAATATATGGAAGATACCGTCATGTGTCAATGTTAACTTTGTAAACAGATACTATTTTAGTGATTTTTGCTAAAGCTAGTATCACTGGTAATATGTTAAAATCCTACAGAATTTTGCCTTTTAAAAATCTCTATTGTTTATAGATGAACACTGAAATATGTACAGGAAAAATGGTGTAATATCTGAGGATTTGCTTTAAAATAAATGATGCCACAAAGAATGAAAGAAGGAAGAAAAAGGATGAATGAAGCAAGAAACAAAAATCTTGATAATTGCTGAATCTGTAATAAATATACAAAGTAAAAATATAGTCCATTCCCTCTACTTTTGGGTATGCTTGAAATTTTTCTTAAAGCCTGCAAATAATAATGTTGTCATAGGGCTCGTATAGTGTGGTATATGAACTGTTATTGTTAGATTTTATTTTTAACATAGAAATTCTAGGCTTACTTTCTTGACCTTCCCAGTTGTTGTGACTGTGTATACTGATTCCTTCCTGTGAGTAACTATGCACTTGGACTCTTTCACAGAGTGGCCTCACCCCACTCCATCTTGCTGCTCAAGAAGACAGAGTGAATGTGGCTGAAGTCCTGGTCAACCAAGGAGCACATGTAGATGCCCAGACAAAGGTACATCCTCCCTCCCCCGCCCACATAGACTCCCACTGGTGACTCTAGTATGGGACCATCCACAGTGTGCAGGAGAAAGTCCCTTCAATCATGTCACTTAGGGCAGTATTTCAAATATACATTTGTGTGAGGGGCACCAAAGCCGCTGATTATGGCGTCTCAGACACTTTTTATCTTTATGGCCTGAGTACATAGTATGAGTTAACTGTCAGGGTCTGTGCCAACCAGCCCTCTCCACGAGTGAGCCGTAAGCCTTACTATGGACCTGTCCTTCCAGGCAGTAGGAGAGCTTGTATATTTTTTAGGTTTCATGAGAAAAATATGTGTGTATATATACTTCTTAGATTCTGTCAGGAAAAAAATATGTGTGTAAGAGAAAATCTTGTCAGTAATTTAACTTTGTTCAGCATAATTGATGAGAGATTTTTACATTAGGAAATTTTCAACTATTACTCACTTGCCAAATTCCTCATAGGCTGTACAGTTATACTTGTGTTCTCTTTCCCTCTCTGACAAAATAGCTTACTTTTAAAAAGAAAAAAAAAAACATACTGAGCGATTTCAAATAATGCCACAACTCAAACACAAATAAAAAAGGGACATTATGTGTTATCATCAAAGATATGACTTTTATTAATTCCATTTCTCTGAACATTTCTTTCAGATGCTTAACATGTTACTTCATGTCAGATTTATCTACTCTAAAATTCTTTCTTAATATGTGTCATGTTTGATACTAAAAAGAATATTAAATATAATTTTAAATAAAATATTTTTCTGTATAATATAAATGGATTCTGCAGCATGAGAATCTTTTAAAGATATTAATGCCAAGAATTAGCCAGATAAAATTTATTGCAAACATCAAAATCAAATTGAATTTAGCTGGTTTTCTGTATTTTGCTTGACTACTTTGATCAAGAAAAGATTCTCCACTTAGGAAATTTGCAACTTCATGAAAAAATATATTCACTGTGTATTATTTTATTTATACACATACAAAAAAAAAGAAAACATTTTACTAGATCCCTTCTCCTTTTAGAAATGACTTTAAATTTTAGATGTAGAATTCTAGAGGACAAGGACTGGGCCAATTTTTCTGCATTTTTCTGCTCATGTACATCCAAAGCACACACCCAAATCCAGTCAGGAAACCTGCATGGTTCTCTGGGCCAGCTGGGCATGGCGGAAAGAATCCCGGGCTCTGTCAGCTCAGCTTATACACATCATCAGGCCTTTGCCGGGCCTCTCACCTAGCCCAACTCAGGTTCTTAGGCAGGGATTAGTTTTATTCTTAGTGTACTGTTTTAAAGCATATACTTCTTCCTTCCCTTTTCCAGTCATGTCTCTTGAGAAAGCATCTCTCCATCTTTCTAACAAATTCTTTTTCTTTCCTCACCAAAGATCACTCCCACCAAGAGAAAGTGAAGTTGTGATTGTGCCATTCTAGAGGAGAGCACAAGTACAGAGAGATAGTTTGCTGGCACTTGCTACTTAACTGTGTGCAAATTGTTTATAATATCTTGAGAGCTCTCAAGTCTCCTAAGACATTCCCCAAGCAGCCCTCAGGTGGGATATAGGCCATTCAATTCATGGGCATAAGACTTCAAAATAATAGTAGTGAAAATATCAAGGACTCTTTTTTCCATATGAGGAAAAGACCAGAGTCCTTGGCATTACCTTTGCAGCCTTCCCACTTGTTGATTGACCTTTTATATACCCTCCTCTCTTTGCCTTTGGTGTTTAGTAAATCAGTTCACACTAAAGGGTACTGCTGGCCACCAGGTTTTATAGTCAGTATTGTTGGCTGAAATGAAGCCATTGTTTTTTGCTTTTAAAAGGATAATGCCCTGAAATGCATTTTTGAAATCACCCCTTGAAAGTCATTGATTCTCAGAAGGTACTAATTTGAGAATTGATAGGTACATTAGATTTTTTTGTGCGTAAATCATAAAAAAAATTTAAGAGGGCCAGGGATTTAGCTCAGTGTCTGGCAAGCACTAGGTCATGAGTTTGACCCCCAGTACCAAAAATTTAAAGTTTTTTTTAAAATAAAATAAATTTTAAGAGTTTATTTGACATTCATTTTAGGTTCATTTGTAGAACTCCTGCTAACTCCCAAATTCTCACCGGTGCGATACACTTCTTGCCCTCATAGAATTTATAATCTAGAGAAGACATAAAAATAATAGCAAAAATTTATTACCCATTTTCTTTGTGCTCAGTACTATTGTCATTGCTTTCTAGGAATTACTTTGATTGGTCCTTACAATTTCCCTAATGTGACTGGTAAAATTAGTAACTCTATTTTATGAGTAAGGAAACTGATTCACAGAAAGATGGATTACTTGTGTAAGCAGATTGGTACAAAGCCTGATTTGAGAGAGATACATAGATTTTAGAGATACAGATAATAACTGAGGTTTTTATCAAAGTAGAGAGAATAGAGAAGAACTATGTAGTTGTTCACAGGAAAATTAGAAACATGATTGGGTATACCCTAATACACTGCTGCAACATTAAGAAGCTCTCAGTGGAGGCTATTACATGAGGTTAAACAGCTCAGCTTTTTATTGTTTGTACTGGGAAACCACCAAAAGGTTTTAAATACACCAGTGATAAGATCAGCAATCTAGTTTACAAAGACCCTGGGAAAGTGTACAAAAAGCAAGTCAATGGAAGAATTTGGAGCCAGGGAAGGTAGGCTGTGGCTAAGGTCTAGAAGCACAAAGAAGGTCTCAACTCTATGGCAGAGAGGAAACATGTCAACAAGAGAAAATTGCAATAAATCCTTAAAGATAAGTGAACAGTGGGCTTTCAAAGGTCACAGTATGGGAGGATGAGGAACAGTGAGACATTCAGGGTGACTTTTAGGATCTGAGCTGAGGAACTGGATGATCACCGTATCTATCATTCAGTGAGACGGAGAATTAGAGACAGTCAGTGGGGGGAAAGATGAAGAGTTCTCTATTGGTCCTGTAGATCTGTAGATCACAAAGGTCTGTACAGCTAGAAAAACTCGTAAATGACTAAAATACTGATCTGGGCTATAGGAAGGTCAAGATTTGGGCGGTCATCAAAATGACCATATCAGTTGTTGTGGATATAGACATGATCATTGAGGAACAATGTAGAGCAAACCAAAGACAAAAATCCCTAGAGTCAAGGGTATTTTAGAGTGGATGGAGAGGGTGGAAGAGAGCCTGTCTCAGGGTAAAGGAACGTCAGGATAGAGGGGACACGAATGCAGGCTATTAAAGGCTGTCGAGGAGAAGTTTCACATTAGAGAAGCAAATTTATTGGGCCCTGGATTAGCACTTGGGCATTAGAGGCAATTTCACTGGAGTAAAATAGCATTGGGGATGACGGCAGGGAATAACGAAAGAAAAATTTTTTAAAGAATTTTAATTATAGGCGGGCAAAGACCTAAAACATGGAAACATTTCAAGGAGTGCTTTTTATTTCCAAAACAAGGAACAGGTAAGTATATCTGTAAACTAAGAGGAAGATGCCAGAAGAAAGAGAAAAGTTTATAGCATTGTGTAGGATGCCAAAGCTGAAGTAGCTTGGCTTAAAGATAACAGTTTAATTTCTTTTTTCTAATAATTATGAAAATTCTCTTTCATGAGCTTTGATTGTTCTAATGCCTCAGAGGTCCCCCTACCAACCATTTAATTTTAGAAGTAACTTTTTCTTTTTTCTTTTTTTTTTTTTTGTCTTTTTGAGACAGGATATCACTATGTAGTTCAGACTGGCCTTGAACTCACTGTGTGGCCTTGGTTGGCCTTAAACTTGCAGCAATCTTTCATCCTCAGCCTCCCAAATGCTGGGATTATAGGTGTGTGCCACCATGTCCAGTCTCTCCATACAGTGTTACCATTTTATTTGGGAATACAGTAGCCCTCGATCTGATTTCTAATATTTGAATCCCAGCAAATATTTTAATAAAATAGTATTTGTAGAACAGCAAGAAAACCGATGTTCTAGAGCATTATGAACAAGGGAGAGGACAGAAAATGAGCTGAGATTAGTAGAGGGATAGGGGGTCAGAACCAGATGGTAAATTGTGAGGATGAATAGAAAATATGCATTATAATATTTTTAAAGGAATTCAATTTCTAAATCAAATACATCTAGCTCAACAGTCATTGGAAACAATGCATTATTACTTAGGCAAGTAACTAGGAACTTAGCTCTTTAATATGTATGTCACAAATGCTACTACCATTATTTTGACCTCTTAATCTCTAAACTCAAGAAAAGTATTGCTTCCGCCAGTTAAAATAATTGTACTAAAACATGATCTGACAAACTATCCTCAAGGCTCTTTCATCAAACAGCATTCTGATCCCAGGCAGGTATAGCATTTTTGATTCTTCAGGAGCCAGAGGAAGCAAAACAGGCAATAGATTTTGGTCAGCAGAAAGCTTTAGGGATTGTAAATCCATCTCCTGTGTCTCTGAGCTACAGTGAGCTTGCCGGGGAGAGTCAGGTCAGCATGGGTGTGGTGACATTTTGGTTTATGGAACCAAACCAACCAAAGTCAAGTATCCAAGGTGGCACAATATTGTTATCTTGAGAAACACTTATCTGGATTTTATGTACTGTATTTACATACACACACATTCAGCAAAAGAGTGAGGGAAAGTAAATGAAAAATGAATTTTCAGTCTCCTGGCATCCAGGGCACACTAATTCATGAAACAGTTGAGTGCAGTGTCTAAATCAGTATTTTTCAAACTGCAGAAGTCCAATGAAGCTGAACCTAGACTTGTAGCAGAGCCACCTAGACCCAGTTCACACTTCTCTGACCACTGGAAGTTACACTGGCCTCTTCTTGTCTGTGTTACACAATCTGACATTATCTGTCTTGCATTATCATTTAGCAGTCTCATGTTTTGCCTGGATTTTCAACATTTAAAAAATACTGTAGTAAATAAATGCTATCCCACTCTTTCCACAAAGCCCTCTTCTGAGCCGCAACAAGAAGCCACTGAGTCAGTCTGCTGGTGTTCTCAGTGGTTTCATCTTTCCTTCCGGTCCTACACAGTATGAGAATAAAATGAGCTGATACAAGAGAGCACTTGGGAAAGTAAAATAACTATTTTATGTGCAATTATATTTTTATATCTAACACTAGGTCTGAGAATCATCAAGGACCTCTTTTTATAAATTTTTTTCTAGCTCAAAAAAAATTGAATAACAATTTCACTTATACTTAGGATAAGTTACTAACACTATACTTGTGCTATGTTTTGTTTATTTTTGTTTTTAAATTACAGATGGGATACACACCACTACATGTGGGCTGTCACTATGGAAACATCAAGATTGTTAATTTCCTGCTCCAGCATTCTGCAAAAGTTAATGCCAAAACAAAGGTTAGCCCCTTTCTCCTTCCTTTCCACTAAAATCATTGATTTTGTATCCAAATAAGATAGAGTGGTTTCTTGCATCTTCCTTCTGCAGAACGGATACACACCATTACATCAAGCAGCTCAGCAGGGACACACACATATAATAAACGTCTTGCTTCAGAACGGCGCCTCTCCTAATGAACTCACTGTGGTAAGTTGTAGGCCAGCTCGGAGGAAGAGGCTGAATGTGCATGTGTCTCGATTCTGGTGTCTTCTCACTTTTTCATTTTGTACCAGTCTTGCGTTTTTGAGAAAATGCAGTAGAGTGAGGGGGAAAAGACAATAACCACATTGTTGTGAGCTGTGTAATTATTATTTCGTGCTTTAAAACCACAAATTACATTGCCACCTAGTAGGAAATCCCTATGTAAGGAAGAAAATGTATGTCAGTTTCATTGATTGCTTCCTTAGAACATTAAAAAGCCTTTTAGATTCCAAGCATAGCTGCCCAGATTGCTGTACGAGTGGAAACAAGTTAGATGGGTTTTGTGCATGGTATGTCTCTGATGAAACAGTTTTTGTAATGGGACCACATTAGGTTTTGTGTGGGTGAAACATCTAGAATGCAGCTTGTTAATTCCTTGTTCTTGTTTTTCCATGACCAGAATGGGAATACTGCCCTTGCCATTGCCCGGCGCCTTGGCTATATCTCTGTAGTTGACACTCTGAAGGTAGTGACAGAAGAAACGGTGACTTCGACCGTAAGTAAGGGGGGGTAGAGCTCTGATACCCCAAGAGTCAGTTCACAGACTGCACAGTATCCTATGTGTGTTGCTGGAATCAAAGCCAGGGTCTCACATATGGCTTGGCAAGCACGCTACCATTGACCCCACACCCCCATGCCTTCCTGGATTTTTTCCCCAAGTCACACACTAAGAGGCATATTTCAAAATGCTCACTTCAATACTGACAGTTGGGATAGCAAGATTTTCATTTCTGATATGAATAAAACTTTGAAATAATAAAAATATCTTTTAAAGTTTGTATAAGTAGGGCTGGGGATATAGCTTAGCAGCATAGTGCCTGCCTGGCAAGTGTGAGGTCATGAGTTTGATCCCTGGTACCAAAAAAAAAAAAAAAAAGAGAAAAGAAAAAAGAAAGAAAGATTGATTTGCATAAGTAGTTTCAGAGTTTTTAGTTCCATATAAAAGTAAATGTTTATTTGCTTTGATACAATATCTTTTAAATAAAATGGTGGTAAACATAGTTTTTTGTTTTGTTTTGTTTTTTAAGCATGGTTCCTTGGAAATGTAAGAAAGTTGAAAACTTCAAGTTGGCTCCTTAAAATGTCTCAGTGGACAAGTGATACAGGGATACATTAACATTATTGTAAAACCTGAATTAAAAAAATTACAAATAGGGTCAAAATTGTTTTGGATTGCTGTTCTTTCCATTCACGTTACAGAATTTTCATAACAAAAATAAGATGTTTTGTTAATTTTTAAGCAAATCTTTACAAGGAGTCCTATTGTATCAGAAACATTTTTATAAGCTGTGGCCTCTAGATAAATCATCTTTTAACTCCATGAGATGCCTTTGAATTGTATCAGGATTTGGTAATTTTGGAAGCAAGGCTAGATATTACCCCATCTCATAGGTTTGAATTATTCCTGACTATGCAGATCAATACACAGCCCTGAGATTAAGTTAATACAATATAAATCTGAAATATTTGGGATTATCAATTCTGTCTCCTTTTCCCTTCCACCACCTTCCAACTTGAAGAAAGTATACTTTCAGCTGGTATGCACAGGTCTTCATATTACAAACAAAAAACAAAAACTATGGACTGACACAATATCTGTGCTCTCTGCAGATTGAAATATTCAGCACTATATAGGCTTTATAAACTGAGACTGTTGATCACAAGAGAAATATTGTGTAATTTGCAAGATGGAAAACTGTGGCTTTATAGGACTAGACTGTAGAACAATAGTTATCAACCAAAATATATTTCCAGCTTCAAGATGTAGATAAGTTCCCACACCTTGATTCATATACCGTTAAGTATTTCATTATCTTATTTAATTCTCAAGAAAAAGAGTTTAAATGGATAATTGTTATTAACCTTAATTTTATAGATATTCCATGTCTAGAATCGGAAAGGACAAGCAAGATGAGCTATTTAAGAATAGCCAAATGTCACTGTGATATAAAACAATTGAAGTTACTGCAATAAATATACAAAGGCTTCTGTTTTAATGTTAAGGAACTGAAATTTGTACAAGAGTTTGAAATAACACTCTTACTTGGTTGAATTTCTCACCTATTAGGAAATTTCAAACTGCTTCTTTGATAGCAGAGAAGTTTTAAGGGAGTCAGGCAGGGACAGACCACACACCTGTATTCCTGTTATTTCCGAGACTAAAGCAGGAGGACCACGAGATTGATGCCAGTTTCAGCAGCTTAGAGAGATCCTGGTCTCTCAAAATAAAAAGGGCTAGGGATGTACTCATTGGGTTCAATCCCTAGTAGCACAAAACAAGGCAAAACACTCTTTTAAGATAAAATTGAGTTACCAATAGAGAAAGTAAAACTATAGCTTCAGAAAATCTAATGAAAGTAAAAAGTCTCAAGGCTCAGGTTCCCATCAGAAGACATAATGTATATAGGAATAGAGCCATTTCATTGCTAATGTCATCAGTGAATTGGTCGGTGACTTTCTGCAAAGGAAAGAAGACACAGTGCATGCTAATGGGAAAGGTCCAGTTTGCCTAAGGAAAACAGGAAACTCCATGGAAAGAAGTGTTCACATCAATTAGAAAAGAGTCCATCAGCGTCCCAATGACTCAGTCCACCGTCATGATATTTGAAACTTCATCTCAGATTAGGACATTGCCCTGTCAGCCCTGCCTCAGTGGTTACACATAAATTTGCTTAACCAGGACTGATGCAATTTAGGGTGGTGTCTGTAATATTAAGCTTATAATCATATGTCATCCTTCACTACAGGCAAGATCTTTTTACAGCTAACTGGGGTTATAGCAGCCATGATTTCTGTACATGAACTTAAGTTTTTCAAAGCTTTGAAAGAAGAATGGTTCTTCCATAGTAGTGCAATGTATGAAGTAGCAATTCTGAGAAAGATGTTTTACTTAATGAGGTTACAATCGTGGCAGCCTAAGAAACTGAATGGAGGGAAACTGATCTTCAAAAGATATCTTACCTATTTTTTATTACATTGCTTAAAATTTTCAGATCCTCTACAAACAACAAGCAGAGAACATCTAGCATCTAGATGTTAGTTGCTAGTACCATCCTGTAAAAGGAGGACCCAGGACACTTTAGGAAAATAGCTTGAAGTAGGACTAGGGTGGGAAATGGATGGGTTGAACTTGGAATACACCATAGCAGCAAAAGGCAAAGAAGTGCTCTTCTGCCTTTGCCAACAATAAATAAACACACAGAGAGTGATGGGGGTATATCCAGAGAACACAGGAATCAACTTGAATAGTTTTTTGTTTTGTAGTACCAGCGATGGAATGCTGGGCCTCAAGCATGATAAAGAAGCACTTTATCTCAGAGCTACATCCCAGTGTTCTTATTTCACTTTGGGACAAGCCCTCACCAAGTTGACCAGACTGGCCTCAAATTTTTAGTCTTCAAAAAAAAAAAAAAAATTTTTTTTTTTTTAGTCTTACTACCTCAGCCTCCGAAGAGGCAGTGATTAAAGGAATGTGCTATTATGCTCAGCCTGAAGAGCATAATAGCCAAAGCTGGAATGATTTGAGCAAAAATAAATAGTACTGGAGTATATTGAAAGGTATAAAATAAATACCCTTGAACCTGTACTGATGATTCAAATAGATGACTGAATAAATGGGAAAGAATACACAGCCCCAAGAATTCCAAATAATTATGAAAATGCTTCACTGTCAAAGAAGGGTAGAATTCCCCACTGCTTAAGGGGGGCCTCAGTGTAGGGATTTCCTTAAAAACAAACCTATATGAAAGCAGAGAAAAATACAGAGCTTCACAGTAGAGAAGCTTGACAAACACTGCCTGAGCCAGGTGGTTAAGGCCAACATCAATGGTGACAATCGGTGCATTAGATGTGTGCGCTCCGACATGATGTCAGGAAAACCAGTCGTCTCCACTGCTCTGTCTCCCGTAAAACAGAACCACAGACTAGTCATGAAAGACGAAGAAACAAACCTCAGCCAAGCAATATTCTACAAAATTCTAAAATACACAACTGATTCTTCTCAGAAACATTAAGGCCAACAAAATAAAAGAAAGCCTGGGAAACTGCGAGAACCTAGACAAGCCCTAGTGTACATGACAACTAAATCCAATGTGTGCTGTTCTGCAAATCATCCTAAAATAGAAAAAGGACACCAGGAAAAAATTAAACCTGAACAAATAAAAACTTCAATAACGTACAAATATTGGTTTATTAATTATGATAAATGTACCATAATAATGGTGTAAAATTTTAATGACAGGAAACAGTGTGGAGAACATGTATGGGGATGCCATATGATCTTCACAATGTTTTTGTAAATCTAAAGCTATTCTGAGATTAAAATCTCAGTTTTAAGGGGCTGGAAATTTAGCTCAGTGGCTCAAGTGCTTGTCTAGTAAGTACAAGGTTGTGAGTTCGGTCCCTGGTATCAAAAAACAAAAACAAAAAAATCTCATTTTTAAAATTGCTCAACTACAATATTGTGTTCTGGAAAAGGTACCAAATAATGCTTTATTTCAACACAGCAATTGGGAATGAGCATATAATTTATATTTACCTAGAATTAGCCCTCAGAAACATTGAATTTATGCCCCTTCTTAGTTTTAGCAATCTTGCTTTTGTTTTTTAACTTCAGTGTTCATCTTCCCATGTTTGCCAAATGTTCAAAATTGAAAGATGACTGATTACAATGGTTATGAAGGGTTTTTTTTTTAAACAAGTAATGCTGATGGTGTCTTTTAGATGGATATGATCCAAATCTATATAAAGGTATCTAAAAGCAAATATAAGAATCAGTAAGGCGGGGATACAGCTCAGCGGCATGGAGCCTGCCTGGCAAATGCAAAATCCTGAGTTAGATTCCTGGTTCAAAGAAAAATAGTAAGTAAAGGATTTGCTATATAATATAATGTTCTTTAAAGTTTAGAGGCAAAAATGGTCCTGCAAATGCATTACCTCTAAAGTATTTTTTCATAAGTATAGTTGTAAAAATTACATAATTTTATAATTTTAATGTTTTCATGTATCCTGGGAATTGAAGTACACTTAGGAGGAGAAAATAAAATGAATGGAAGCCTTTACTTATTTCTTTTTTCTTCTCCTGCCCTCACCTCATCCCTCTGCTGGGGACTTAACTCAGTACCTCATATTTGCCAGGCCAGGGCTCTATCATGGAACTAAATCTTCAACTGCAAGACATATTTCTCACCATTTAGTTCATTTGTCTTTAGCCAACACCCTTCATAAAATGAGATAGATTCTTCAGACTGTGAAAAGTGTGTAAGTGGAGTAGGAAAGAGGATATCTTTCTTCTCTGTTGAGAAGATCCCTGTCTTTTCAGACATTGTGCTTTCCTGCTAGAATTCTTTCACCTTGAACAACGTCTTGTGTATGCCACGGCAGAGAGCAAGTATAGATATTATTTTATATGTGGAGTCTTCAAGATATTTAACAAATAAGTCCTATAATAAACCAATTGATTAATTAGAAAGACTTAATTCATTGCCTTAAAATGTGTGGTCTGCTCCATTAATGTGACAACATTTTTGTTTTTAGACTGTCACAGAGAAGCACAAAATGAATGTTCCAGAAACAATGAATGAAGTTCTCGATATGTCTGATGATGAAGGTATGAAAATATCCTTTGACTGCGCAATAATTTTGAGTTCCTCCATATTTGGTGGTTCCTGAAGAAAGTTAATTGTGGAAATGTTTTTGGAAATGTTGCAATGCTTTGCTGTGGTACCAGGAATATGTATTTTTCACACTTATATTGTTCACTTCAATCATGCAGTTCGTAAAGCCAACGCCCCTGAGGTGCTCAGTGACGGCGAATATATCTCAGATGTTGAAGAAGGTATTTGTAAATTTTTACTGTGATGAAACTTAACTACCAACTTTTTCATTTCTTTTCTTTGAAACATAACACTTCCTTGCGTCACTAACTTTTCTTATTATCTTGAGATTATTTATGTATTATTTAAAGAATATATGTTTAGTTGTCCTGCTTGTCTTTTCTTACTCTTTCAGCCCATTTTTCATCTTTAAAAGACAAACTGTCACTAATTATCTCGATTACTTTATTTTCTTTCCTAGCAAGCAGAAAACTGATATTTTTATTGTTTACATCTGAAACCTAAAAGGAGAAAACTGATTAATATCTGTAATGAAAACATTTTTTAAAATAAGAAAGTATCCTTACACATAGAGGATCAAGGGATCTTTCTCTCTAAAAAATGAGCACACTTCTACCTGCAAATGGATGGTTGTTTCCTCTTTAGGACTTCTAGAGTACCATGTTTTGCTATATATTATATTTCAGTGCATTCTCATGCAACACTTCAGGGTAAGTTTGTATTAGTTAGTTTCAGTTACTGTAATGAAATACCTGAGGAAATTAACATGAAAAAACAAAAGATAGATTTTTGGTTCGTGGTCTCCAAGATTTCTATCCATGGTTTTGGGCTGTCATAAGGCTGGACATCATGGCACCAGAAACAGAAGATTCCTCACTTCATGGTGGCAAGAAGCCAAAAGAGTGCTCACGTTTATAACAACTGCCTCTCCAAAAAAGCCAGTAGGCTATAAGCCTACAAATGGATTAATGCAATAAGGATGTTGGAGCCCTCATAGTCAGCTGCCTTCCTGACCTCCCACCTGTGTGAACATTGCTGAGTGGAAACCAAGCCTTTTTACCTGTGAACTTTCAGGGGATATCTCAGTTCCAAACCATAACAAATTTCCTAAATGCAGAAGGTAGAAGAGAAAGAATATTTTCACATGGATGTATACACACAAAAACATCGTGTCCAAAGTATGCTTTCCAAATGAAACTAATACGAAATACAATATGATAATCAGATATCTAAAAATTTATTAGTCTTTTCACAAATATGCAGTTATATTGATGAGAGGCTAAGTTTGAATGGACTACATAACAACCTACATTATATAGATAACTAACAAAATAATTTCAAAATAAGAAATTTTGAATTGCTAATTTGAATATAATTGATCTAGCTATTTAACTAGAAGTGAAAATAATTTCCTTTATACTTATGTCAACTTGCAAATTTGAAGATGATAGACAAGTTTTAATAAATCTCTTTTCATCTATCTTTCTTTGAACTTTTTCTCGTTTTATGGCTTCTGGTTTCATCATGCTACAAAGCTTGATCTTGTAAAGGTTACCTTACAAGTCACTCTTTCTGAACAAGCACTTCATGCTTAAATCTCATTTGCTTAGGAGCTCCTTTGCCTAAATGCCCAAATGATAGACATCCCCTAGTTCTCAAACTGTCTGATCTAGTTTGGGCAACTATCTTTAAATATTCTATTGAATTTTATTTTAACTTCCTGTAGCTCTGATACACTGTATTTGGCCAAGTTGATAAGGATACTGGGTTCTAATTGTTATTTAGAACAAAATCTACCTTTCCCACATTATAATTTTGCAGATATTTGAAAATGTTTTTCCTGTTTCTTCTTAGTCATTTTTTTCTCACTGCATATAATTTCCACTTCCCTCTACTGTTCCCACCAGCCTAGTTGCTCTCCTATGCATGTTTCAACTTTTGTTTATCCATCCTGAACTCAAGTGGCAGTAACTGAACACAATATTCTAGGTGTAGTCTGATCAAAGAGGAATATAGTGGGGCTATTGTTTTCTCCATAGATTACAAATTTTTGAAGATTGAGATGTGTTTGAGGTGATAATGGACATTTAATTTAATTCATTTTAATCTTACTTTTAGCAAAAGTCCCTAAATTTTCTCTGCATGAGCTGTGCCAAGCCACATTTGCCTGATCATGAATATATGATGTTCTCTGCTACATAAATTAACATTTCTACATTACTGCAAATCCCCAAAACCAATCATTATGAATTTTAATTCTAAAAGGACCCCTGCAACTTTAATGATAGTTTTGACTTCTGACTCACTTGCCTGATGGTCTCCCCAGGGCTTTGATTGCCACCCTGCTGGATTTAGTGCTGCCTCCCAGAGCTACAGCAGATGTTCATTTCCACAAACCCATAGACATGAGAGGAACACATCCATCTACAGGAACTCATGCAAGATCATCACACTGGTATCCCAGGATACTGGGGTTATGAGCAGTCTTTCAAAACAATATATGCTGGCAGCTTATCTCAAGGAAGTAAACAATGAATTCTGTAATATGTGAAAATAAAATTGTAACCCTAAATTATAAAAATAGAGTAAATATTAAATGTGTAATGATAAAAGTAGCCTTTCCTTTCTTTTTTTTTTTTCATTTCCTCTTCCTCTCTTTTCTCTTCTTTGATCTACTGTGAGAAATTAGTACAGGTGGATGATTGAATTACTTTCTTAGGAAAATGTGAGGAAAACCAGTCTGGACAATGTTATCATTTAAGGGAGCCATGGAGTGGAGATGTAGAACAGAACAAAGACTGAAGCCTAGGCAGGGTAAGAGAGGAGGATTCAGTCAGAGTGGCCTCATCTTGGCTGGGCCATTGTGGGCTCACAGATGCACAGGTCAGGTGAGCAGGGCTTTTCAAGTGGGATGAGGGAAAGTGCAGGTGTTTCAGCATCTTCCTGTCTCTATCCTGCAATGTATCTATTGCATGTGTGTTGCATGAATTTACATATAAACTTACCATCTTGATTCTAGTGCCAGATTCTTATGTTTCACAATGCAGTTTGTAGTTCAAAAGATAATGGAGAAAGTGCATATGTGCACAGGAGGAGAAGAAAGGTGAGGAAAGAAAGGTGAAGAGAGATGAGCAAGTGAGTATTTATTTGCAAACCCAGGAACCATTGCATTGAGAGAGAGAGAGAGAGAGAGAGAGAGAGAGAGAGAGAGAGAACATGGAGATTAAGGTCCAAAGTGACTTCTAGTTTGGGTTCCCCCCGAGAGTATTTCATAGTGGTGTTTTGATCATCACTTGTAAATTTGTATAAAATGTATTTTAAGAACTGAAAAAATATATAAAATGTTGTGTTAACTTCCAATATTATAGAAATTAGTGTGTGTTTACAAACTGAAAGAATTGTAGGAAGGCCTACAGTACAGCTCAGTAGAAAAGACCCTGGATTTGATCGCTAGCACCACAAAAAGAAACAGAAAGAAAAAAAGCAGGAAGAGAGGGCCAGAGTGACCACAGAAGTGTCATAATGAGGAATGAAAATAAGTCATGCAAAATAAGAACTGAACAGACAGATCTATGAAATATAACTCTGAGGAACAAGTTTAGGAGGACAGATGAGTGAGACAAACCCATGCTGGGAAGAATGATCCAAGTTAGTTAAAATTTGACAGGTTACAAATTCTCCTCCAGAATCAGATGCCCCGTAAATACAAAAAGAAAAAAGTAACAGGCTAAGCGCATCTGTGATATAATTATCCAGTATGTGTAAGTTTGAGATAATGCAATGAAATTCAGCAGAGAGTACAGTGACAAGAAAGATGAGAAAGTCTTCCTGCCCTTTGTGACAAATCTGATGCCTTGTGGAAGCAATGGCAAACCACAGTCCACAGATGGCAAAGACTGAGGGCTGGGGTGAGGTCATGAAAGCCCATTCCTGCCAGGGCACTGGTGAAAAGGGAAAGCCCCGCATACACAGAGTGTGGCATGGGTCACAGGTTAGTGACAGAGCTGGACAAGAAGACAAGGATGATACTCTGTGGGTTTTGGATCTCACACTTGAACTCCATATTTATAACAGAACCCAAGAATGCAATTTTTTTCTTTAGAAAAGTATGTACTTAAGGAACACACCATGTTCTTAGAAAGACAATTATTTTTTAATGAATTTTGTGAGACTGCAGTAGAAGTATTTTACCTTCCTGTGTTTGGGGAAAAGAAATATCCAGACAGACCAAGGTGGAAATTCAAGTAAAAAAATATAAACATAATTTTTAATAGAGTTTAAGAACTCTTCTCAGGTGATTACAGTAAGCATATCAAAATATCCTCAATTAGGAGAGAATAAGTAGAATCTGACTTGCGACAATCCAAACCTCAAAAAGTAGGAAAGAGCTGATGGCACACACCTGTAGTTCCAACACTCAGAAGGCTGAGACAGGAAAATCACTTAATCCTTGGATTTAAGGGTCAGCCTGGGCAACATAGTAAGACTGTCTCAAAAACAACCAACCAACTGAAGTAACAACAAAAAAGTAAGAGGAATTATTTTTGGAAATGTGATGCTAGATATCAAGAAAACACCAGGAAAATGGTACCTCTTACCAAATGCTTAACACTATCTTGCTGCTCTAATCTCTTAATCATCCTGATAAAGAAATAGGATGATTATATACTATCTTAATACATCTGGAAAGAACCGTGCAGATTGCCTGTGTCAGGTGGATGGAGTGAGTGGTGGTGATTATGTCATGGTTCTTAGTAGCAGCAGAAATTGTTCTTGACCGGAAGCTTGCAGTTTTAGGAATGCCCCTTAAATCATGCATTTAGCGTTTTTCACTGCTTGAAACTGGCTTTTCAAATATGCATTCCATGCATGCGTCAGCTGTCAGTGCTGGAGTCAGCATAGTCACTTTGAAATATCAGAAGCAAAGATCAAATCTTACCCTGTGGTGTAAGAAGTTAGTACAGTACTTGGCACACAGCAGAGCTTATATGTGTTTCATCAGCTGTGCAGCAGTGCAGGGAGACTCAAGGGTAAAGTGTCGGACTTCTGAGAACAGGCAGGCGCAGGTTGGTGTGCCATGTTTCTTCTGTTTCCTGTAACAACCTTTTGTCTAAGAAAGTCCATGGCATACATTGGATTGATAAACAGCTTTGTAATGCTCCTTCCAACAGGGGAAATAAGTAATAAATAAAATAGTTAATGAATGAAAAATAATTTCCAGCTAAAGAAAAAGATCTGTGGACTGAGACAGTGACCTTAATTCTAAAACAGAGAATATTCTTACATTGATACCCTTTTGGCATTGTGATTATTATTATCATTATTATTATTATTTTGTACCAGGAATTGAATTTACAACTTTTGGCACTGTGCCATTGAGCTATATCCAATATTATTATTTTTATACTTATTCAGTTATGTGCACTTTTGCTTGGATCCTCACAAATAGTGTAATTCAACATTCTCTAAACAGAACTTTCCAGAAGTGTCTTTTTATATCCTTCTCCTTATAATGGCTCCTTCACCCAAGGAAAAGCCTGAGTTATACGCCATCTCCCTGTTCTTACCTCTCACTTCTAGACCTTCAGCAAGTCATATCTGTTTTACTTCTACTACTTCCAGAGTATATCTCAAATCCTCAGCTTCTCGCCATCTCATTGGCACCACTCTAACCCAGCCTATCACCATCTTGCACTATAAGGACCTCCTTCTAACTCTCCATTCTATCCTTCCACCTAGATTAAGCTTCCTGTACAATATACACAGTAAGCCTTGTAAAATAGCAGTTGGGTGGGGTTATTCTGTTCCCCAGTTTCAAACATTCCAAAGCTTGCAATGATGTTTTTAAGATTCATTCATGCTATTGCAAATAATTGTAGATCATTTTGTTTTCACTGCTATATAATATTCTACAATATGCCTCTAGTATTATAACTAGGTTCTCTACTCTGAACATTGATGAAAATGTTGGTTGTTTCCAGTTTGGGACTGTTATAAACTAAGCTACTATAAACCTTCTTTTTAGATCTCCTGGTACTCAAAGGTACACACTTCTTAGCATATAGACCTATAAGTGTAACTGCTGAGTTTTAAATTATGCAAAGTCAATGGAATTCACTAAAACTAGGTGACAATAATCTAGGATTGTAAAATTAGTGGCATGACTTTTCTTTTTAAAAAAGGCAAGCCAGGGGCTGGGGATTTAGCTCAGCGGCATAAGCACCTGCCTGGCAAGCATGGTTACGAGGTTGTGAGTTTGATCCCTGGTACCTAAAAATTAAAAAATAAAAATAAAAAAGGCAAGCCAGGTGTGTTGGCACATGTGTGTAATCCTAGCATTCAGGAGGCTGAGGCAGAAAGATCATCATGATTTGAGGCCAGCCTGGTCTACATAGTGAGTTCAAGGCCAGCCTAACTACATGGTTAGCCTGAATGACAAGGAAAAGAATCTTATAGTGTGATGATTATGAAAAGGGGGCTGCTATGCAGATGAGAATGGGGATGCTTCAGAGCTGCAACTGCTGTTCTGATTTTTGGCTTAGATGGCGTCTTTTACTTTTTTTCTTTTTTTGGTATCAGGAATAGAACTCATGACCTTGCAGTTGTCAGGCAGGCACTGTGCCACTGTGCTATGTCCCCAGCCTGATGGTATCTATTTCTTAACAACTTGTTTGAAGGCACATTCATGTTTTGTGTAAAGATGTTAGTGATTGCTGTATCTCATGGAAATTATCTGCCTCCCCCCAATAATACAAATATACCCCAAAAGTAGTACAAATGGAAAAAATTCCCAGGCTTAACATTATATGGAGAACAAATTCATTCCTTTAACACCATAGTCCATAGATCTCATGTGACATGGTTTCTGGCTGCTTCCTTTCTTCTTTCTTCTCAATGCACTTCCTGGCTCCCCCTTTTAAGTCATTGACTTCAGGGGGTCAGCAGACATGACTAGAAAGGGCAGGGGCCAGTGTTTTCAGTTTTTTGGTCTCTGACAATCTGCTCAGCTCCTGCACAGCAGTGCACAAGCAGACAGAGACCAGGCCTGAGCAAATTCGCTCGACCATGTGACAACAAAACTATGTACAGAAATGGGCAGGAGGCAGCGTTCAGTCTGCTGAATGTAGTTTGCCAACTACTGATTTATTTTCTTTCAAATTACACTGTTAGCTCCACAAGAGCCGAGCTGCCCGGGGTCACTGTCCTAGCTCTTAGGATAGAGGCACATACACTGTCAATCATGAGTGAGAGCACTTGCGGGTTTAAGGCCATCATTTACCTGTGTCTCTGCCCTGCCCCAGATTCCACGCAAATGAACCCTCCCAACCATAACCTAGGTACTTGCTGCTTACTGAGTGCTTCCGTGTGCTGGGAATTAAACAGCAACATTGCTTGCATTATTGCATTAAACACTCATAGCAGTTCCCTGAGCAGTCACTGTTGTTCTGTTCTGTTCTGTTCTGTTCTGTTCTGTTCTGTTCTTCCTTCCATTCTCTCTCTCTTTCTAGCAGAGGTAGGGATAACTCCAGGCCTTCACTGAGCTACATCCCCAGTCCATTTTTTTTTTTTTTGAGACAGGTGTCACTAAGTTGCCCAGGCTAGCCTTGAACTGTAGTCCCCCTGACTCAGCCTTCTTTTATTTTCATTTTACAGAGGTGGAAAATAAGTTTCAACAGGATCGGGAATTTTGATCAAGATCATACCACTAGTCAGTGCTGGGGCTGATATTCAAAACCTTTGTACTTGACCTCTATTCTAATACAGATGTTGTTTAGCAAAGTGGATAGGAGCCTCCTAACTGTGGGGTTTCTTAAATTTTAAATGAGATCACATATAAAAGATTCAAATTAGAATTTAGCGTGCAAAAAAAAAAAACAGCGTGCAGTACGATCTCAGTAAATGTTAGTTACTTGATACCTTATCTTGCTTAATTCTCTCGAAGTACTTGAGAGCATTATTAGTATAATTATTACTCCTAATTTGCATTTAGTCCTAATTTAAAGTCCTCATTTAAAGTGTTTTAGGCCTAATTTACATTAAGGTACCAGGCTCGGTGAGTTTAAGATATTTGCTCAGATTTATGCCGTCATGGAAATGGGAAGCTGGATTTCAATTTTGTGCTTAGACTTTCTGCTCAGTGAGATGTCATAAAGGGACACATCACATGGAAGGGAAATTCCAAGATGGGGATATTACCGAAGGCTTCACCAAGCAGCTGGAAAGGCTTGTTAAAGAATATAGAGAAGCAGAAATTGCAGGGGAGGTAGAAAGTGGGGATTGGAGAGAGATGTTCCAAGTTCAGAAAGCACCTTGTGGGTATCAGAGACAAGAAACAGTGACCCCCACCGAGGAGCAGAGCTCCAGAGTGTAGGAGAGGCCCCAGGTCAGGCCTCTAGGGGAGGGCAAAGGGAGGAGGGGAAGCCATTTAGAAGATTCCTTATACTGACCCTGAAGAGGAAAGGAAAGCTGAAGGGCTTGGAGAGGAAGTGGTGAGGGCTGTCGGGAAGAAGTGGAAAAGCAGGTTCCAGTGAAGCCAATGGAGAAACTTCCTGGCGCTCCAAGCACCATGATACAGGAGCCCCTGATGACCACCCCTGGTGAGCCACATCCATTCCCAACATTGGGAGAAAGGTGACATAGCAAGTGTAAAAACTGAGGCAAAAGGAGGAGCTGGAACAACCTGTGGAGGTGGTGGGGAGCTGGGCAGGCTACTTATTTACTGTGAATAACAGGCTGAATATTTTTTTTAATTTTTATTATTATTATTTTTTATTTGTCCAAACCAAGTTGTAACTGTGAATCTGCTTATTTCTCTCTAAATTGTTTCTGCCTCTGCCTTTCCACTTGAAAAGTCTATAATCTGCCTCAGGTAGAAGTAGGTCCTAAGTGGTCTACTTTTCACCCCCCTCCCTCTTACAGTCCTATCTGTAACACTCTTAAACTCCTATGTATGTCGCAGAGAGAAAGGGTGAGCTTGGGACTGTCACCACCATGGGGGATGCAAGGGCCAGGGCAGGCAGCTGGGAGTGAGAGAAGAGTTAGGGAGACCAGGGGACAATGGTATTACCCATGGGGGAGGGTCCTTATCACCAGAGCCAGATCTCAGTGAGGCTGAGAACAGAGAAGAGGCCCCCACAGGTCTTTGCCTTGTGTGTGTACATCTTTAGGTTATAGGTTGGAAACACAAACCAATAAATGGGTGTTTATTGCCTGCCTTAATGACAGGTAGCTTGGCTTTGAGAAAAAGAACTTGCTTGCACGTGTGCACTCAGTGGGAAAAACGTCCAGTCCTGCCTTGTACCTTCCTGGGATGAGTGAGTGTGTTCCTGTGTTGTGCACACAGTGCTGTAAGAAAGAGCTGAGCCTAAGGAGGTCTTGGTTTGAGGTGAAGGAGAGGTTGATAGCTAAGGAAAGATGAATAGAAGAACTGATGGTGCGATGCTGTCAATTGAATGTAGCTGCCTAATTTCTGTGAAAGTGGGAACTAGGATTTTAGTACCCGATTTCACAGGGCTAGTTTATGGCTAGTCATTAATTCATTGTCTAGTCTTCTTTTCAAGTGGCATAGATTTTAGATCATGAGACAAGGGAAAGTAATCTTGTACTTTTTCTCTCTGTACTATCTTAAGAGTTAGGTGTTTATTTGACCAAATCAGTATATTGTCTAATACTATTTAGGTGACTTTGGGGAACTGCAGTGAGGCAGTTTAGGCAGACAATTACAGTGTCTGTCTGTCTAAACTTTGTTGTCTTCTACCTTTTTGCAGGAAAGATACTGTATCTTTTTTTCCTTTCTGGGATGGGTTTGTTTATTAACCCAACCAAGATCAAGGGAACGTTTTTTTTATTGCTGCATCTGGAAAAGTTCCAGCACTGAGTCATGCGTGCTTACTTTAGAAACTAGCCCAGATTAAGAAGCAGTAAACTGCTATGTAGCTTTTAAAAAGAAGCACATCTAGCCACAATGAACAGAGAATGTTGAGAAATGAAAAATCAAATCAACTTTATACTCTGAAAAATAAAAGTAACCTGAACAGAGACAGTTGTTTTTTCTTTGAGATAACAGCAATTTACTGTTAAGAAGTGTGCATACTTTGTCATTCAAATGCCATTCTCTTTTGGCCACCTACAAGGCCAGGGCCTCATGAACACAGCCAGGGAAAGCAAATAAGAATGCAGCAAATAAGCAAATAAGAATGTAGGCTGTCCTACAAGAGGTTCATGAATCCTTTACCATGGGAACACAACTTTCCAGCCTCCTTAATGTCTGGTATTTCATCCACACTGCATCTGTTTCCTCAGCTTACCCCAGAGTTATCATCTACACTGAGAAGGGAAGCAAGAGAATATTATCTTTCAATGCTCATTTTATGTCGTGAAAGAATGGCCACATGTGCCAGGAGATGATGGAAAATGAAGGGTTTAGGGAAGTCCTCATCAATTGCTCATTCTGAACTGAGGCAACAGGCGGAGCAGGACTCTATACTTTACCTTGAAGATGGGGCTGCCAGCTTTTTTCTGAGCTTCCAACCATGCCAGAAAGTCCAGGAGGTCCCTGAGTACGGGCGGACCCACAGGGCCACTCTGGTCCTCCAGCCTGACTCAGAAGTACCTGGAACACACAGGAGCTCTTGAAGTCAGTGACACAACTCCATCCTCTACCCATTGCTTCCTGCCTTTTGTCACTCTTATTAAAAATAATCAATCAGTCACCTGACTCAACAGAGGCTCTTCTTGCTCCACACTGCAAAATGGAAGCAGAAAGACATATCTGAAATTGGAGTAACTTCTCCATTACCTACTATATGACCCAAGGATAGAATTAGGCTTTTGGAATTAAAGTTTGAGTGGCTAAGGGTCTTAATATTATTATATTTTGTTTCTTCTTCCTACTCCTATTTCTTTGCTTATGAGAATCAAAATACCCCTTGATCAAGGGAAAAGTCATGTGAACAAATACAGTTATTTGGATTTTCTAGGTTGAAAGTGTATTATCTAAATGTTGCATGGCACAAAAATTTTTGCTAAGATTTTAACTTGATGCCAAACATTTTCTTCTCCAAGTTATCCTGTAGTTTTTGAACCTCCAGCAAATAAAACATGCTGGATCTCATTTCTCGTTATGAACCCCTTCACATAAAATTTCTGGAAGAGGGGAAAAAGGAGTGTCTGTGGAGGAATTAGAACACTCACTGGCATGTAGTAGGTGTCCAATGAATGGCAGTTTCTTTTTTTTTTTTTTCCTTTTTTTTTTTCTTCCCATCACATGGATATGATCATCCTGCTTCCTGCTTAGGGTTAGAATTAGGGCAGGGTAGCATGAGAGCATAAGGAAGGACTGGGGCATGTGAGTCCTCAGCTTAAAAAAAAAAAAAAAGGAGTCAACAAAATAATTGTGCTATAACATATACCACCGATAGGTATATGCTGCTTGGCACTTGGATGGCACTTGTTACTCTATGAGCCAATTCAGGGGCCCTAAAGCTCAGTCTCAACCAGCTCAAACCGGTGCTATTCTGGGAACACTCCCGTTCTTCCCCTCTCATGCTGTGTTCTCTGGCTAGGAAAGGTCTTTTATTCCATTCCACCTAACTCACACATCCTCCATTCAGCCTCCACTGAATCTCCTCAGTCTGATGTGGTGCCTTCCTTTGAGCTCACCCATCATGGTGTGAACGCGGAGGGTCTGAGTCCTGCTGTCTGACTGTATGAGTTCTAACCCAGACGCTGCATCTAACCTGATGTGCAAGTTTTAAAGAATAAGTGAAACCCTCTGAATGTTTCTTTGTGAATAAAGGAGAAGAGTACTGCTGTAGAGTCGGGGATTAAAGGAGATGCACATCAAATGTGCTCCATCCGTCATTTGCTTGTGTTGTCTCGCTGAAAGGCAAGGCTGGCTCTGCCCTCTGGGTATTTGAAGTGTAGCTTGCAGACCGGCAGCATTGCAGTCACCTGGGAACCTGTTACCTGTGCTGAAATTCCAGAGCCTTCTCTGAGCCTGTGGGCTCAGCAGCTGCAGGTTGACCAGGTCCCTCTGTGATGCAAACACTGTATGTATCGTATATGAGAAAGACTGTGCTCATTTAATTGAAGTGAGTTACAGAAGCTAATATTTTAATTATTCCAGCAGTTCTCCCCTGGAAAATAGATAATTCTGTAAGATCATTAGATAAGTTATTTACTTGTAAAATTCCTGTAGACTGTGGTTTTCAAGTATGTTTCCTGGAGCAGCAGCATGAGGTCACTTGGGAATGTGTTAGGAATGCACATTTTCAGGTGGTTCTGATGTAAACTACAGGCTGCAAAGTACCTCTTTAAAACTTGAGGAGCTACTAGAAGTACCACATTAGTAACAGGCATCTCCTCCTTCTTCCTGCACAGCTTGTTACCTTGTTAATGTCATTTTCTCTGGCCCTTCTCGCCCAGGAGTGAAGGAGAATATCACATAGTCAGTCCTGTTTCCTCTGCGTTTGCTGGATTTCCACCCATGCACATGTTAATGTTTACTTGGCAGGCTACGTATGCCCTAACAGGGTTTCCGGCAGATGGAACACACAGTCTGTATGACTTCTCTGCAGCCCCTGTATTTTGTTTTATTTTGTTAATTTTATTCATTTTTTGAATAGGTGATAGATGCACATGGTACAAAGTTCCCAAGGTACAAGAGTTTACAGTGACAAGTAAGTCTCCCGTGCCATTATCCCAGTAATAGTTTCCTCTGCAAAAGCAGTCACTGAACTTTTTAATCATTCACACATTTATTGAGCACCTACTATGGACCAGGTACTGTTCTGGGCACCAGACATAGAAAAATACAAACAAAGCCCCTGTGCTCATGAAATTTACTTTTTGATTAACAGTTTCTTATAGTATTTGTTCAATAATCTAAGTGTACTCTAGTCAACACACTACAGTAGTGAAAAACTAGGTCTCTACTGTCAGACCATGTAATTTTGAATCCCATCTTTTCCATATTTTAAGTGATCTTGAGTTATTTATTCCATCATTGCAGACTGCATTTTGTTGATCTTAAAATAGATACAATAGTTTTTTTATATAACAATGTGAGAATTAAATGAGGTAATACTGTACATACAAAACACTAAGCACAATGTGGATAACATAGTAAATGCTCAATAAATATTAGTGTTGATTATAATGGTGTGATCTCATTTTCCTACGGTGTGGACTAGAAATGGTTAAAGGATTTCTTATCTTGGTAGTTTTCATTTCCTCTCTTTGCTGTATGGTCAAAAATCAATTTTTAAAGGATAAGTAGTAAATTTAAGTCATTCAAGTTTGATCAACTGCTTGCATGTACAACTATTCACTGAGTTCCATTAAGAAGCCAACTAATGAATTAGTATGGTGATTATGTTCCTCTTTATTTGTTTAACCTAACTTCTTAAAATCTCATATAATTTGAAGATTTTGTACTATAGTATCTATGCATTTTGAGGTGTCTTCATCTTTTTAATGTTACAAACTATATATCTTGTGGTCATTCTGTATTTCACAAAGCACTTCTGAACAAAAATTTTAGCAGTATAATGTGGTATAATTATTTTAAAGGACCCTATGACTCAAGTCTGCAGTCAGATGAGAAAGCAACTTTCAGTCCTTAGAAAACAACAAAAGTGTGTTGTAGTGGTGATTTTAAAGTAGGAAAAAAGCCAGGGATTTAGCTCAGCAGCATAAGCGCCTGCCTGGGAAGTGCAAGGTCATGAGTTCGATCCCCGGTACCAAAAAAAAAAAAAAAAGGTAGGAAAAGACTGGATGAAAATCACCTGAAAAGCAAAAGAGGGGAAAAGAGGAGGAAGAGGGAGGGAGAAAAGGAGCCCTAGCACAAGAGAACAACTTTAAATATTAGACCAAGAGCTGTTTTCTTTACTCAGCATTAAAAAAATGATCACAAGAGGGCATAATGATGATTGCAAGGAATTTGGAGTACATATATCAAATTATCTATTGAAATCTCTTAGCCTGGTCAGCTATGTAAGGAGGACTAGAAGACGTAACTAGGAAAGTGAAGTGTAATGCCTTCGTGGCATTTTTATTATTTGGTTAATGATATGACAAATTGGGGAGTTTTGTCTTCTCTTACATTTTCTATGTTCTAGTATATTGTTGACAGAAATAGATTAACAAAAAGAACATTGACACTCAAAAGTAAACAAAGGAGGCTTTATCTAACAGCACTGGCCATTGTACTTCTGGTCTTTGTCTGTACTAATCATGCAAAGTACTACAGAGCTAACTCCTAACTTATTAAGGTTGCATTAGGCTACTAGCATATGACTTCTTCATCTCACCTTTGACCTCATCATTTCCATTTCTTTCTGTCTTTGGTGACCTGTTGCAAAGCAACAACTAGCCAGGCATGGAGGTATAAGCCTGTAATTCCAGCTATTCAAGGGGCAGGAGCATAGCAAGTCTGAGGCCTGCCTGGACAGTTTAGTGAGACCTTGTCTCAAAATACAGCTTAAAGAACACTGAGAACATAGCCCTGTGGTGGAAATAATAACCTATCTATAACTTGGTGGTTTAGTTTATTATTATCTCCCATGGCTCTGTGAGTTAACTGGGCTCATCTGGGCTCTAGGGTTTCGCAATGTTGTAGTCAGATAGCAGCAGAGGCAGGAATAACGTGATCAGATGTCCAAGATGGTGCCTTCATTCAAAGGTCTGGCTTTCAGCTTCAAAAAGTTCCCTCAACCTTCTTTATAACATAGTAGATTCATGCTTTCTGACAGTGGCCTGGCTTCCTCTACCTTACCAGTGTTACAAGAGACTCTGAGAAGAAACAAAATTTCTTTGAACTCCAGTAGAGGGAGGTCATGCAAAATCCCTTTCCCTGAGTTTTATTGTGCAAAACTTTCACCAACCCAAACTGAAGTAAGAGCTCTACACAAACCTATGAAAAGAAGAACACAGGGATCCATGGCAGTGGGGCTGGGGAAGGCATCTGTCAAGACCGCCATTGTCCTCTTTGCCTGCACAAGGGTTACATTACTGACCAAGCACATCTAGGAATCATGAGCCCACCCTGAGTAAGTGAAAATATGTAGCTCTTGGGGTTGGACAGAGATATACAGATTTTATTTTTAAAAAACTACATATTTCTGATATTGAGTGTTATGCATGAATAAAATTACCTTGGCTGGTAATAAAGTGTGTATAAATACACTTATCTATAGGTTAGAAACTGACACTAAACAAAATACTTTTGGATTATACAGTGTGTTAAAAAGCAGTTGACAGTCCGCTCAATACAATTTATCTCACTTCTTTCTAATCTTTGGAATGGTAGTGTGTTGTATTGCACCATAATCCTAGAATGTTCCAAGAGAGGGTGGATCTTTTTGTTATTATTATTCAATCATTTACAGTACTCATTTAATCAATAAGTATTGGTTGAACACCTGTTCGAGCCAGGACCTGTGTAAGTGACTGAGAACAGGGACATTCCCTGCTACTGGCTTTTGTCTTTACTGATAGGAATGGTAACAAATTAGGTGCTAATTATATAAGTTGATGTAAGCAGATAGTGGGTATTACCCAAAGCTGTGTTAGAGGAGTCACAGTGCTGATAAAGCACCCTTACTTCGGGCATTATTTCATTTAATCCACACAGGAACTCCTGGAGTAGGGGCAGCCTTATCTCAATTTTGTAGTCCTTGAAACTACTCTGACTCTGAATTAAAAGGCCTTTCAAAGGTCATTCCAATCAATAAATAATAGGTTTTAAATTTGAACCCAAGAACACTTATAGCACAAAACTGTGGCAAAATAATACCCTTGTTTTTATTTCTGAAACCCTACCTTTTAAGAAATATTTTCACTGTTCTAGAATGGTATGAACATAATTTCTAACATCACACTAGTTTTTGGCCAAATGTATTGACAGCTTCTACCCTCGCCCAATATAGGGTTTATTTTGATCTCCTAGGGACCATTTGAAGTCTTAAGAAGGATGAGCAAAGCGAAACAGAGACTTACTTTCGAGACTTTACTATAAGCCAGTCATCAAGTTCAACTTAAAAAGAATGCTAACTGGCTATAGCATGGAAATTTAAAAAATGAATAAAGAACACTTTTACCTCTTTATTAGCCATCATAAATTACACAACTATTTATGGGTACCTCCCATATGCCCAGTGCAGGGAAAAGATGACTGATTCCTAGTCTAGGGATTGCACCAGGCCATTAAAGAAACGAAGCTGGTGTTTTTACTAGCAGTTCCTGTGACAAGGGCCACCCTCAGGACGGGACACCTCCCTTGAGCTGGTGGAAGGGGGAGGGGCCGTAAGAAGAGTAGAAAAATTACCAAAGTGGGGGAGAGGGGAAAGGTTCTATTCAGAGTACACCCAGTGTAAGGTTCAAAGTCTAGGAGTTTAAGGAATTCCGGGGACTGAAGTGATTGTGTGAAGGAGGCAGGCAGGGTGGGTGTGGTGGAAGGCTGGGCAGGGTTGAAGCTGGCCGGCCATGAACTCTGGGAAGGGCATTATATCCTATCCCAGGCTTGTTTGGAATTTTGAATGCATGGCAGCCACTGAAAAAGGCTTCCCTACATTGTATGGATTCTGTTTTTGAGACATTACTGTTTAAAATCACAGCTTTCCTTCTTTACAGAGCTGGAAAGTGATTCTTCCACATGGGGAAAGCGGTTCTTCCACATAGGTTGCCGTATGTACGAGGCATTATAAATGGTTTCCCTTCTGTTTCTGTGGATTTGTAACGTGGATTATGGCCAGACGAACCAACCACGACAAAGGGAATCATATACTTTAATATTGTCTGAGTCGTTCATTTTTCATTCATTTATGTACTTACCCCGGGGGAAAATTGCCCCCCACTTCCTCAGTGCTACAGATTGTCAATGCTGTGCGGTAGGTAAAAGGCCCGCAGGATGGACGCACGTCAGGAAAAGGGGCTGCAAGTTAGCGTACTTTAGCAAGGCAGCTTCAGAACTCATCTTCATTTTTAGTCTAATTCTACCACTGTGGGGGGAGGGGATTGGAAAATGGTTTCTGCAGTGTACCCAGATGGAGGACGCACAAACCCCGCTAGTTTTTTCCTCATTGCCAATATAAACAGGGTGGAGCCGCCTAGAAGGGAGGCCCCTGAGTTCAGGGAGAAAGAGACAATGTAACAGTAAAGAGGCCAACACCTCCAGGCTCCAGCTCCTACCCAGGCATCAGAGCCCCTCCTAACAAGCCAGTTCTCCCTGGGCTGGGCTTGGCTGCCTCTCCAGGGACCTCTCCAGGAGGGAGAACCAGTTAGTCCCCTTAAGTGCATTAAAGAGTTGGAAGGATTTGTTGCAAAAATAAGGCAAAACACCGTTGCTCCCCCTACCCCCACCCCCTACCCCCACCCCTACCCCCACCCTTACCCCCACCCCACCGCCCCAGCTGGTCTCACTAAAACTCCAAACTCCTTATAAAAAGCACTGGCCGTGGCCTAGTCCCAAGCTCGTCTTTGCGAGTGCTGGGACTGTTGACTGGGCTGTTGCCCTCGGCCCCAGGGTTTCACAACCTCAACTCCAGGGCAGGCCCTCCCTTGCTCTTTTCCCCTCCTTCCACCTGACAGAGACCATAAATAACTGAGGCTCCCGGTGTTCCCAGCTGAGAACAAAGTTGAAAGTTGCCCGGAGCTCCTAGCCACTCCCCGCCAGGGCCACTTCTTTGTTTTCTTCTACTGTTTTTCCCTCTACCTGGGGTTGGCCGTTTCTTCATTCATTTTTGAGAAGAATCGCCTCCTAATTAAATGCGGCACCTCCCGCCTTCTCCCTGCTTTTCAGGCTGTCTCTGTTACCCGGTTAGGCACCGGGCACTGGTATCAAATTACCGAAAGGCTACACCAGAGCAGTCCTCATATTTACATACAAATAACTCATGGGCTTGCATTTGTGTCCCCACCGGGGCCTGCTAGAGGCTTGCCCGCGGAGTGCGCAACCCAATCAGGAGGCGCTTTAAAGGGATGTCTGCCGCGCCACCAGAGGGATCTTAATCTCAATTAAGTGTTGGCTAGATTTTTTTTTTTTTTTGGTCTGAAATTTTGGAACCCTTGGAACTCCCGTGAGTGGGACACGATGTGTAATTCCTCACTTACCTACGAGGAGCACAGGATGCTGAGGCAGACACCGCAGCGGTGGTGAAGAGTGGAGCCACTCTTCCTGGGCTGCTTTGGAAGTTGATTCCAAATCACTGCATAAGGAATTCCTGGAAGCGTCAGGAAAGCATTTGATCAGCCCCGCCTGGTGGAAATGGCTTTACCAAAGAGTAAGCTCTTTCTTTAAATTGTATTTGGTATGTGCTGGTTTTGTTTGGAGGCAGTGGATGTGCTAGGAGCCCAGCTGTAAATAGTGACTTAAAATAATCTCTCGGTACTAGGTAATAGCAGAAAGTTGATCTGTGTATTTTTACATTTGCAAAAACAGTAGTTGACAGTGTAATTTTAAACTTGATTGGTAGTTTAAAGCTGAGCTCTGTTGGTTTCCTGAGTTTAAATGAATGGAAATTGTAAAAGGAAATGAATGAAGGAATGGGAAAAAATAGCCAGGGCCCATGAATCACTTACCTTTTGGGAAACACACACGTTTTTGAGATCTTTTTTGGTCAGCTAAGTTTGTGTCCAGAAAGAAAATGAAAGTTATAAAAAAAATTTTTTTGCCTGTATGTGGAAGGAACTTTTCCACAGTCTGGGCTATATTTTGAGGGGATGAGAAACATCCCAGAGGGCAAAGACAATTGAAAAACCTGCCCTGTCACTCTTGGAATGTGGCTTTCTGTGTGAGGTCATGTTAGGCATATGTAGCTAGTAAAAGTGATTTACGTGATTTAACCCTTTACATTGGTAGTTAAAGAACAATTCATACAGTCTTCCTTTCAAAACTGTATGGAAACCACTATTTATCTTTTTAGAAGGTAGGGTCACTTTCCAAGTAGATTTAAAGCGTTGGAACTGTTGGGTGAGTTGATCATTTGAGAGGTTTACAAACAGTGCGACGTTAATGTTTCCAGTGTTCCCTCAAACAAGTAGTTCAAGCTCACATTTATACCTTGCTAGTTTCTTGCATAATCCCCAAACTGAATCCAGTGTATGCAAAAAGGGTGTGTTTTTTTGGTTGGTGTTTTTTGTTGTTGTTGTTGTTTTAAGTGTGTTCCCTTCCCACATACAACTTTAAGAGTGGTAACCTGGAGGTGTCTCTTACTTTCTAGTCCATGTCCATTCAGACAAACTGCCCTCATCTTGGGTAAGGTGAGGAAAAGGCTAATTTAAAGGATCCACCTAGAACCTTAAGGGAGAGGATGGAGTTAGGGGTGTTTAAAAATTGTTGCTTAATACTCAGAGCTGGATATGAACTTACTTTACTCTTCAAATTGTGTACTAACCTCTACTTGTACTTTCTCTCGTAAGTGGCAGCTGTAAACATCCCGGGGACATCCCGGGGATGGTGGTATGAGGTAATGGATGATTTGCTGATGACCAAAGGAGTAGGTTTTCTCCACAAAGGATATACAGAAAGGAGATACACAGAAAGGAGGCTTCTGATCTTGGCTTGATCTGTGCCTTCTGCAGGTGAAGATGCAATGACAGGGGACACAGACAAGTACCTAGGGCCGCAGGACCTGAAGGAACTGGGTGATGACTCCCTGCCTGTGGAGGGCTACATGGGCTTCAGTCTTGGAGCCCGTTCTGCGAGGTACTTTTGTTGCTTTTTTTCATAGTTAATGTAAGACAACCATGGTTTGTCATAAACAAACATCATTTTAATTTTCCATATTGTCCCAGAATTAGCTCTTTGTATGAGGGTGTGAATTTGATGAAATATTTTCAACTAAGTTATAACATGCTATGCTATTTCCTTTCATGGTTTTCAGTCCTTAATTTTATGTGATCAAAACTGTTTATCACTTTTTTTTTCTTTCCCCTACTTTACAGTCCTCACTGGCAAAATTGGGGGAAACCAATCTGGGTCACATGTCTCCAAATTAAGTTTTGCTCAATATCAAAAGACAATCTTATTTTCAAATAAGAAATATGAATATGGGTTGTTTACTGTTCTTTATTGCAGGAGGACTTAATTCATGATTGAGACTTGAAAGAATCCTTGAAGAATTGTATTTATTAAAATTGTCTACCAAATGTAGAAATCTCTTCCGCAACTGTTCCATTATTTTGTTTGCAAAGGGACCTGTTAGTGTAAGCGTAACTTACCATAAGTCACAGAGAGGAATGGTGGTAAATTCAGTCCTTACAACTGAAGCATGACACTTCCGTACAACACAAACCTTGACTCAAACTTTTTCACATTGCTGGAGAGAAACAAGACCTTGTCCAGAATTTGGAAGACTTTTTTCCTGATGTGGATTAACAGCTTGTTTGCTGACAGTCAAGTTATTTTAAAGCTAATAATTAAACCTAAGCCAGAGCCCTGAGGACATTTTCCTATAGTTTAAGAATCTGTTGTAAAAGTTTCATTGTCTAATAGTAAATGGCACTTCCCACAAAGTAAACCTTGGAGTTTATTCTTAGTGAGGTTGCTATGGCCAGTTCAGATACCTAATTGATTTTTCTGAGTTAGTTTTTTTTTAACCTCATAGACTTAGGACTTTTTCTTTACAAATACACTTACAAAAGGCCTTAAAATCTTACTGTAACAAGTGTCATCAACAAGAACAGGGGAAAAAACTGAAAATATGCTGTTTTAGATAATCACAGATTGGCAAATTACAACTGAAAATCTGCAGATTTGTAAAGGCAGTCTAGATTCAATCTTGTTCAGTATTCTGTAGCTTTTATAATCAAATAAGTAGCTGCTTCTCATCCTCAAATTTGTGAACCATTCATTAGCATGTGTGAAATTATAGCAGCTGACCTCTAGTGAGATATGAAATCAGAGTATTGCCTGTTATAATTTTTTTCTTAAGATTATTCCAAGGCTGTCACACTTCTAATTTTGATTACACCATTATTTGTTGCTGTTATATGTGAGTCATTTTTTTACGTTAGTAACTTATGTTATGCTCAGAGGCAAATATTTTTTAAAAACTATAAAGCAAATATTGTAAAGCACTTTGTTAGAGTTTTATCTAGTAAATTATTCTGAGTGTAACATTTTAAAAGGAATATGTTAAATGTGTACCTCATCCAACCATAATTTTATTTCTTTTTTCCCTGTCTGATTTTTCTTGCATTCTGTTTCTCCTGTTTTTTTTTTCTTCTAAAAATACTTTAAAAATAGTCCCAAGATAAGGTAAGAAGACATGGCACTTTTATGATGTTTTTCCACCCTGCTTATGTTCTCATTTTTGTTTTCTTCAGCATTGTGATGTGCTGTGCGGCGATATGATGTGCTGTGATGTGCTTCTTTTTTTTTTCCTGCTTAGCTTTAGAAGATGAGTTCTGTGACCAAGAAAATTAACAAGAAATTTAAAAAATATATACATATATATGTATTACTTAATGCCTAAGTGCCTGAATACTTAAGGAACTTATTTCTCTCAACAAATTTTGTGCAGTGCATGAAGTAACTGAAAAAAACTTCACTGTGCTTAAAGAAAAAGTCTTGATTTCTAGGGCTGTTTGCTGGATGCTGTTTGGAGTAGTGCTAGGTATACTAGTATAATTTTAGAGTTTGAAGCATGTTTTTCTAAAATTTTCTATAGTTAACATTTAGGGTAGATTGATGGCTACAAATAGTATCATTGGCATTAGGTAAAAGCTATTTGCTGTTTTCAAGATCCACAAGCAAATACGCAATAGGTTTAGAACCTAAAAGTACTTAGATGTGGTGAAGATTCAGAGTGAAATTTCTTGGATTTAATTGGTCCCATTTGTGTCATGTAAGTTGGTCTAGATGACCAGGAATAGAAACTTTAGATATCTGGTAAAATTAAGACAACTTTAGGCCTTTTTGGTAATAGTTGGACTGTCACCAATATTTTGAACTCTGTTTTGCAGTTGCCATTCATATATATATATATGTGTGTGTGTGTATATATATTCTCATATATTTTATATATATATTCTCATATATTATATATATATGAGAATATATATATGTAATACGATACTGAACGTATTAACTGATCTTAGCTATATTTAAAAAATGAAATTAAAATAAATATGTAATCTCTCTTAAAAGTTTTAAGTGTTTCTCCACATATACAATGAAACCTCCACACATACCACCAGTGTTAACATATCATGCAGTGAGGACCATAATTTGAAGAAAAGAATGCTGTATACAAAGAGAAAAACTCTGCAGTGCCTCTTAATCACACCAATAGAACTGTGGTATTCAGAAGATGCACTCTCAAGCAGTGTAGCCGCTAGCCATGTATGGCTATTTAAATCAGTTAAAATTAAATAAAATTTCAAAAGCAGTTTTTCAGTCACATTACCTACACCCTAGGTGCTGGGTAGTCACATGTGGCCAGGGGCAGTGACAGTGGTCAGCACAGATTTAGCACATCTCCAGGGTACTCTGGGCTCCGTTGGACAGTACTGAGTTGGAAAGAATTTCTGCTCTTAGGAAGCTTTTGCTGTGGAAGAAAGAAGAGATGAGGCTAGAAGCAGGAGGAATAAGAGAAGGAAATGCTTACAACTGGAAAGAGAGGGAGAAAAGAAGGAGTTGTGGGTCACATGGTAGGACACCGAGGCCCTGACTGTACATGTGCTTAGTCATGTGGCTTTCTAGGCAAGCTCCCCAGTTCATTCACGTTCACTGAATGTACTCCATAATGACTCTAGAATGATGGTTATTTTTGAGTCAGAGAAAGATCAGCTTGAGATTCTGGTGAAAGCTAAGGCTCTTCTCCTAGAAGCATAAATTTACCCATCTGTGTAGACTCTTAGAATATTGCCTGTAATATCAGGAGCCTCTGTATCTCGATAAAAGAACACCACTTTCAGGTCATCTTTAGAATATGAATAGGCAGTGAGGGAAAGACAGTGTTTTGTGCAAAGCAAGAAATCATTCCTCATTTAGAATCCTTTTTTTTTTGCCCATTTTCATGTCAGGTATACATAAGGCCAATGTCAAGGTCCGAGTGATTCAACCAGTAAAGATAGGATAAACAACATTTACATTCAGTCAGTTACAGAAGCAGTGAGTAAAGAAAATGTCCTTGCCCCTACACTGAAAAGGGCACCCAAACAAAAGGAATTGAATATCTACAGTGCTGGTTCAGGGACACCACACTACTGAGGAGCAGATTCTGAACTCCAGCTAAGCGGTTTTATATCCTGCAGCTGTCTTCCAAGCACAAGACAGGAAACCTCAGACCTCAGTAGAGAGTGGAGGTGAGGAAAGGTGATCTCATGACAGCCTGCCGGGAGGGTTAGGGAGGCAGATGGGAAATGACCTTGAAGTGGCCCTCAGGATTGCCATGCTTCCTGCTCCTGGGGGCTCACAAGGTATTTGTCTGAGACTCAGATTGATAACAGTTCCAATCCTCACATGGTGTAGCTGAATCTATGGAGGGTCATCACAGTGACTCACAGAGCTGTCTTCCTTCTGTCCCTTACTCTACAGAGCCTTACTCTATGGGCTTTTAGATGGAGGTCAGTGTATTGAAAGACACTTCAGAGCATCTGGGAAGTTCAGAAGCTACATGTAAGATTTTAGAGAGGTTGGGGAGGGCAAGAGAAGGAGCAAGGAAGCCAAGAGTAGACTGAGAGAGGAGAGGTGGGATATTTACAGGGAAGAGAATAACCATCCAGAAATTTGAATCTTTTTACAAGGGTGGGAAGATGCAACAGAAGATCATACAACTATGTTTGTTGTTTTTTATTATTTTTGGTACTGGGTTTGAACTAACAACCTCACGCTTGCCATGCAGGCATTTTGCCACTGAGCTAAGTCCCCAGCCCAACTTACTAGTATATTTGAAATACTTCTTTTTTCATGTTTTCCATGAGTAGCTACAAACTAGAGTTCTCCATAAGTTACACCCATATCTATTTCTCAAAGGCTTATAAATAGACCACCTCCCTGCAGACATAATTCTGTTCAGCAGGGCAAGGCAAGCAGGGCCAGAGAGGAGATGAATATAAGGTCTGACCCACCACCAAAAAAACTCTCTGATTATCAATTATCTGGAGATTCTGCTCAATATCATGTGATTCAGATGCATAGTCAAACATCCAAAGTTTTTATCCATTTCATCTTCACACATATTTAATACCAGTTGGCCTAATTCTAAACAAAAACTGATCATCACATTGTGTGTACTTAAGACATTTCCTCCAATATAAAGAATTTTATTTTTGATGATGTCCTTTCAAGAAAAAACTTTGTTGATATTTTTAGCCATCTTGCCTGTTTAGAAAGTTGCATGCATTAATTTTCTTTATTCATCTCATCATCATCTACCACTGTTGAATGGTTAACTGTAAATACAACAGCCTCCGCTCCTTCAGTTCGGATAGGTCTTACACCTTGAACAGAAGCTCCTATGCCCGAGACAGCATGATGATTGAAGAACTTCTTGTACCATCAAAAGAGCAGGTAAACATTCTTCTTATTCACAACAAACTCTTTGGTTGTTGAACTTTAATCTACATGATTGTTTCGTTATGTCCTATAACAAAAAAATTTACATTTCTGTATTTGATTTTGCATTTGTAAATCTGGTACTAGCCAGTTAAAATAAGAGTCATTTATACCATGATCAGAAATACCACTTTCTTCTGCAGTATGGTTCCTCAAATTCAAAGGGCAACTTAGAAAATATTAAAAATTTAAAAAAGTATAGGTGCTTTTCTCATCTCTCGATCAAATCTATTTCAAACATTTTTAGGGAGCATTTAGATAATTGGTAGCTGATATTATTCACATGGATGTTTTATTTTGCTAAGTATGTATGCATGTTGGGATTTGCTAGGATTGTTTGTAACAAGTAGTTAAAGATTATATTGGTCGTAATTTTGATCCCAAAGCTGCCTGTGATGGGCCTTCTCAAGACATGGTAGTATTTTGTTTTATCCCAGGATCTCTTCTAGATTTATTAAGTCTTTAGGCAATGTCTTCTTTCCAATAATATGGTTGGATAGATACTGGGTTAACACATGAAGTTTAGCAGCCTAGTCCTGTTTCATGTGTGCTCAGGATTTCTGGTTATACACAGTACCTGGGTTTAAATGTGCAGGGTTGTGATGTGATGGTGGATGGGACTGTTCAGAGCATAAAACTAATTTGAGTGTGGCTTATAATACTTAAATAATGTTAAAAATTGGTGAAATTGTGCTGCATTTACATGTTTACTGCATAATGAAGGGTAATTGAAGCTAATGAATAAGTGATAATCACTTAAGCCCAAGTTAAGGGTTAAGCAATGGGTTGTCAGAGTTCTCTCCCTGCAGGCACATAAATATGCATTGTACCTCACAAAGGCCTACAGTGAATATTACTGCATACGTTAGAACATTTTTAGTAAACACATCTTACAAAGGTGAATACAGGTACTCTTCAGTGTTTGGTCAGACCAAAAACTACTTTGCAAAACAAGTTGTTAGTACTAGAGAAAAAGGCCTCTCAAATAATGAAGCTAAGCTGGTGGGCATAAGATATTGCTTGAGATTTTCAAAGAATCCTCATCTTAGTCTGATAATTCTGCTATCTTCATGTTCCCCACTGAAATGAAATGTTAGTGGACATATTAGTAAAAATTAAATGTAAAAAAATGCCTGTTATCCTCCATGTCCTAAGGAAATTCCACAAAACTTCAAGAGATAGGAGATTCCTTGGTGTCCGTGCCACTTTGCTCTTATATAGAGCAGGTGCCGAGAGACTCCTGAGCAAGTGTCATTATAGTTTATATTTCTGAATATATACTTGTTCTAGAGCAAGTGCCTGAAATTGAGACTACCATCTCCATCATCATAATGATCTCCATCATTATCATCACCACCAGAGTTATTTATCTCCCATCCTCTGCACATCAACATTTATGCAGAATGTAAATGTTTGTCTGGTTATAAGGACACAAACTGGCATCTGAGAGTTCTCACACCACATGTTAACTATTACCAAGATGTACTGACTCATATAGAATGGTGAGGAAGCACTTCAGAACTAAGGATTTGTGAAAAGAAGTAAAAGACAAGGCTAACCTTTGAGGTCAAACTGATGTTTTTGGAGTCAGGTTGTTACCCCTCAGTTTTGGAATAATCTGTGTGAACAGTTTCAGAAATTCCTTCTGTAGACCAATCAGGGGAGGGAGAGTATAAGACACTGTGAATCTTTAAAAAAAATAAGTTAACTGTAGAGATAGGAAGATGTTTTCCTTAATGAACACAGAGTGCCCATGAAAAATCAGCCTTTCTTGTGGGACTGGCGTGTTTAGTGAACACATACGTTACTCAGAACCCCAATATAAACTCACAAGAAACTTGAACAAAAATATGAAAATCATAAACTTTTTATAATTAAGTGGGAAATTTTGAAAATGTGTGTGTAGAGTACAGATCTATAGAGTATATGTATAGAGTATATGTAAGTACATACAGTGGACCCTCAAGTTACAACTAGCCTCACATACAAACAACTTGAGTTATGACCAGAATTTTAGGTTTCATTTACGACCAAAGTCTAGAGTTTCAACCTGAATGCCAGCTGCTTGTGTAGTTGTGAACAAAGATTGGTGATACCAGGAGAGTGTATGTAAGCATGTGTGTCAGTCTGAACCCAAATGTGCATTTATGGATGAAGTTTCCATCAGTGATTTTTTTTTTTTTTTTGGTACTAGGGATTGAACTCAGGACCACGTGCTTGCAAGGCAGGCACTTATGCCACTGAGCCAAATCCCTGGCCCCATCATTGCTTTATATAATCACTGTGATTACTACTATCAAAGTGGCCCCCAAAAAGCTAGAATAGAAGCTAAAGCAGGAAAAGAAAGTAAAGAAAGCAATCACAATCAAAAAGAAAGAAAATTGTGGAGAAATAGGAGAGTGGTGTTCTTGCTAATATGTACAGCATGTTGAAATCTACCATCTCAAAACTCTTATGGAGAAAAGATTTGTACAAGGAAGCTAGTGTTGCTAAAGGTGTTACTCAGATTATTAAGTCCCAATCAACAGTGTTAGATGAGGTAGAAAGGTTCTTGTTGTGGATAAATGAAAGGCATATGGCAGGTTGTAGCTTCTCTATGTGTATAATTTGTGAAAAAGCTCAGGCTATAGATGCAGATCTTTCAAAGAATAATCCACCAGCAAGTGATGATGGTGGAACATTTCATTTCAGAAAGGGGTGGTTTTAAAGCAAGAACTGGGGTTCGTAGCTTAACTAGGCATAGTGAAGCAGGCAGTGCTGGGCTGCTGAAAATTATGTGTACCACTTTGAAATGACAACACAGAGAAATGGTTTTTGCTTTCACCAAGTTTTCAACTGTGATGAAACAGGCCTTTTCTAGAAGAAAATGCCTAGGAGAACATACATTATCCAGGAAGAGCAGAAAATAGCAGTCCACAACCCTGTGAAGATTAGGCTAACTCTATTACTGTGTGCGAATGTGAGTGGTAACAAGATACAACCTCTCTTGGTTTATCACTCTGAGACTCCTCTAGAGTGTTCATAAAACATAAAGTCATGAATGATAGGCTAGGAATCATGGATCTCTAACCCAAAAGTTTAGGTAACTATAGTACTTTTTCCGGAGTAAATCAGAAAGGCTTTCTGTCCTACTGTTAAGAAATATCTAGAGGGCAAAGGTTTACCACTCAAGGCTCTCCTCATTATGAGCAGTGCTCCTGCTCACCTATGAGATTTGGAAGAACTGGCTGAAGAATTTCCATGGCTCTCAGTTCCTCCCACCTAATACAACTCCCAGGCTGCAGTCTATGACTCAGCAGGATATAGCTAACTTTAAGAAGCTATATAGCAAAACTGCTCATGAAGTGCTTCCAGATGGTCTCAGATACTGATTTAACCCTTAAAAAGCTCTGAAAGGAACATTAAAACATCTTTTCCTGTGTGGGATTAATTGAGAAATCCTGGGCTAATGTCTCTTTAAGGACACTGAGATCTTCCTGGAAGAAAATGTGGCCTAAAATTATACAGGAGAGAAACTTTGAAGGCTGTATCAAGGAGCTTGAGCCTTCAGTTGACCCTGTGGTTGATGACATTGTCACTGTAGCAGAGTCCCTAGGCTTACAGGTAGACAGTGGTGATGTTGAGGAACTGGTGGAGGAGCACTCAGAGGAATTGTCTGCAGAGGAATTTCAGCAACTTCTGGCTAAGCAACAAAGGATGACAGCTGAGGAGCTTTTTGAAGAGGAGGGGGAATATCAACAATCAGTGCAGCAAAGTTCCGAAATAAAGAAAATCTTGAAAATCTAATCAGAGCTAGCTGGGCATGGTAGTGCATGCCTGTGATCCTAGCACTTGAGAGGCTGAGGCAGGAGGATTGTTGTGAATTTGAGATCAGCCTGAGCTATAAAGTGAGCTCATGACCAGCCTGAACAACATAGTGAGACCCTATGTTTCAAAAATACCAAAGAAAAAAAAGACAGAGCTACAAACATTTGTAGAGAAGACCCACCCAGACTGAAAAGAAACCAATTGTTACATTCACTTGCTTAATAAGAATGCCATGTCAACTACAGAACAGTGTTAAAGAAAAGACAGGGGCTGCGGATTTAGCTCAGTGGCATAAGTGCCTGCCTGGCAACTGTGAGGTCATGAGTTCTATCCCCGTACCAGAAAAAAAGAAAGAAAAGGCAGAAACAGACAACCTTAGACCAGCTTTTAGTTCTGAAAAAGTTGAGACCTATTGAGTCAGAAGCAAGTTCTTGTGGGCTATAGACTCTCCCAAGGGAAGAAAGGACATCAAAGAGCCAGATTCCTGGTGTTCGTATGGAAGGGGACTCTCCTTCCAAACAATAATCATCCTCCCTTCCTGCAAGCCAAAGATGTCAACTTGAATGGAGAGTACAGTATGAAGTTGTTTTTTCTGGTACATATATAACTTTTTGGTGAATACACTAAGAAAATTACTGATATTTCTTTTTTTTTTTTTTGTCTCTCTATGCAGTTCAGGCTGGCCTTGAGCTCACTTTGTAGCCCAGGCTGGTCTCAAACTCACAACATCCTCCTGCCTCAGCCTCCTGAATGCTGGGATTACAGGCGTGAGCCACCATGTCTGGCGATTATTGATATTTCTGATAAATTATGCACATTATACATTATTATGAAAAATATGCACATTATACATTAGTATGAAAAAAAAGGGTGCTGTGTGAAGTTTGGAATGCATTATGGGCATTTTCATTATTTCTTAAGGAAAATAGTCTTGATTTACAACCAACTCGAGTTACAACAAGCCCTTACAAAGGAACAGAGTTCTTAAGGGTCCACTGTATGTATCCACATACTACTAGGAAATTACTGTAATTTTCTTAGCACTGTTAATAATATTGAAGCTATGTATGAAAATATCCCTGTTCTAGGGATATGCATACTGAAGTTTTCAAGAATGAATTGAGCAGGAAGTCAACTGTTTATTTTTAAATGGTTTGGAGTAAGAGTAGACCCATATAAAGCAGATGTGGCAAAATGTCAGTCATTCAACTTGGGTGTTGATGTGTAGTTGTGTGAACTCCTTCAAAATAAAACTTGAGAAAAGAGATTTGAAAGAGGCATGTTAACAGTAGTCCTGTGTTCTTATCATGGAGGAGGAAAAACAGGCAATTCCTGTGAAGAGAGTCAGGACAATCTTGTTACACTGCAAAGTTTAGTAAGAGGCATTCACTTCAAAAAGGCACCGAAACACTTTAAGTTAGAATGAAATGACAAAAAATTAGTCTGTCTATAGTGCCTCTGTATTTAAGTCTCAAAGTAATTTCTAGAGTAATAATTTTGATGGAAAGCATGAAAGATGTATTACATATTTAGAATTCTTAAAGCAGTGATACATGACTTACTGTCAGGTTTAAAGCTACCCTGTCATCGCCCAATTAAAGTTGCTTTGACAAGTCAAGGTGAAAAATGAATAAAAATCAGTTCTGTGTATGCTTTTGTCCCACTTGACCCCTGTAAAGCACAGTGCCCGGTTCATTGTCCTGCTGACTAATCAGCTCACATATTAGTCACAGTTAAAGCTGAGACCAGGATGACTGATGCAGGCCTCCACCCTCACTTCCGAGGTACCTGTGCAGGGTGAGGGCAGGCATAGAGGCCAGAGCTTGGGAAATAGGTTGGAAGAGAGAGATATTTTCCCATTCCTCGCTGGGCCTTAATCGTGATTAGTCTGTAAGCCATCCATCCCCAGAGAAGCCAAAGTGGACTTCTTTTTCTGTGAGACTGCATTATCTATGAATGCTGCTCTCTCCTCTCGCCCCCTAGTACTGGTGATTGAACCCAGGGCCTCTGCACTGAGCTGCATAGCCAGCCTGTTTTTAGTCTTCATTTTGAGACTGGGTCTCACCAGGCTGGCCGTAACTTGCAGTCGTCCTACCTCAGCCCCACTGAGTGCTGGGATTAGAGGCGTGCAGCACCATACCCAGGTTCAAACTCTCTCGTCTTTTATCTCCCCTTTACCTGTTAATCCTGAGTCACCTGAAGCAGACCTCTGGCAGTAAACATCTACATGAAATTGACTTGGATTTGTGAGAGGCTCTCATGTAAGGTGGTGACTCAGCCCTGCCTGCTTATGTGAATTATCTGGAAGACTTAAGAAAAAGACAGCTGCTCATTTCACCACTCACTTGGCCTGGGTGGAGTTGGAGATGGAGTTTCCAGTACACATAGGATTGAATGACAGTGGGTTTTTTTGTTTTGTTTTGTTTTTTGTTTCTGAGATAGTCTCACTTTGTATTCCATGCTGGCCTTGAACTCACTATGTAGCCGAAGCTCGCCTTGAACATGCAGTAACCCTCCTGCCTCAGCCTTCTGAGCACTGACAGTGCAGGAGTGTACCACACCTGGCCGTAGACAGTGTTCATAACTGCAGGTGCACATGGGAATCACTTATGGCTCTTTTAAAAAGCAGATACCTGTAGAACCTGAACCTGTGGCTGTGTTCATGGGCATGTGTGATTTTTAAAGCTCCACAGGTTGCTGTGGAATGTGCCTTTTGTTAGGAACCATGAATTACAGCAACTCTGGCAGCTTTGTGAACAGTCTGCCCTTTGTATCTTGCACTCAAGGATTCAACCTATTGTAAAAAGGAAATATTTGAACAAAAGACATCTGTACTGAACATGTACAGGGTTTTTTTTTTAATTTCCTAAAGAATACAGTATAGCAACTATTTAAAGAGCAGTTACACTGAATTGGGTGTTGTAAGTAATCTAGAGATGATTCAAAGTACACAGGAGGATGCGTGTAGGTTATATGCAAATCCTACACCATTAGATATAAAGGACCCGAGCATCTGGGGGTGTGGGGGTGTGCACAGGATAGGGTTCCTAGGACCAAGCTCCCACACACACCAAGAGATGACACTGTGTTGGTTAGTTAACATCCAATGTATTTGTTGAGTGAACTAAGATATTTGTGTGTCAGACTGTCTTGGAGTAGCATCTGTGCTTGGAAACATTTCTTTCCAAAGAAGAGTTAATAAACAAAAGGGATGAGTCTAAAGTGAAGCCTGGTCATCTGGGATGAATGTAGTAAACTGTTGCTTTCATGTCTTCTGACATCATTATTGAAAGCAACTGTCTGGTGAGCGTGTAATTACCGTGTATGATCCAGATCAGCCTGTCCTCATTACATAAATGGAATGCTATTCATTAGATGCCTTAAGTGTCAGGAAATATAATGGAAGAATGCTCATAGCATAGTAAAAATTACTAATTTGGGCTCCAGTTATGCACCATGAGCTATTTACTCTAAATGTTTTACCAGGATGCATGATACTGTGCATTACTTAGTGTGAGGAAAACCTAGGAAGGAGCTCAAGCATTTGACTCTATCCAACAGAATCTTCTACTTGATTTTTTTTTTTCTTTTGGACTGGGGATTTAACCTAGGGCCTTCATGCCAAGGTGTGTTCCTAGTCCTTTTTATTTTCTGAAACAGAATCTCACTAGGTCACCCAGGCTGGGTTTGCAGTTGCAGTCCTCCTGCTTCAATCTCCCCAGTGCTAGGATCACAAATGGGAGCCATCATACCTGGCTAGTACATGGGCTCAATACCATTGTCTTGGTCCATTTTTTTTTTTTAACACAAAAGATTATATTTAGATACAAATGTTTGTTATGCTTATTTCTAATCTATTATGTAATGTGCTTTACAAAGAACTTGGCACATAGGTTATAAAAAGTATAAGGGGGGGGTAAAATTATGCCATGTAAGGCATCATTTAAAGGAATGGAAATATCTGACCTGTAGATAGATATGAAGTAGGGCCTGGTTCAGTGGTAGAGTACTTGCCTACACAGATAGATGGAAGACATGACAGCAATTTACAAATGTTTAGTAGGACAATCAATTAGTTTCACTTCATCCGAATTACCCTAAAAGTGCTATAAGGCCAAAAGACGTATACTGTCATCAGAAATATTTAATTAGGTAAGATTTCTTATAGAATTACTGAAAGGTAGGAGAAGCACAAAAGTCACTATGCTTTGGTCACTTTTCCTGCATACCAATTAGCTTCCTTCATGCACTCATTTTAGTGGCAGTGCTAGGAAAACTCCATTAGGTTAACTACGCAACAGAAGTGACATAAGACCAAAGTTGCCAGGAGTGGAGTGTGACAACAAGAAATTCCTACCATCATTTGAGCTATGGCTGGATTCAGCCAGTCCTGAAGTTAGCACCAGCCAAACATTTTTGCCATTTAAAATAGTAATTTCTATTTGTGTTCGTGTAATCACTGTACTAGCTATTGGGGGTAGTGAAGTGTGGCATAACCAACCACATTGCAGCGGTAATGTGGAAAGAGGGAAAACCTAACTTCATAGAGTGCTGTTCAACTTTGGGATTCTATTATTTTATGCACTCTTTTTAGAAATAAATCTACTTTTAAAAAAATTAAAAGGAAATGAGCTATAACTTAGGAAAATAGATTTAACTTTGCTATTTCCACAAAAGGCATTTCAGAAAGGACTCTCGCCTGTGAATCACTAGGAAGTGAGCGCCTTCTATTTCCTTAGCATTCTGTTAGCTTAGGGGCCATGACTTGTGAAGAGAGAAATGTGTCAGCTTTTCAGCCTTTCTCCCTCCCTTTGATTAGATTGCTTTCCTTTTCTTTAGGGTCGGATTTTATTTATTTGTTACTTTTTTGCATAGCAGTGGGGAGGTAGGAATCAAACTCAGGACCTTGTACTTGCCAGGCAGGCTCCTGTGCTGCTGAGCTATGTCCCTGGCCTTTTTTGTCTTTTTTTTGAGACAGGGCTTCACTCTGCAGTTCAGGCTGGTCTTGAGCTCACTTTGAAGCCCAGGCTGGCCTCAAACTCACAGTGATCCTCCTGCCTCAGCTTCCCGAGTTCAGGGATTACAAGTGGGCACCACCACTCCTGGCTTATTTGTTACTCTTAAAAATTTTTGTGACTCAGCCTAAGAAGTCAAGCTTTTAGAGAAGACAGCATGCATTTCTTGGCCATCTGTGCTGGCATTTTTCTATGGCTTCTTTCATTCTTTTGGCCAAAAGTTTAGTATATTCTGTGGCCTCTTCCTTATTTTAGTTTTAAGTATGCTGTTTCTTGGCAGCAGTATGCCGCTGTTTGTACTATAGCACCCATGGAAAAACAAGACACTGAATCTTGGGCTTGAGTTTCTTTCTTTCTTAAAGTACTTTCTGACAACAAATTAGTGGACATCAGCTTCCTTAGAAAGACTGAAAAATTGGTGGGTCTGCTAGCCCTTTTGGACCCTGGATAAAGAAGCACAGTAATGCCAGTCATTTAAGGAATATAGGCCTTTCTCATTTTTTTACAATAACCAAGGTGAAAATGTTCAAATTGGCAACCACAAGGCAGCCACAGCAGAAAAATAGGAATGACCCTTAGTAGAAGGCATACATGGCTTTAGTTCCAGACACTCTGCTTGATGGGGAAAACTTGTTTGTTTTTTGAAGTCCCGATCTGGAATACATAGCCTTCCATTCTTCACCCAAAATGCCAATAGCAACTTTTGTGGCCATATGCTTCTCATAACAAATACAAAGCTTGTGTTTATCATCCACTTCCACGAATTTCTGACTACAGATGTTAGCTCTATTTCAATACAATTGATCATCTAGAGGTATTCCTTTTGTGGACTTGTTTTTTTTCACCTTACATGGTCTATTTGAAGGCCAAGTAACAGGCCTTCGAATAGACCAGTTTGGAAAGTTCGCCTAAGATATAAAATAAACCATTGCGTTGTTTGTGTGAATGCTGCCTGTGAAGACAGTCCTGTAAATAATATTGGAGATATCCTGATGGCCATTATCTAGATGAAAACAGCTGCCACATCTTCCACTTCATAACTCTCTTCATTTAACTGATAGCCAGGATCCTGGTGTCTTTGAATTAGACTTGGTACTTTTTGAAGCTAAGCATGATTTCATATATGCTTGGTCATATAAAGTGCTATGTCCTACTTGACATATTAGCAAGTAGCGTGCAACCTGGAGGGCTCTTCAATAGAAACTGCATGCTTGGTTTTTCAAAACCTGAGTGTTTTCCATTAGTTCAGTAATAGAAAATGAGAATATGTAATCCAAAAGGCAGAGTAAGCTGATAGTTTCTTCTTTTTTATTTCCCACTCTACCCATGCCCCACCCCCATGACACACCAGCACCTTCCTATTTTTTTTTTTCTTTTTGCTCATGCTGATTCTAAGGGGGCCTCACAAATATGCATGGTGGCAGAAGATAGCCAGCCTTGGATTAAAGATTTCCTAGAGATAGTACCCAAGAAGATAAGCATTTTTGACTAGGGACATTTAATATGCTGCTTTCTCTCTTCAAATGCTTTGCCAGCATTACTCAGGTGACCCATTCAACACCTCACAAAGATTGGTCAGCAAGATTGCTTTTGTTTTTTAGGTGGAGAAGTTGGTATTATGAGTTACTTAAGGTGGAACAGTCACATCTAGAGCTAGAGGTGGATGTGCTCAGGTCCCATGCTGACCTTAAGTCACCTGTTCTTAAATTGAAGTTCTTAGGTTATTTTGAAACCAATCAGATTTGAAAATCTCAAAGAACCGTGCTTCATAATAGCTTATATTCTCATTTCTAAATTAAATCCTAAGGCAATAATATAGTTGATTTTAAAGAAAATACTTTGGGGGGAAGAAAAGACCTGGTTTCCTTGTTAGATTGAGACTTTACTTTTTATTCTGTTGCTTCAATCAGGTTTCATTTTATGGAATCAATTTCTTCAGAGACAGTTTCAGAATGTGGCTGAATGGCAAAGTGCTCACTAGCAGGCGCATGGCCTAGATTCAATGCCCAGCCCAGAAAGAGAGGGCTGATAGGGGAGGGGGGAGGGAGGAAAGGGAAAAGAAGGAAGGGCGGAAAAAGGCAGGCAGGGAACAGTCTTTCCATGTAGCTACGCTGGCTATCTAAACAAGCCTGCTGTTTTGGCTGGCAGTTTGCCCTTCTCCTCGGTATCCATTGTATGTCACAGCAGTTACAACACTTGAGGCGCTAGCTGCCACAGCATTTTACTAAAGGGGCCACTTTGCTTCCACTTCCTTGTGAAACAAGTATTATCACTGCCACTTTCCAAACAAGGGGACCAGGGCCAAAAGCAGTGTTTAAGTGCTCAGTGTCATATAGATATTAGGTGGAAGAGCTGAGAATAGGATTTAGGTCTGTTGGATGCTCAAATCTATGCTGCTGATCACTGAGCATAGATGTCACTCGGGTAGACAACCTGTGGCAGATCTTCACAAAGCACTTGAGCTGTGGGAAGATTCCAGTAAGGACAGCATGGTTACTGTTTCATAATCCAGTGAGCTGCCCTGACTCTTCCCTGTGGACTGAAAATGAAAAGCACATGCTATGCTACAAATGCCTGTAAAAGGACACAATATTTTATTAATATGAGGTAAATTATTTTCCATTATTAAAACCTAGAGTACTGGACTGTTATTATCTGTGCATCTACCTGCACAGCAGTGTAGAATTTTCAGGTCTTCACATGGAGTTGTTCCCTTATCACATCTGAAATGGGCAGTTAGTGTTATCTACTCATCAACCACATGGAGCAATGGAGGTTCAGTGAGGTTTCCGATTTGCCATTCACTGGACTGTGTTCTCTTTTTCTTTGTGTTGGGGAATGGACTGCACACAGGGTGAAGTTATCCTTGATGTGCCTTTTCTTTCCTGGTGTGTCAGGCTGGTTACATCATCCACCTGTCACTCAACTCCTGTTTACCAGTTTTCCAGATGAGATGTATTGAGTTTTGCATGTGACCTGTTATTTTGAGGTCTGCTGGGTACTGTGAACAATAGCCTTGCATGGCCACCAGTTCACTTATGGGACCACCTTTCTCAGGCCCCTGGTGGTTCCAGAGATCACAGACAAGGAGCCTGCAGCTTCAGTCCTGGACCTGACCTGGGGGCATCCAAAACTGAGTAGGCAGCTGCTGCCTGGAGAGTCACTTACCATTGAAATGAGTTAGGTTACTGTGTTCTTTTTCTCTTTCCTTTCCTTTTTCAAATACTTTCTTGACCTTGCTTTTTTTCTTCTGTGCCTAAACATTTATTTCTAGACCTAGGCATTTAGGTGTGTCCTCATTTGTAAGACCAGTGTGTGCTTGCTCTTGCCTTTCCTCAGATGAATAGGGCTAGTGAGAAACTAATTTTGGAAAGTATTAAGCTCTTGGAGACAGTGATATCATCATTAGTCAGGCTCTGGACTCTGTTGAATAATGTGTATTTTGATTTTAATAGTATCCCTGCTTCACTTCCAAGATAGAAACCATACGCCTATTCCTGTTACTCTTGACATGGAAGTAAAACTTCATCTAAGTCAGTGAGGTTTTCTTCACCATAGTGTTCCACTAAAGCCACTCTGATTTTATGTTGCCAAATTTTTGAAGTCTCTCTGAGCCTCAGTTTGGTTATCCATACAATGAGTATAATGTTTACTATAGTAGGTTCTGAGGACTCAAAGAAGAAATGAATGTAAAGAACAGTGCTTGCCACTGAGTTGCATAGCAAGTTGTGGCAGTGCTTTACAGAGGAATTTAAAATATTTTTTCAGTCATTAAATAACTGCAGGTTTTTATAAGATACATTCCTATAACTGAACGTGCTGTTAGTTTGACAGAAACATCGTGTATATATAAATATAAAGGCCCAGTGTTGGATCTGGGACATTTTTTATTGTTTTCCCCAATAAATTGCATATTTTAACAAATAAACAAATCTGAATGAAAGTCCTTCAAAAAGTATAAAAGGCTTCAGACATATAAGGAGGCCTTATAATTCCACGCCAACACTACACTAGTGCCAGATTCTTCATGTATATACATTTGTATTAAATCTTTACCTTCCTGGACTTGCTGGTGCACTCAGGAAGCTGAAGCAAGAGGGTTGCTGCAAGTTGGAGGCCAGTGTAGGCTACATAGTAAGTTCAAGGCCAGCCTGAATTGCATAGCAAGACACTGTCTCAAGGAAAGAAAAAAATGAAAAAACTACATCAACAGATACCCAAGTAGAAAAATGAGGAAAATGAGAATGAGAAAAGTGGAGACAAGGTCTAAGATCCACAAAACCCACAAGTCCCGTTAGAGCATCGCCTGAGGTGCTTTCAGTGAGTAAAGATGAGTATCAGGAATAGAGCGGCTCCTTGTTCCTAGGAAAGGCCAGGTTGAAGGTTGGCTTAGAGTCTGAACCAAGCAAGCCTGCGCAGTGAACCCCTTTCACAGGCAGACTCCACTGCCCTGTGAGCAGTCTACCTGGCCAGGAACAATGCTGGGAGGAGAAGCTGCCTGTTTACTGTGACCCTGCCCAGACCTAATGTCACTGAGTAGCTCCTTCAAGAAATGGCTCACCAATTAAATGTTACGAGGTTTTAGGGGTGCTTGCCACCTGTTTCTAGGTCCTTGTCAGCTGGAACAAAGAGTTGAGCAACATAAACTAAAAGCCATGCCAAAGTTTATGTGCAGTTGAGGGCTGAGAGAGAAACTGGCTCTTCAGAGCAAACTTGGGCCAAACAAAAGAGAGGAAAAATTAAAAGCAGAAATAAAAGTGCACCCTGGGTCTGGAGGACACAGGGCTGGACACCATGAACAACAGGACAGAGAGCTCCTGGCTCCTGGTCTGTATTTCTTCTGTGCATCATGGGAACCTGTTAGAAGTCCATGTGTGGGGCCTTGGGAACTATTTGGCACCTGTATCCTGGAATCTGGTCAGCATACTTCCCCAACCCACTGTGCTACGCCCTCCCTTCCTGCCTTCCTAAAGAATGGAAGGTTGACCTACGTGATTCTTCCCAGCTGCCTCCCCCAGATCTGCTACACCACATTTAAGACATCTTGAGACCCTAAATGAATATTAAGTGATGAGGAAAATAGCACAGTCATACAGTCGGATCACCTTTCCGCAAGGGGAGACTCAGCAGAGGACAGCAAGTGTTCTCCATTGACAAGTTGGCAAAGGCCATCTCCAGAGCCCAGTCTTTCACTCAGCTGAAAGCTTTTCTGTTAAAGCCTGAGAATTTCCCTTTGCTAGATCTAGTTCATCTTTAACTATTGTCATGTGTGGTGTCCTGATCATCTTAAAATCTGTTCAGTATTACGGATTAAAAACTGGTGGTCAACTTAATACCAGCTGACTTGGGCCAATGTGCTGCTGAGTGTGGATGGCTCACCTGAGGATGGTTGCCAGCATAAGGAGGAGACCTAGAGAGGAAGAGTAGCATTGTGGATTCTCCTAAGTGTTGCTGTTGTTTGGAGCCATTGATTCTCCTGGAGGAGCTTGTCATGTTGGCTTCCCTGATATGAATTCAGCCATCATCATCTGAGGAGCTTGGCACCTTGTTGCTGACAATGGCTGTAGTTCACTTTGGGAGAGCTTTGGTCCTTACCTTGAGCATTGCTTCCTGGTTCCAGAAGGGAAGATACGTGCTGTTTAATCTCCAGGAGAAGTTTGCCACACTGGCTTCCTGATGTGTACTCAGCTGTTGTTGTCATCAGAGGAGCTTGGGACCTCATTGTTGCTCAGGATGGCTGAGGTACCTTTTTGGGAGATCTCTGGTCCTTATTTTGAGTGTCATTTCTTGGCTCCAGTGTGGAACCCTCGACCTGCTGGCACAGATCCTTCAGCCCACTGGCACAGACTTTCTAGCTTCCACCACTGACCTTTGGGCCTTCCCAGCACAGATCCATAAAACAGACTCATAGTGGGTTGTAGGCCTCTAGTTGGACTCATGGGAAGCATTGTCATGGGCTCTAGCCTGTCTTTAGCTGTACTCATGCAGGACATTGCTGGAGAATCCAGCCCCTCAGCTGGATTTTCTAGGTCTTTGGTGTTGTGGACAGATTTCCTGTACTTTGTTGTATGTAACTCTGGGTAGCTATCATAAAATAATTTTGTGAATTCTGTGTCCTGTATGTAATTGTTCTCCCTGTAACCCCTGACTGCAACATTCAGTAATGAAATAGAGACGATGCTTTCCTCTGGTGACCTGGACAGTAAGACAGTGTGTCAGAACTTTTTGAAATTCATATTGTTTATTGAAATAGGTAGATAATTGAAATTTCCCACTTCAGTTTTAAACTCTAGTCTGTAGAAATAAGTATTTACAGAGAGATAGTTGGAAAGGAAGTTACTAATTCAGTATCTATCTATAACTGGTTTTTTGTTTTGAATTTCATGGACAGGTTTCACTTCGTAGGTTCAATCAAGTTGCCAGTTTTGTATTCAGAGGAATGTATCATACAAGGAGCATTCCATTCACCTATATTTAAGTTACTCAAATGTAGTAGAATCTACCCATAAACAATCTACTCTGAACAGTCCTCTGTGAAGAAAAAACAAGACCAACAAATTCAGAAGAGATATTATGGGGGCACCTAAAAATACATTTAAATGTTGCTTGGGCCACTTATTGGGAAATATAGCTCCTTGTTTTGATCAAGTGTGGCATTTGTTGTGTTAGGACACAGCTTCAGTAAGGGGCAAAGATTTGCAAGAGTGAAGAGGTTAATAACGGACTCCTGGGAACATAGAATCCCAGAGTGTTGGCATACTCAGGCCTTGATAAATATTACATGATGGCAGTTATACCTTTTTGTGTGATATAATTCATTGTTTAAATAATTAATATCTCCAGGGCATATTTCTGTGTGTACCAAAGGTAAATAATTTACTGTAAGCACTAAAGAGAAATGATATTACTTATTCTTCAGACTTTTTAAGAAAGATGGGCCTTCATGGAAAATAACCTCAAGGCCTCAAATGTAAGAATTGTAGTTTGTTTCTACCATCACCACGAGCAACCTTTTACTTTAGTCTAAAGGTTGATTGGCTGGGGTCTCCAGAAGCCAGTATTAGGAACATAAAGCCATACTAAATCCCACAGTTAACTTTTGCTCAGCTTGTGGAATTTGGCTACTGTCTGCAATTGTTTATTGCTCTTTTGGAGGAAGAATCTTTGTTCCATGAACTCATGTTAGACTTAATTTTACATATTATGCCCATTGGATGTGTCATTTCTTATTGAACACAGAGAAAGCTGCCTCCCCATTTATTTTTGCATTTTCCTAGGACCTAGGTAGTGACTTACATATGATTGTTCTACAAATTGCTTTTCAATTTGATTTTTGGGCTGTTTTTTAAAATCTGTAATTCACATTAGGTTTTTAAGTTTAACTTTTAGTATTGTGAAAATTATGCAGAATAAAAGGCATACGTGTTAGGAAAAAAATACAATCCCAATATATCAGTCTTTAGTTTTTCCTTCCAGGGATAACTGCTTAGAATACTATTTTTTTTTATGACTCATTATGTATTTCCATGTCTTAAAATAATACATGTATGTTACTTCTTATTGACTCCACTCCATTTCAGGAGTTGTTTATTGACTGCCTCAAAAAAAAGATAAAGCTAAGATTATTTTCAGCACTCTTTCCTCTACCATGCACATTTTCTATCCTTCTATTTCTCAAACCAGTTGTATTTTTGCTGTTGTTATATAAGTGCTTAGAGCTCATGGTATAAATTCTACTCACAAATGTGGCATGTTTAATGATTTACTTTTCAGCACTTAATTTTCCCTAGAATATTTTCATTTACTTGGGATTCTCTGTACATATCACTAGCCCAACCTGTGAGCTCCCCACAAGTACACACTTCTCTTAATATGCTCACACTCATTAGGTGTTTCATCCACTTAATTCATCTGTCATAGAACCTTCTCACTTTCTCACTTGTCAGGTCTCTGAAGGTCCACTGCCCAGACACCCTCTCAGGTCTTCCTTCATCAGCATGAAAATCCCCTGTGTTTTCTCTTGTGTTAGATTTCATGGTGGCTTCAGTTGCTCTTCCTTCTCTCCTCCACTCCCACTCCTCTTCCCTCCTCTTCCTCTTCCTCTTCATCTTTAAAGGAAAGAGTGTAGTCTTTCACTTAGGTGGTGTTCATCTTTCATTGATTTTTGAGGTTTTTTTTTAACCTGAAAAGATCTTTTTATTTGCATTTGTGGCTTCGCTAGTTGTAGAATTCTGAGTAGAAAATTATTTTCTTGTACTGCGATAAAAGTTAATGCATTATCTTTGCTGTTATTTTTGCTGTTAATTACAATAGAAGAATACAGGGGAGTCTGACAGTCATAGTGCCTGTCACTCAGTGGATCCTTTTACTCTGGAAACTCAGTTCTTTAGCACTGAGAATGCTTCCAGAATAGTTTCCTTAATTTTTTCCTTTCTGTTTTACTGTTCTTTTCCTGGAAATTCTTTTTTTGGAGGAGGAAGATTTGAAACTCTTAAATTGATCTTCTGCGGTTTTGTATTTTCTCCCCACACTCCTTTAAAAAAAAAAATTTCTTCTTACAGTTGTTTTTATTTCAGTTTCAATGATAATATACCTTCTAAGATGTTTTTCTCAATTTTTAAAAATAATCAGTTGTTTCATAGGCATAAAAGATCTCATTTCTCTCTGGATTTTAGTAAAAATATTTAAACTTCTGTTCCTCCATTTTCTGTTTATTCTGTTGGCTTGTTTTTGGGTTTGTTTGTTTGGTATTGGATGCTTTTCTCAGCTGTCTGGTGACTCTTGCCTGTCTGCTCAGTAACAAGTTCAGTAGAAGCTTTTGTATGGTATAGGGGCTTGTGAGCCATGATTTCCAAAATAGTAAGTGTGGATGGAACATTTCAGTGGTAAATTCCAGTGGGGAGGTCAGAATCCTTGTAGACTTTTCACTTTTTGCCTAGAACCTTTCTGTCCCTAATTGTCTCTGACTGCGAGTCAGGAAAGGAAGCTGATTGGGACCTGAGAATTCTGAGTTGACTCTTTGAATTAGTCCCTGCTTTCAGTATTGTGCCTCTCTCTAATCTTCTGTGTCTGGTCTGTATGCCTTTTGTCTTTTGCTAGTGATGGTAGTGGGGAAACTGACAATTTAGTCATGGGTTTATAGTAGGCAAGTCACTTTTTTAAAAATAGTTTTTTAATCTTTTTTTTCAGCTGATGAATTGTCTTAGTCTCCTTGTCCTGTGTGTGTGTTTTTAAGTACTTGACTGTCATTTTACTGTGGTATTCTTAGGAGAAAGAAACTCCTTATCAGGGAAAAAATTGTTTTGGTTTTGGTCTGCGAGATGGTACTTTTGATCAGACTTGAAGCTTTGTTAACCATTATCTTTTGAAATATACCTTCTGCCTTACTCTTTTCTCACCTACTTCTGAGAGTCCTCTTACACTTAGAGTAAATCCTTTCCTATGTTCCAAATGTCTCATACTATTTTTTGTATTTTCAGTTCTTTTTTTTTTAAACCTGTCTTCCATTTTGTGTATTTTTCCATATATGGTTCTAATTTAGTGACCGCGTTTTCTGTTGTCTAAGTCAAGATCTGGTGTTACAGTTTGAACTGAACAGGTGCCCACTTGATTCTTACGTATATCCCAGTGTTCTATTGGATTTTTTTCTCCCCCTATTAATCATATGAGCCATAGTTATTATAAAGTTATTAATTTACCTTAAAATCTAGATGACCCATGAATCTGCTAAGAAAGGCTATCTGGTTTGGTTTAGTTTTGCCTTTCTGTTTTTGTTCATGTGCTATGCCCCTGGTTGGCAAGTTTTCATTTTACGCTGGACATGGTGTATGAAAACTGTAGAAATGCCCCACGGCTATATTCCTCTAGAGACAGGTCACCCTCCCCTGGTAAGGCAACAGAAAAGATGATGCTTTCAATCCAGTCAAGATGTTGCTAAAAGGCTGCTTTCCAGCCCCGTTAAAGCTCAGATTACAGGTTTGTCCCGGCCCTTCAGCAGCCTAATTTGACATCCTGTTATGAACTTTAAATCCACTTTTCTTTGCAAGTTCTAAACTCTGAAATAACTTTCTCATGAAACTTTCAGAAGTACCATTATACTTCAGAGGGATCATTCCCATTAGGTTTTCGGCTTCCTGTTCTGCACCATCCCAGGATTCAGCAAATGTGCTCCATGAGAAACTAGTTTGCTGGAGACCAATCAATTTTCACCAAAAGTCTCCTGCTTTTTTCCTTTCTCAGTACTGGACCCTGTTAGATACAAAGCCCAAATTCTACCTGCACTAGTCAGTGTCAAATGCCCCTAAATTAAAAATGGTAAGAGTCACTTTAATTCAGTAAACACTTCTGTCCCAAGTAGAGTTCTTTCAGTTCTTAGGGCCTCTACTGCCCTCTGTCAATGCCATATACAATTCTGTATTTTCTCTGGACTGTTTACTTGGCAGGAGCACTAGACAGTACCAGCAGCTGTCTCACCTGGAATCAGAAATAGTGTGTTTCATTTTTATTTTGAGAATAAGGAAAAGATTTTACAGTTATTGTAGGATTAATTGGGACCTGTGTTGACATGCTTACAATCTTTGGAAATATTTCCATGATAATCCTTTCACCCTGCAAATTGCTTAACAGTGCTTTCTTAGAGTATTGAAATAACGAAGTGTATCAGTAGACTATGTTTCAGTGTTCTTGTACTCAAACTGTAATGTAGATATCTAGAAGAGAATTTCCAAATTATTTGTTTTGAATGTTAGTCTACCTGGATTTTTACAGAAGTACTAATATATTTTGTGTTCATGAAGAAAACCAGTATCTTGTATGTAATATGGTGATATGATACGCTGTTTTTTTTTTCAGCCTCTAACATTCACAAGGGAATTTGATTCAGATTCTCTTAGACATTACAGTTGGGCTGCAGACACTTTGGACAATGTGAACCTTGTCTCAAGCCCTGTTCATTCTGGGTGAGTAACTGTCATTTTTTTTCCTTTTATCCTGCTGAATTAACACTGTATTTATTATTTGTAGCTCTAAATCCATATTGATATGTTTCATACATGAATATACATTTATTAGTATGTGCTGTATGCATACATAGATCATTTAATACATATTTTTAGGCAAATCTGTGTATCTATTTTTATTGCTAAAAGTACAGTTTTGGAATGAAGTTAAATTGGTGCAGCAGTATTTCCTTTTTATTCTGATCTTAAGTTCTTAATTTTCCTTTTAGGTTAAAACAGTTTAAAAAATAAAAAATAAAACAGTTTTTAAACAGACTCATTTTTCTTCAGTTTACTATGCTGGTCTAATACCATTTTTTTCTAGGTGTTTGATTTTTCTTTCCAACAAAATTAAATATGTATTTCTGTTAATTTACCTCACCAGTTGACTAACTGATTTTGTATTTCACATCTAATGGTAGACAAAATTTCAGTCAAATATTTTCTTTTTTAATAAACACTAAGCTCTGGCATTCTTTTCCTATTTGGGGATGATGATGGGGTTGAGGATTGAATCCAGAGATACTCTACCACTGAGCTACATGATCAGTCCTTTTCATTTTGAGACACAATTTCAGTAAATTGTCCAGCCTGGCTTTGGACTTAGGATCCTCCGACCTTAGTCCCCCATGTGTTGTGATTGTAGGCATGCACACCATGCCTTGCTTCCTCTTTTTCTCAAGAAATATAGACCTTTTACTTGACAAACAATGTTTTGTGTGCTTTTTCTTCAAAAAAAAAAAAAAACCCAAAAACTATGAACACTTTCAAGTGGCAGTAGTTATCTTTTGCATTCTTGAAATAAAATTGCAATTAAGTTGTATTAAATTATACTTAGTCAAAGAGAACTAAATTTTAAAAGAAAATACAGAAACTCGCTTTTAAAAAGTGAATTTGCAGATGTATGTATACCAGAAGTGCTGAGTAAAAGCTACATCAGAGAGGCCGCTCCTGCCCCTCATTGGCCAGTGGAATTGAAGGCAGGAGGCTTGAAGATGATTTGCTTTGATAACTAAACTGATAGATCAGGGTATTTTTAGATAGTGGATTTTTTACCAGATCAGTAATTCAAACTTGAAATAATTCATATCCGTATACACACTATAAAAATAATTTGTTAAAGGCTATCACAAAGTATTTTTGCCTTTGGAATTGACATTTAGGCTATAAATTAGTCATGATCAAGGACAAGGTGTGATTCAAAACCAAGTTAACAGTTCATGTTTGTGAAATGTCATATCTACTATATGAAGTATTTTCTGCTGCTTCTAATAAAATTCAGTTGTAATAGCTAACATTCACCTGGTTCTTTTCATGTACCTGGCATTGTGCTGCATCTTTTACATGTGCTTGTCTCATTTAATACTTACTTGAAACTTCAAATGACACTGAGATAGTTGTTTCTCATTGCCCTCTTTTATAGATGATAAATCTGACACTCAAGAATGCTTTAGGTTAAAGTTTCACTATAGAATTTTGGCTTCTGATATTATAACTTTAAAGAAATCAGTGCAACATACCATTTATATAATGTGCCATTTATATAAAAGTACTTTGTAAATTATAAATTGCATAGTGGGGTTTGAATCATTATGTTGCAGTTCTGTAACTCACAGAAACCTTGAATTATTAGAATAATATTCATTTTAAATGGCCTAAAGTATTTCCATGATTTATATTAGATGTGGACCCAAAAATTTTAAAAGCAAGAAAATCAAATTTTAAAAGAAAATACACAAGAAGAGTTTTTGAACCCCACTATAAAACTATCACTTCATACTCTCTATATAGCAAAGAAATGTTCTTAATTTAGTTGAGGACACATAAGATAACATAATCAGAAGCAGACGTAGCCATACATTGAAGATGATGAAGTGTTCAAATATACAATTTATCTCTTTTCTTTTAAACTGTTCTTGAACACAGTGACTTGTGCCACAAAGCAAAAGGAATGATTTGCTTAAAGAGAAACTAATAGACTTCTTTACACTTGAAAATATTTCACCAGTATCAAGTCCATGGAGTAGTGTATATCGACCTTTAAGGCAAACATATTTCCAGTTTATTCCACAAATGCCAAGTGCCATGGTTTCATTTTCTGATAGTTTTATTTTTCTTTGCTTGTCATGGACATTTTCTGTTGCTTGCTGCTAATTATTTATTAATTTTTCCCATTTGCTTTCTAAATTATTTTGCAGCTATTCTTCTCCACTTCCTCAGTATGATTCAAGGTGATAACTGTGTCCTTTATGTGAACCATCCTTTTGTATTTTTAATTTATGTGAATTATTCTCATAGTTAGATCGTGTCAGTGTCTGTAGTGTGTCAGCATTTGTCATTCTGCTGTTCACACAACTAGAAATATCCATTTAGGATCATTTATAAAACTTGTGCTATAGTTTAAATATTAGTAAGCACAAATATTATTAAATTTCACCTAAATTTGTTGTCATTTGTTTCTATGAATTGTGTTGCATGACTTTTTTGCACAGAAAATGTAGGGAATGGGTTTGGAAAACAAGTCACTATGTGTTATAATAATGTTATTGAGTAATAGGACCTGTATTCTTACCATATTCAGTACTTCCACCTTTCCTGAGTCTCTTGGCTTGTGAAGTTGAAAGCATTAGAACAATAAACGGATTTTAATGAACACTAACCATGCACTATGTGCTAGGCAAAAACCTAGAGAAAAAGATTGTTTCGGTTTGTCATTAAAATCATCTTAGCCATAATGTTTTGTCCATTTAATTCTGATATTTTGGTAGCTAGCACAGTTTCATATTGATCCCAATAAACCTTTTTAACTTTCTCCAGACTGTTCATGTACAGTCATTGTGTATCTGTCTGTCCATCCATGTGTTAGTATTAGTAATCTAGTCTCACCTCACTCATTTCTAAACCCAGGTAACGAAACAGTTTAGCCCATGGATTTTGATGGATGGGATTATTCTTTCTTTCCAGATATACTTTAGAAATTCAAGGAACTTTTCTCAATATTGATGTTTTGCACTGTTATAGCAGTAATTCTAGTGTGAAAATTAGATGTGAGACTGTGGGTACGAGGTCCTCTTTCTGATGTGCACTGGTTCAGGCATAGGATGGTTTGCTGGTCTATGTTCACCAGCGTGCTCATCACTCTTAATGATGCTCCAGTGCACACAGGACAGAAAGCAGGGATACCAGGTGCTCTACTCAGATATGGCACAGTTCGTTTGGTTACATTGCCATATCTACATGCACATAAATTGTTTTTCCTTTCTGGACTTAATAAACAGAGCCAATGATTGAATTATATAATTTAGAGACATTTTCTAAGCAGACAGTGCCTGTAAGCCCAGCATACAGAAGACTGAGACAGAAGGATCATGAATTCGAGGCCAGCAAGACCTTGTCTTAAAAAAATAAAAACTAAGTTTTATTTTTATATTGCTGTATAAAATATTTAAATGTAGGTTATGATAAATAAAACAGCTTTCAAGTCCATATTTCTACTGAAAAGATTTAATCCTTTTCCATCAAAATTGATTTAGTAGATCTAGTCATTTGCATTTATTTTTATAGTCTGTTTCATCTTAGTAAAAATTAGAGTGTTGGTATAATTAAATACCCATTCAGTTTAAGAGTTTATGTGTTGAGACATACTGTGGAGTTTCATCTTACTTGTAAGATAGAGAGAGTCCATAGTCAGCATATGGTAGAAACCACTTATAATTAAAACAACCCTTGGATATTCCATAAACCACTGACAAAGGCCACAGGCAGTATTGGGGTTTTAAATATATGAGTGTCCCTTTAATGGATGGTTTTTATCCCTGTTTTGCCTTCAGTGTGAGCATCTTATCAAATAGTTGGCTTCTGGGAGGGGGACCATGTGCCACCAAAAATAAATTATATATTAGTTTTGTTTTTTTGGTATATTAGTTTTTCCTCAGGGCACAAATTAAATGCATGCTCAGTGTAACTCCACCGTATTTCCTGCCAAGTGCCCTTTAAAGAGATGACAGCCATATTGTCGATTGCTTTAAACTTTTAACATGTAATTTCTAAACCTGCTGTTGAAGAGGGCTTATTCCTCTCCTTGACTTGGCTCTGATCTTCTCCCCACAGGTTTCTGGTTAGCTTTATGGTGGATGCGAGAGGTGGCTCCATGAGGGGAAGCCGGCACCATGGGATGAGAATCATCATTCCTCCGCGCAAGTGTACGGCCCCCACCCGAATCACCTGCCGTTTGGTAAAGAGACATAAACTGGCCAACCCACCCCCCATGGTGGAAGGAGAGGGATTAGCCAGTAGGCTGGTAGAAATGGGTCCTGCAGGGGCACAATTTTTAGGGTAAGTTTTGTCAATTTTAATCTTGGCCCTATTACCACAGCTTTGATTTTCTTTCCCCGTGTTAACTCCCAGAGTTAACGATGGAAATGCCTTAGTTGGATCTGATTGAGATATTTTTGTGAAGTGCCAGTGTCACAAAACTGTGTGATTCTGTGAAAGGCTGTCATAGGCTGATACTTCCGTAACTCAGTTTGCTGGTGAGGCTTTTACTAACCAGAAGCATGTTCTCTGCTCAGCCAGTGCACGGAATCCCATTGGGCCCCTCGAAGTCAAGGCACCATTCCTAGGGAAAGCACAAATGCTGGAATCCTATGACATTATTGAATAAATGCCTACTTTGGGGACCTGTCTTTGAAAGAGAATTCTTAGGGACACAGCCTGTTGTGACATAGTATTTTATATGAAGAAAAATTAAATCAAAGTATTTCTGAGGTGGCACTTGGGTGCAAATCAGGCAGGCTCTGTCGTGACTGGCAGTGTGTTCACAATTTCCCCTTCTTGTTTCTCTTCCTGCTGCATGGATGTTATTCAGTAAACTGCATCTTCCTACTATTCCTCCCCCTGTAAATGAGGGTGAGAGCTTGGTTAGCCGAATCCTGCAGCTTGGGCCTCAAGGAACAAAATTTATTGGGTAGGACTTTTATAGACAAGATACAGAATGTCTACAATTTTTTCCATTTTCGATTTTTTTCTGTCACACTCATGGTCTTATTCTTGTCTTAAGTTTATTTTTATTTTTTAAGTTTTTAAAAATTGCTTTCAGCTGATGTGTGTCACTGAAAGAAAAAAAATAACACCATAGTGGCTTGACTCCATGTAGCAGTGCTCCCTATCTTGTGCTTTCAAGCATGTGGAACTCACCGCAAGCATTCTGCTTTCGTAATTTTGTGCTTCTGTATACCTTTCTTTAATTTGAAATGTTTCTTCTAAATATATTTTGAAGCTAGACTAATAATCTTCAACCCAGTGTAAGAGAAGGTATTTGCAGGCTTTGAATCAACATTTGCTATAAATGATATGTATGTGTGTGTGTGTCTGTCTGTCTGTCTTTATCTGTTGGTGTCTCTGTGTTTGTATGATTAGATCTTTTTGAAAAGAAAGTACTTATGAGTACTTAAACTAGTGCTTTGAGAAAAAAATGCCATTAATAAGTACAATGGTTTCAAAAAGTGTTAGGAATACAAGATATCTAAAGAAAATTAAATAGGTAGAAGACAGACTATTCTTTTGAGTTGTTAAACTGTTTTGTTTTGTCTTGTTTAAGCTGAACTGTGTTGGTATTTGTTGTTTGTTCGCTTGTTTGTTTGGTTGTTGTATTTGCCTTGGCAGTCTGCATGAAGAAACCTGTTATGAAAAGTTATGCTTGGCTTTCTCCTTGGTCAAAGACCTTGTTCATACCTTCTCTCCAGTATTGTTGAATGTTATACACAGAGCCACATTCCTAAAATATTTACAGAGACAGTATCTGAAACATTAACCTGCAAAGATTGTATCTTGTTCTAAAAGAATTAAAATAAAATTTAATGTCTAATTATTAAGCATGGTTAAAAAACTTGATAAATATCCTAATAACTTGAAATTAGTCTGAGGAATATTTGCTTTTAGTTTCTATTAAAGAACAAATATATTACAGAAATTATTTTTAAAGTCCTAATCTGAATTGTAATTATTTTGCCAAAACTAAAATTGTCATATTTGTCATCCCCATTTTAAATGAATATTTTGTAAGAAATTAAATATTCATGTTTTCATTACAACTATCCCTTTTTATGCACCATCTGTTTAACTGTTCCTGCTATTACTACATGTACATAAATACATAGGTTAAGAGATGAGGTTACATACAACCTCTGTAGGAAAATAATGATACTGTCTATTTAAATGTCATAAAATAAAGCTGCACAATCCAACTACATAAACTGTATGTGATTGTGGTCTGCTTACTTCCATTCATTTTTTTTAGTATTGATCCTATTTTAAAATTTAACTAAATTGTTTCTCATGGCTTGATTGGCTGTCATCAATTTGCAGCCATTCTTTTCTATTCCTTTGCAAAAGGACACTGTCACAAATTAATATATTCTTGTGTCATAATTTCAAGCCAACAAGTGCTTTTTCATAAAGTTTTGCTATTCCTATACAGGTTATATTAGAGTTAGGAAATGAAGCTGCCCAGTGTCTATTCACAAATTGAAAATCAGAGAAACTGTCTTAACTACACAGGGCATGAAAGTCAAGGAAACTGATTGCTGGAGGGAATAGATTATTAAATTGATCATTTTAGTGCTAAGGTAAAAAAAAATGTAACAGTCTTCAAACTAGAAAACTCGTAGTTTTCTTTTCAAAGGAATGACTGTGTCCTTTTAAATCATTAGCCTTTTGTTTAATACACCTATTGTGTTTTAAAGAAATGGACCAACTTTCTTTCTTATGGCCTATTTTAATAACTTTCAATTCCTTGATTCAGATTTCTTACTCATATGTGCTGAATATTTGCCCCACTAAATCTAATGCCTAACATATGGTAGGCCTTCAAGAATTGTTTGTGAATGAATGAATGACAGCATGTTCTCAGGCTTCGAATGTATATTATTTGATTAGCAAATGATTCTGCAGCTTTGAAATCATTCCCAACCTGAGTGGCACCTCTGATTTTCAAATGAACACTGTTAGAGAAACATTTTGTAGTGTGATACTTACAAATATATTTAACTTGATGCCAAAATAATGGGGATTTTTTTCCAGCCCCGTCATAGTGGAAATCCCTCACTTTGGGTCCATGAGAGGAAAAGAGAGAGAACTCATTGTTCTTCGCAGTGAAAATGGTGAAACATGGAAGGAACATCAATTTGACAGTAAAAATGAAGATTTGACTGAGTTACTGAACGGCATGGATGAAGGTAACAATGATGGCTGCTTGATTCTATAAACATTTGCGGAGAAGTCAAAAGTATGATGAAGTTAAATGAAACAACACACAAATTTCACATAGGTTCCTCAGCATTTATTGCTGGTTTCTAAACTAAGGCTCGAAGTTCCATTTAATCTAATAAAGTTTACATCATCACCCCCCCCCCATACACATAGTGCAGATATGTAAATGTTCTGGAGGTTCTTTCACTTTATTTTTTGTTTTTATTTTGATCATTACATGTTTGCAGTACATAAAGATTATGTTCATCGTGGGCAGTTGGTACATGAACATAACACATCTTAACTCTTTCTACTTCCCCCATCCGTCCCCCTCATCTCCCTATGCTTCTTGGACTCCATCGCCTTTGCAAAAGATCTGTCTCCCATTTTGCTCTTTAATTTATTCATACTTTGGGCTTCAAATATAAGAGAAACTCATGTGATATTTAAGCTTGTATTTATTTCATTTAACATTTTAGTTTCCAAAATCCAATAAAGTTTTCTCAGTCAAAAATGGATAAGGCGAGGGTGAAATGGTAATGGATGGATCTTAAAGCATACAGACACTTTTCAGAAAATAAGTTCACAGTTTATTCTTGAAATTATTTCTAGACTCTTTCAGCTCATTTTATTTTTCTTCCAGCCTATTTTAGTATCCTTCATGAGTTTTTAATATCTCCTGGGCTACAATTTGTTTCTAAAAAATAAGTTGCAGGATAATTATTGCTGTCTATGATGTTTTGATATCTTTTTCTTTAACTTAGTAAGACCAGGTTAAGGAATAGTTAAGGAGGTTGTTTTCTCTCATCCACCTTTTGAAGTTAGAACTTAGAACTGTAGCAGTTTTTCCTAGCAGACATTAATAATAGACTGCTTTTGAGGGTAAATGTTTGATGCAGTTTTCCTTTGAAAAAAATTAGAGACCAACCTCATAAAACCCAATCCAGTAGATAAGAATATTAGATGATCTTTACTTCATCATTACTGCCTAATCATTACAAATTCAGCAGTTGTTTTAAATAGTAACCCTATGGAAGTATAGTTTATATTTCATAAAGTTCAGTCTTCCATTCACTAAGTTTTGCAGTGCATGCAGCAGGATCTCTCATGGGTTTACCGTGTGCACAAAGGAGCTAGAAGAAAGAGAGTGTCCGAGAAGTGACGCTGAACAAGTCCCTTCATCAATGTGAGCCTGCTGCTTCTGTAAAGTAGAGATTACCCTTCTTGCTTCATAGGGTTTCTGCTGCGGAAAAGAAGGAAAATAATAATGTGAAGCGCTTATGAAACACAGTCCTTGTCACATAGTGAACCTTGATAAACATCAGTTATTGTCACTGCCATGTTCATTCTAACTATCATGCTAAAGTGTTAGATATTATAGTCACACACACACAGACACGCACTACCCACCATGAATTTTAAAGATGTCTTTGTAGCACAGTAGAGAGACATTAGCAACTGTTGTGTGTCCAATACTCTTGAGGACTGATGAGTGCTTTTGTACTGTATATGCTAATTTGAAAAGAAAACATAGCACTACAAACCCAGTGGCTTTATTTTCACTTTAAAAATAAGAAAACTGAAAATTCAGAAAAATCAAGTAACTTACCTAACATTACCTTACTGAGTATCAGGGATGGGACTGAAATCTAGTTCTACATATTTTCTAAAAGTTTTAACAATATCTCACTTATTTTAAAATATACAGTTGAAAATTCCTGTATACCTTTAGATTTGGTCCAGATTAGATTTGGTTTACATTGAGTGCAGGAAAATAATTATTTTATGCCGTTTATACATTTAATGAGTATATGTCATTTAAGGAATATACATATGCAGTAATGATACTTGCTTTCTTTCTGCAACCTCAAATAATTTCTGGTGGATAGGAACATTCAGTGACAATTAAATTTCTTAATTTTTATCTGAACTTATTGTAATATATATCAGTCTATAAGAAAATGTGCCAAAAAGTCACAAGTTTTTAAAAGAACACATACCAAGAAAATGAATTGGCACTTGTAAAATTTTTTTTTTTAAAAAAAAGATGATTTAGAGGAATAAGTGAAAATAAGTGTCTCATTGTTTTAAGGAAAATAAAGTATAAAAAATATTTTCATGTATCTGTGACTTAGTCACTCCTACAGAGGTTACTGACATTTTAAATGTAGCATTTGTTACACACTTTTTAAAATGAAAGCTCCCGATCCTTGCCTCAAGGGCAAGGTATGCATTCATCATCTTCCCATCACCAGTGTCTGGCACAGGACTGATCAGCACTCGCTGAGTCCTGAGCGAGTGGGCAGAAAGAAGGAGCTCAATACATTAAGTAACTGGAGGGAAGGTCTCACTAGGCTATTTCCACTGACCTGTCCCAGTGTTTATTAATATTAATCTCCTGGAGAAAAATCAACAAGGAGCATTTCCTTTGGGGAAAATTCTGAGAGAGTAACAGTATTCTGGAAGAACATTGACTCTTTAAAGATTTAGCTGCGCCACACAACTTTATGATGAAAATGTTCATCTGTTCTGTCCCAATATGGTAATCAGTCATCACGTGTAACTCCTGAGCTCTTAACATGTGACAGTACACAAGGAAGTTAATTTTTATTTTGTTTAATTTCAGTTAATTTTACACATCTAATATAGCCAATGCCTATCTCTTTGGACAGCGCATTTCTGATAAACACTGGGTGTTCTAATTCTATATTTTCCTTTATATTATACCATACCAGGTGAACATAGGCTTCTTTCTTAATTTAAAGTGTATTTAGGGAGTGATTCTGTACTGAGATGTCTTCATTTTATTTTCAACAAGCCAGTTTCCACGTAGGTATTAATCTTGTCTTTGCTTAGACAAATTAAGCCTTAGACACTGCTGCACTCATGGTATTTGTCAGACTTTTTAAAGAAACAATGATATAATCCTCTGTTCTTGATTCTGCATGTTGTCTTGGAAATAGCAGATATTCTTTACTACATTTTTAAAGACCAATGAACTTTGCTTCCATTTGAGACAGTTAAAGGGAAATGTAAATATTTTTAAGTTTAAAGAATCAAGCTCTATTGAGCAAAAATGAAAACTAAATTTTCATGGCACAGTGGTTTTCTTTGTGTACTACACTAAGAAATAGTAATTATGAGGCAACACAACAAACTGAACTTCATTTTATAACTGAAGCTCAAGCCAATTTCATACCAGATTCAAACTCTGTTTCCCACCAAGCCCAAAGATACTTCATTCCTATCAGAGCATTACCTCCTTCTAAACCAGGCAAAATTAGAAGTCACTGCTCCCTTGAAAAATGCCAGCCTATGTTTTTTCTTGAAGGTCCAACTAGTAAAGTTCTAGTGGGGATATGATCTGGAGTGCCTTGTAGGAGGCTGTTTCTATGATGTTCTGTCCTTTCCGCCTGTATCCATCCTTTGTTTTGCTCCAAGATAACTGTTACTAAAAGTCAATAAAAATGACCAGATGGCTTAAAATTTTATTTAATGTACTTATTTCCCTAGATCATAAAAATTAAACCTTTATCTTTCATCTATGGCAAGTGACCCCTGATAATGTCCATCTCATTCTAAATATCTCTTTTTCAAACTCCTCTTTCCATAGGTAAATTTGGTGGGCCGTTTTAGAACTAGTCTGTGTGCTAATAGTAATCAGACCTATTGTGTACTTGTCTGAAATTTCAACACCCAGCTATTTTATAAAATCATCTTACTAAATAGCACTATTATAAAGATTAGAGCTGTTCTGCAGTGCTTCAAAATATGCAGTACCTTTCCATAGACACAAATTTGTCAGAATGATTTCAGGGAAAGACAGAAATAAGGAGGAGGAAGATATTTGAGCAGTATCCTGTGGTGGTTAGGATCCTGATCCCATGATCTGCGGAGGTCACATAGATCAGAATTTCCATCCTGGCTCCAGCTCTTGCTAATTGTGTGATCCCAACCAAGTAAGTGGTCTCTCTAAATCTTAGTTGAAATGTGTAGAGTGAGGGGTCCTCACAGGAAATGAATGGGCAATAGGTGAGCAAGCACATGTAAAGTTCCCACCACGATGCCTGTTGCATGAGAACCAGTCACTTGGCATTCAGTTGGTCACAGTGGCCATATAAGTTGGGTAGGAGAGCAAGCAGGGTCTGAAATCTTGCCTCTCTCACATATCACTCTCACTGCCCTGACACTGGCTTAAGCACAAAGGGGCACTTCTTTCTAATTTGCTAAGAACTGCTATCTGCTAGCCAAGCTCATGTTCCTGTACAGTTGTGTCTACTCCCAGTGGCCCCCCTTTTCCAAACTGCACAAACACCAACCATTTGAGCAAGACACATCTTTATCATCACCACCAGTTAGAAAATAGTCTGTAGATCTAACACTACAGCCATTTGTCTTTTCCCTCTTTGTCTTCTCAAATGAAGCATACTTATTAAAGTGCTTTGTGTGACACAAAAATGTCACAAAAAATGTGCTGGTATTTACATTTCCCATTAATGATCTTTGGTGGGGTTTTTTGGTTGTTGTTGATGTTTTTACTGAGACAGATACAGTATATATTCAAGAAAAACTGTAGGTACAAAAAAAAGAGTGGATTAAGGACTATTTCTGTCTCTCTTAAGCAAGCCCAAGGAAAAGCATCAGTGTGTACGCTGAGAAAGCAGGTGTGTTAACAAAGCTTTTTTGAAGTAAGATGCTAGAATGACAAAAAGTGCATTTGGTTTGGGTGTGGAGAACCTGCCTTTGCCATGAGGTATCAAGTGCCAGGAGCAACTTTTCTCCTTAATAGCAAAGTGTGTCTACGCCCTTATCAATTAGTGTTTTCTCAGCAGAGGAAAAAAGACATTTCAAAATACAAACATTCTCCCTCCCCTACATCACCAAAAAGTACATGAAACTGAATCCACTTTGTAAGTTTAGTGAACACCTTACACAATTGAATTAAACATGTTTAAAAGTGTGCCACCAAAGTCAGATCCCAAGGGGTGCTTTGTAGTTCATGGTTGTTATGTTAGACCTGAGAATATTTATTAATAGAAAGACTATTCCTCTTAAAGGTCTTTACCTTACAAATCAAAGACCTTAAGAATGTTCTAGTCTGTGCTGTCCAGTTTGTTTATTCAGTAGCAGCATGTGGCTGGGAGCAGTTAAAATGGTGCTAATACCAACCCAGGCGTGGTGGCACATGCCTATAATCCTAGCATTCAGGAGGCTGAAACAGGATGCTCACTATGAGTTCCAAGCCAGCAGGGGCTACATAATGAGTTCAGGGCCAGCCTGAATGATAAAGCTTCAGAAACCTTTTACTTCTTTAAAAAAAATTTTTTTTTTTAATCGGTACCAGGGATCAAACTCACAACCACGCGCTTGCAAGGCAGGCGCTTATGCCGCTGAGCTAAATCCCCAGCCCCCAAGCTTCAGAAACCAAACAAAGAAAGGATGGTTTTAATACAAATCAGTACATACTGGAAATTTAAAACATACCAGATACGTGAAGTTTTCTGCCCTCTTTCAAAGGCATATCAATAATTTTGATAGTGTTTGTACATTGAAATTATAACATTTTGGACATATGGGCTACATGAAAATCATTAAACTTAATTTCACCAGTACCTTTTTATTTTTTATGTGGCTGTAAGAGCATTTAAAATTATATATGAAGCTTACATTATTTTTGTATTTGAGGGATATTGCTTTTGATAATGCATAGATTTAGTTTTATATATCATTAAGGTTTTAAAATCATAATTGTTGCTAAGTATCACATAGAAGACTCTGAAGATATATGAATCGTGCCCTCAATTTAAAATCGTAGTCATGGGATTGGAACAGTGCATTACTGGAGTTCCTCAATTTTATAAGGCTAGAAAAATATCTTCTCACTTGTCATAGTTTGACTTCATATGAGAGCAAATGGTGTTTTTCAGACAATGTATGTTATATTGAATAACTGTGTTATTTTATTGTAAACTGAAGTGGGAAAGGGAAATTGGTTTTTCTTATGTAACATGAATTTTCCAGTTGTATCTAACTGTACCAACAATATCTCAGAAGTAGACTTCTCAGTTAAAAGCTGTCACTTTAGTTCATTTTAGTTTGACCGGTCTTTAATCAACCATTAGACAAATAGTAATCTTAAAAGTGTCAAATCATCAGAAGCACTAGGATCCTGAAAGTGAAATATGCAGCTTTATTTTGTACACAGCACCATCTGTTGGCAAAATCTAGTAGTAACAATTTTGGAAAAATCCAAAGGTTAAAAAAATTTCAGGTAACCAAATCAAGATGTGGTTAAAGTACAAAAATAAACAAAAATTTAAACAAGGAAGTAAATTAGTTAAATCCTAACAAAATACTGGCCTGTATTCAGTCTGGCATTTTAAATCAGGTGCAGGAATCGAAGATTAATATTGCAAAAAGTCACTATATCAGGACAGTCTTCCAAAACAACTACTTGGGAAATGGAAGTTGAATAAAAGCAAGTGAGCAGGAATTAATAATGCCACTTTCTGTATGTGTCTATGTGCACCGATGAGCCAGCAATCAGAGATCTTTATGAAACGTCATGAAGACAGAACAGTGGCATCAGAACCCCTCTACCTCATGCACGTATGGCACAGGAGGACCTTTAGGCTTAGGAGGGCAGTGAAGCAGTTCTGCGAGGATGGGCCCAAACTTTCACTGCTGCATGCAGGTGACAGTAGAGAGGCCAATGCCCTTGGAGCTCAGCACTCTCCACTTGTGTTTATGGTGCTGAGCTTTAATACTATCATGGCCTTTTAAGATAGCATTATATTAATTGATTGTTTTATTTCCTCCAGGATACAGTAGTAATAGTTTAAACAAAAAGTTGAAAACAAATAGTGGTGTTATTTGTTCATGTTACATAAGAAAAACCAATTTCCCTTTCCCACTTCAGTTTACAATAAAATCACATAGTTATTCAATATAACATACATTGTCTGAAAAACACCATTTGCTCTCATATGAAAGTCAACCTATGACAAGTGAATACATGAACTTGAGAGACAGTTTGGACATGGGGGAAATAAGCAGTGTGTCAGCTTCTTATGTTTCCAGAATTCCTGTTTGGCCTGACCAGGTGAAATCATGCCTGGGCTTCTATTTCTCCTCATTGCAGAGGAGACTGAACAAATAAAAATGAGGTCCTGCTTCACAGAAGAGTTTGTAAGTTGTTTTGTTCATCATATATGACTATCAGTTTGTATTAGTTTCTGTCATCATTTCGGGTGGCTGCTTTTATTTTGTCCCTAATGGGTAGCTTTTGAACACATTTACTTCAGTGATTTCCCTTTTGCTTCTAGGTAGGTTACTCACCTTCCCCCTAGTGCATGTAATGCTCTCTGGAATATCATTCATATACTTGTCTCTGTCTTTTGAGGATAAGCAAATGAAATAGGTTTGTGAGTTTAATGTGGTTTTTCAATTTGGACTTTCCATATGTATTTCTCATTGGTATCTAAAAAAGTTGGATAGATGTTTATTCACATGGAAGCTGTACAAATACTTGGTTTTCTGAAAAATCATTGCCAGCCTATTAAGTTAAATTGTTTTCTTTATATTTAGTGATTTTCTTTTGGGAGAGTGAGGGGATGGAAATAACTGCTTAGTGTTTTTAGCCTCATTTTCCCTAGGGCTCCTAAAAATTCTGCCTCATGTTTATAGAATACTATATTATGTGAATACACCATGGTTCAGTCTTCCTAATCTGTTATTATTCCAACTATTTCTAATTTCTGATAATTTTGAGTAATATTGAAACTAGGATCTTTATGCTTAGTGTTCACTGTATGTTGTGTATAGCTATGTGTGTGAGTGTGCAACTGTGCATGCACTTTCAGTTCTGTTTGCAGGATATTCTCCCAATAGTAGAATTACTGTACTGAAAAACTGTATTTTTATTTGTACACATAGAAAAGTAAGCAAGCATGAAATGTTGGGAGAAGCAGATGTAAAGACCACAGGTCTCTTAATCTGCAGTCAAGAAGAAAAACCTTAAAATGATTATTCCAATATAGCCAGATTCCTTCTCCCCCACTTTCGTTTTCCTGGGGATCCTTCCCTAACTCCCAGACTGGTAGGACCACCTGATAAATACATCCACAGTACATGACCTTTTGCTGTAACATGCAGCTTTGAACTTTGTCACCTTCCTTGGTGGACTGTGAGGTATATAATGACCCAACCATTACATTTAACCCAGCTCAGCACAGAGCCATCACTTCATTATAATTTTTTGAAAGAATGGAGAAATTAATGACTTTTACCCAGGCATTTGCTCCACTTTTGGTAACATCTTTGCTCAGTCACTTAGTGATCTATACCCAAGAGAGAAAGCAACTTTCTAGAAGAAGAAAGGGAAGAAGAGCTTGGAATGCAGTGGAAGACTCTAAGGAAGTTTTATTCTGTACACAGGAGATAAAGTAATTGTAAACTTCACTGAAAGTAGAGTTCAAAAATTAATCACATCTTGATTTTTATAATACCTCAAACATATGATGATTAGAAATAATTCTGTGTGTGTGTGTGTGTGTGTGTGTGTGTGTGTGACTTTATGATTGCCAGGCAGGCACTGTGACACTGAGCTTTATTCTCAGACCCTGAATTAGTTTTTGTTTTTGTTTTTATTTTTTGGTACCAGGGATCGAACTCATGAACTTGCGTTTGCCAGGCGATCACTTATGCTGCTGAGCTAAATCCCCAATCCCCCACAATTAGTTTTAAAAGACCTTTAAATGTAAAATTGTCAAAAATTACTTATTGCTAAAACTGGGGGAAACAAGCAGATATATCACTGTTTCCAGACATTCCGCATCATTAACACTTAACTCATTATATCAATATGAGTAACAGAAAAGACCGCTACTCTAAATAGTTAAAGACACAAAGCAGACTGATCCAGATAGACATAAATGATAGGCTGGAACTGAATAAGAATATGGATTGAATTACTAAAATGATACAAGGTTCATGGAGCCTATTACTCTTAAAATTTCTGTGAAACTATGTTTTATATAAGTTTTAAAAACTTTATAAAGATACCAATTAAGTTAATGCCAAAAAAGAAGGATCAGTTATAGCATTTAAAGTTTTTTTTCCCTGTAACATTTTGGGTGAGCTTGTTATAGAAGTCACATATTCGGATGAAGCTGAACTTTTAATTCCAAGGAGCTGAATGCCTGTCATTTTCTAAAATATTTCAATGACTATATTACAGTCATTGAAATTACAGACTACAATTATATAGTCTTCACCTAGTGTTGAATATAATAAATTTATCTTTCTTCATTCCCTCAGTTTATCTGATTTTAGTTTTCTGTAATTGCTACAATTTTCTTTCAAAAATTGAATGAAATTGTAATTCAGGTCTTTACTTTGTAAAGACACAAAAGAGAGAGGGTGTGATTGTTTTTAAAATTCAACATGTGTATTCCCTTACATCCATTACAGATTGGTTCTCTGGTTCTCCTGTCTCCCAACAGTGTGTGACCATGGAGAGAACATGTAAACTTCTTAAGTTACTACATCAACAGAATGGTGCCAGAGTTTGCTGTCATTTATTTCATCCTAGAGGAAATGCTTTATCCTATTCATGTAGACGAGAACAGGGCTCAAAAGTTTAGGAACTTGCCCAGGGAGCAAGGTCACTGGTTGCATAGCTGGATTTGAATTCTGGGCTCTTGTTTACAATGATTTTCCACATACCCATTCTAGCTAGATTGGCTTTTTGAATACCAGCATTCCAATACTTTCATTTTTTCTGCCCACCCCCCCCATATCAAATAATCTGTTCTTAGAGGAGTAAGCTGAGCAGAGTATCTCCCTGACTAAAATTTAAACCCTAAGTATAGAAACCATCCAGTATGCAACCTTGAGGTAATTTGTATTCTTTTCATGGACTACACACAGTCAGACCTACTCAGATCACAGGTAGCCTTCTACACCTAATTTGGTACAAGAAAGAGAGTTGTTTCTCCATTCTACCAAGTCATTGAGATACAGAATGAGACAAATGAGTGATCACTTGAAAGTTTTAAGAGTAGTCTTTTTTTGGAACATGATTTCATTCCTGTTATTTATGCTTCATTGTAGTTGGATCTCCATAACAATTTGTATTTATAAGAGATTTTATGATTGTCAGTTACTGGGAATGCTGTCCCACTTATTACAAGGAGAGAAACTGAATTACTTTGTGCATAAAAAGTTTATCACTAATCAGTGAGGCAAGGCTTTCTGTTTATAGATGGCGCCAATTAGAAATCATGTCACCTTTTTCACCCAAGAGATTTGCACATCTGTTCATTACTTATCCATTGTTCAGCCACCATTTATGTGCCAGGCAGTCTGCAAAGATACTAAATAGTGGCTGAAGCCCATGCCGATGACATCATTTGCCTCCTGTCCAAGACCTTTGTTCTAATCTCAGCTGTTCAACCAATTGGCTAAGTCAGTGCGGCAAGCTGCTGTTCCTCTTTGAATTTCAGATCCCTCTGTTAAGAAAATGCTATGTAAGCAAAATAACAATTGACCCAGCATAGAGTAAATATTCAGTAAATATAAATTGTAACATTTTTTTCCTGGCCAAAGCTATCAATTTCAGAATATTCCTCTCTCTTCCTTTTAGTCCTCTTTGTGTTTGTGTGTATGTAAAAATTTTACTAGTCACATAAAAGAATTTTGGGGTCCTTTTGTAGTCCATGCCATTGGGAATCACCTTTAAAGATAAGAAGCTCTTAAATTTCATTTTGTGTTTGTTTCGTTGTTTACATTATAGCAACTTAGGTTATTCTTCCTTCCTCTGTAGCTATGGAGTGTTTTAATACATCTTTTAAAAAACAAAACCATTTAAAAGTACAGTAATGGATATATTTTGTTGCTCCATCCACTTCTCTTGTCATACTGAAAAAGCCTTGAGTTGTTTTTCATGAGAGCCAGGTGTTATACTTTTAATAAAAATTCGAGTTTTGAGTTTTTAAAGCCAGGTACAGGATGAAAGTTCATTAAAACCTTGTTTACCAAAAGTGCCAAGTCATCAAGTGTGCTGAAATAAGTAGGGGGTAAAAAAAAAGTAGATTCAGGATCCACACCAGGCCTCGCAAGTCAGAATCTATGCTCAGGAAGCCCAGGGTTCAGGGCTGCTGCCACGTGGTGTTTGTGATTACCTGGGTGCAGTACTGCATCCTGTGCTAAGACTGGGGCGCTGTGGATGTGAATGTGATACAGGGATCGCATTTGTGTTGCAAATTGTTTTGTTGAGCTTTTCTCTGAATCCAAAGAATGGAAGCAAAACAAAGATTCTTGGTAATGTAGTCCCACTTCTCTGACCTAATGGACCATTTAAGAATCTTGGTACATATAAATTCAATCTCAGAATGCAAGCGGGCATTGTCTATTTTTACATATCAGACTTTATTGCCATTGTCTGAACAGAGTATGTTGCCATTTGTAAATGAGACTTCAGTGGTACACTTCTTAAGATTTGTACCACAGAACAGAGGAATTTCAGAGGAATTTTATATTCTCACTATTTAATTCAACTTGAATAGTCATTAAACAGTACTTTGAGTTATAAACATATAGAAGTAGAGTTCCTTGTGGATTAAAAAGCAGGTAGAGCTGCTTTTTCACATATTTTATGTAAAACAAATCTAAAAAGCCAGTTTCTACAACTGCATACATTTCAGAGCAAAGTTTAAAGAATTGTACTCTTCCTTAGTAAAAAAGTTTGTCTGAGTCTCATTAATTCCCAATTGATTCTCTGTTTGGAGGGTACTAGTGGAGCCCGTGATATGCTGGACCCCCAATACCAAACATTGAACTTAATGTAATTGAATGATAGTTACTTAACATTTTATGCAAGAAAACCTAGCTTTTAATGTAGTTTTCCTTAGAACCAGAAGCCTTGAGGAAAGATAACCACAATGATGAGAACTGTTGCCACAAGTCAGGACCTCAAAGTGGCTGAGTGTTGAGAGTCGCCGCTTTCGTCCTTCTTCCAGCCTTTTCTAGCTGCTGGGGTCTTTCGTTACCAATTTCCAAATGTTCAGCTGAGGTCATTTTCCTATCATAATTCAGTTTTCTTTTTTAAAGCAAGAAAGGTGCATGAGTTGAATCTGCAATAAAATATTGTGTGTGTGTTTTATTTTGTATGTATTAATATTAGTTACATGTCTAATAACTTATGACTGTAATTCTTTATAATATATAATTTTCCTTCTCCATATCCCCTATTTCCTATATAAATTATATGGATATACATATGGAGACATTAGAGATGTGTTTTATACAAACATGTAAAAATAGAAAGCTATAATATAAAGAGATGATTAGTCAGTTGTTTTGAGATCATGTTTTTGGTGACATTTTTATTTCATATGTTTTGAAATTTACACTTTACAATCTTTTTTTTTTTTTCATACCGGGGATCAAACTCACAACCTAGCACTTGCAAGGCAGGCGCTTATGCCTCTGAGCTAAATCCCCCGTCTTACACTTTAAAATCTTAATTAGAACTTCTTACCTCATTATTTTTAATATGCATTCTACTCCATGGTCTGAATGTCATAATTAACCCCTTTCTCAATGCTGATCAGTAAGATCATGAGATAGATTTTCAAGTCATAAACATTCTACAGTGACTTTACTACTTTTCACCTCTTCACCCTGCCTCTTTATATTTACCTACTCTGCATCATTTATTTTTATTTAACCAGTGTCGCAGAATTTAGGCCTTTTCCTGCAGCTATTAAAGGGATTATGCCTCTTTTCATAAACCAATATTTAAGGAATACTTTTTTTTGTATTTTCTACATTTCTTTTGACTTCCTATTCGCAAAAAAACTTAGAAATATTTTAAGTACCAAGATACACTGGAATCACTCTGGTTATGGGGAACATGAGAAGATACTGATGCTTGATTTTAGCATGCCGTGGCCTGAGAATCTGGTGTTTATGAAAGCAGTGTGTCGTGTTCTCTTTAAAGAACGGTGCACGCAGGCCCAGGTTGCTCCCACTTGCCTACTGCTGTTGCCACATTAGCTGTTCAAGTTGAGACTTACCTTCAAAATACCTGTTAATATGTAGAGTAAAAGTCAGTTACCCTGATAGTTTCAACGGTGACACAAAATTTCTAATAAAAGTAGAGCAGGTACAATGTCGGGGAGTACCCCAAGCACCTAGAAAATCTTAGGAGTTGACAGAAGATGAATGTGGCATGTACTGGTAACTTTTCCTGGCAGCTTTTCTGTTTATAGAAAACCAGTTTCTGGTTATAAAGCAGAAACCAGATAGAAACCAGTTTCTACATTTTCCATTCACCTGCCTCTGAAATGTATGTCCTCACTTTAGACTTGGGTGGCTTTGCACACCACGTACTTTACTATCCTAGTGCATGTGTGGCTGGGGCTGCCTCTGTCACACAAAGAAGCAGTTCTTCCCCTTCCTGTCCACTGCTATTTCAGTTTCTAGGGGCGAAACGGCTGTTTCCATATTATCACCCAACAAAGGTAAACTTACATATCCACGGCATGCACACAAAAGACCAAGAAGTACACAATACTGCTAACTCCCCAAGAGGTGCCGCTCTTCCTCAGTGGGTCCAGACCAGTCTGCGGCAAGTTTCACACTCTTGGACACAAAGCTTGTCCCGGGCAGAGTTGGGAAATCTGTTGCTTGAAGGATGTGATTTTATGGCAGTGCTCAGAAGTTATTTGCAGTTCTGGGCCACTGTGAAGGGGAACATAATGGCAACTTAGTGTCTAAAGGAGGAAGTACCTGTTTAGCTGGTGCCCATGTGCTGTAGAGGTGATCAGAACTTTCTCAGCTACAGCAGGAACTGTGAACTCTGGGGAGGGTCATTTATTTGGTCTATGTGGAAGACTTAATTTTTCCTGTCAGTGAATAGGTAAACTCCCTCCCCAACCCCCAAACCCACTCCACTCCTACCCCAGTCCCAGAATACAGTACTCTTCTGAGCAATTGAATTACTTCTTGTTTTCCTGGCTTTTTCATAATTCTCTACCTTTTTAAAATTTTCCTTCGCTGAGACCTCATTAGTGTTTAAGTTTACAGAGGGGAGGAAGATTCTGTAGGAATCTAGAGTAGTGCAGCTAATCAGGGCTAAATCCTGTTGGTCTATTACTTGACAATTAAATTGATCCCCCTGTATCAGAGCCCAATGGCTGATCTCTAAATGGAGCAGACACCATTGATCCTGTTATCTAGTCATCCATCTGCCATTCTTGTACATGGTTTTTTTTGTTGTTTTTGTAAAGTTGCAACAAGTCATGACCATTCCAGAATGAGCCCCAGGTATCTGAGAAGGAAGACAGAAATGTTGCAGTGAAGGGTCAGGAGGAGGTGTGCTCAGTCTATCAGAGGTGTATGTACAGAGGCTTATATGACTAGGAACACCAAGAACAAAATCCACCCTCCACCCTCTACCCCCCTGAAATTTGAGAATGTTCCTTTTATTTTGTTAATAAGTAAAACAGCCACAGCAGTGTAAGTTCATGGGTAAGATTTCAGCTAATTAAAGATGTGAATATGGAGGGAAATTAGTTTAGTTGACATTTCATGTAAATTATTGAATTTGAACATTTTAACATGTGCTTATTGGCCATTTCTGCTTCTGTGAATTGTCTGCTTAATAACGTTTTGCTGTTGTCACTCATCTTCTAAATAATTTGTAGCTACCTTTAGTGTTAAGCATACTAAACCGTTATCAGGTGTGGCTGTTAACTCTTCCTAGAGTCTACTACTTTTTGTCTTTTCAAGTTTACTATTTTTGTCATGGAAAGCCTTACATTATTTTTTATTTAGTGTGTGTTTAAAATGCATACTAACTACATGCATCTTGAGTAAAAGGTTTACATTTGTGCATAGACAAAGCTGCCTTTTAAATTTGCAGGTTTCCAGTTTTGTATGGGAATGTTTCTTCTAATTGAGGCTAAAGAAAACATTTTTTTCTGAATTTTGAGGGTAATATTTTAATTTTTTAAAAGTGAAAAATACATGATATGATGATGTAGCTTTCTTTTTCCAAATAGATTTTCAATTACACCAACATCATTGTTTATCATTTGTGTGTGTGTATGTAGAAGTTTTTTCTATTTAAAAAAAAAATCATAAAATACTATATCCATGGGTTTACTTTCTGCCATATAGCTGAATATTTTCATGTGTTTGGAATTCCACCCTTACATTTAAAAGTCAAATGAATTGCCTGGAAGTATAGATGAATTTGTTTTGTTTTTAATCTTTTTCCACATTTCATATGTCAGTCATCTGAAAACATCAGATTTGATTATAAACATGTCATATATATCTTTAAGAATTAGTGTTACACAGACGGTTTTTAGAAGCAGAAAAGAAGACCAGTAGAAGGATGGGAGGAAAGCTCTGAAATTGCTGAGACCTTCTGACAAAGACAGGAGGAAACCAAGGATGATAGCTGATGTTTTGCAATCTAAGCACACGACGCTGGAGAGGCTTGTCACTTTTCGGTCCTCTAGTCCTTCTGGGAGGCCCTCTCTTCCCTACCTAGGCTTCCAGCTCTTCACTGACCAAACACCTCACAATGGAACAGACTGTGATTCAGAAACCTGTCTTTACAAACAAAAAACAAACAGAAACCCGTCTTTTAAATAAGCCATTTTCCCACTTTGATTTGAAATTTAAATGAATGACTTTGCTTTAAATATAACTTGCATTGTGTGTTAATATACATGGACATATGTATGTGTGCATGCATATTACATATATTAACCTGAATCTATGTCTTCTCTGTTTTTATCCATCTGATCAGTTTATCTATTCTTATGTATAATTCTGATATGTTTTACTATGGCATTTCTAGATATATTTTAGTATCTTGGAAGATAAGTCCTCCCTCACAAACCTACTTTTCTTAAACACTATTGGCTAGTTTCAAGGATTATGCCATAAAATTTTAAATTCATTTTTTCCAGCTAAATTTAATTCTTCATAACATTTGACTAAATCCTCTGGATACACTAGTGGAGGGATGGAGTGAAGTCTGGGCAGGTGAATAAAAAAGAGATAGTTGGTTAGGAAGTGGCCTCCATAAACTAAGGTAAAACCGAGCAGTATATGACCAGAGGGTGAGCCATTTCCAAGATAGAAGCAACTGGACTTTGACCATTAGACATGAAGTATGAAGGAAAGTGAGTCAAAACTTTGAAGGGAATAGGCAAACTGTTAAGTTCTCTCCTGGAGTTCGGACTACAGAGGAAGCAGCAGTCTGGAAAATAGATAGAAGAGAAAAAGATGCATTCATGTGCAGATTGCTGGAATTTGATGCCTGTCAGAGGGCAGACAGAAATTGGTGATGATATTAATGATTTGCCTTTGGAAATATTTTAGAAATTTTTAAGAGCTTTCAAATAAAGTTCTAGAGCTTTTTCTAGATACTGCTTTTTTGTGAAGCTCCACTTTTTTTTTGACTCATACCTACTTCTGTCAGCTTTGATGATAGATTACCATCAATAGTATCTCTTCTTGGGGAATGCAAATTTATTTGTATATGTAACAAGTACAGTTTTTGAAGATATTAATCTTTCAGTAGAAATATTTTATGAAAGTAGTGTAATAGCACTTTTTTTTTCTTTTAAAGACAGGGTTTTATTATGCAGTTTAGGCCAGCCTTGAACTCCTTTGTAGCCCAGTCTGGCCTCAAACTCACAGCAATCCTCTTGCCTCTACCACCATGCCTGGTGGTATTGTAATATTTTTGAAAAGCTTCATATTCTTTGGTGATCATTATAGTTTTCTTTTTATCACAAAAAAGTCTATCTCAGCTACTAAACAGAAATAAATTTGTCAGGGCAGGGGTGTAGCTCAGTAGGAGAGCCCTTGCATAGCATGTTCAAAGCCCTATGTTTGATCCCCAGTATCTTAAAAAAGAATAGTAAAAGGAAGGAAGGAATAGGGGAAGGAGTTAGGAAAGGAAAAAAGAAAAATAGAAATTGTGAAATAAGTCAGGCACAGAAAGACACCTACCACATGATTTCACTCCTCTATGTGATCTAAAAATGTTGATCTCCTACAAGTTCAGAGTAGAATGATGATTTCCAGGAGGCAGGGAAATTAGGGGGCAAGATGGGAAAGTTTGGTGAGTACTGTGTTACAGTGAGGTAGGAGCAAGGAGTACTGGTATGTTATTGAACAGTGTGATGACTGTAATATTAATATACTGTACATTTCAAAAAGCTACCAGAAGGTGGGTACACACCTGTGATCCTAGCATTTGGGAGGCTGCAGCAAGAGGATCAAGAATTTGAGGCCAACCTGAACTATATAGCAAGACCCTAAAGAAAAAATAAAAACTAGAAGAGAGGACTTTTAAAGCTTTCATCATAGAGTAATAATGAATATTTGACATCTAGATGTGTTTAATCTTAGACACTAAAAAGTATATTTGAATTGAAATGGTACCCCCCCGACACAATTTTATATTTTTATCTTAAAAAGCAAAAATTATATTTCACTTTTTCCTGAAGTATTTTGCAGAGGTGCATATTCTTATGGCCTTTCCTCTTTGCCTTTTCAGAACTTGACAGCCCAGAGGAGTTAGGGAAAAAACGGATCTGCAGGATAATCACTAAGGATTTCCCCCAGTATTTTGCAGTGGTTTCTCGGATTAAGCAGGAAAGCAACCAGATTGGTCCTGAAGGTGGAATTCTGAGCAGCACTACGGTGCCCCTGGTCCAGGCATCTTTCCCAGAGGGTGCTTTAACCAAGAGGATTCGAGTGGGCCTCCAGGTACTATTCAGAAGGCGTCCTTTTCACAAGTGCTGTTTTCCTCGGCACATCAGAGGGCATCTGAGTGTGTTCTGTTCTGGAAACAGTCATAGTAACTTGTCCTCAATGACATTGCCTCAATTAGGCCGTTGTGGAAATTAGTCTGTTTCAAATGAAAAGCATGCCGTGTAAAGTTAGTGTCCAGTTGAAAAAGGTTGTATAGTTTGGAGTTTTTCCATTTAAAAGTCTCAGTAGGTTTCTGAGGGAGGATAATGTTTTCACCTGAAGGTTATTGGTCTCAGTGTGTGGAGCAGCTTACTAAAACTTGGTTTATAGTATGCCACATCATAAAAATCAGTCATATGAAGCTCATAAGCATTACTGTTGGGGTTTAAGTAAATCATAAATGCTGGGTTTCGTCCAAACCAGTTAAAGCTTGCTTTGGTTTAGAAAGCTGACTGGAAATCTTGGCAAGAATGATCTCTATGTTTATTCATTTTAGTTAGTTTACACCTTAGCTAGTTCTTTTTCTTCCTTATTGAATAAGGAAAATGAATTTCAAATAACTCATCTTATGATATTTATTAATGTAGTAATAAATAGTTTAGCTGGAAGTTCATGTTGTTTTTGTGAGGCTGAAATCTCACACCAGTGAGCAGTTGGATTTTCAGCCCCGCATGCTAAGCCCTCGAGAGCCTTTAGTAAACACCTGGAGCCAGAGACCACCTTCCCTTTCTGCAGTATGAAGTGAGTTCCGTATGTCTCTCACATTGAATTGTTTTACCAGAAACAATAGAAACTAAAAGGTGTAAGTTAGACTCATACACTAGAATTCAAAACCCTTGAAAAGTTGGGTGCCCTTTTTGTTCCATCTCTAAAAACCTCAACTTTTGCATAGGTACAAGTTGACTTTGTGAGGCTTTATGGAATGTCCTGCGTAAGTTTATTTAAAGTGCACTGAACTAAATATTTGCTGTCCTTGATTTTGAGCTTCTCTCCTCTGAGATTTACTGCCTGTTTGCCATGCAAACTAGTGCCATCTGTGTTCTAGTAAGGAACTAGGCTGACTTGTTCCTGCCATGTGGTAGCTCCTTTGGTTTTATTTCTTCGTCTTCCTAAAATAGAAAAGATGAAGAAAAGCATTTATTGCTGTGGTGTGTCAGACTGTTGTCTTTCTCATGTGAAAAGTTAACTCTGTTGGAAAAAAAAATGTCTAGTTTCAGTTAAAATTCTTTTGCTTTCTTTAGGCCCAACCTGTTCCAGAAGAAATTGTAAAAAAGATCCTTGGAAACAAAGCAACATTTAGCCCAATTGTCACTGTGGAGCCAAGGAGGAGGAAATTCCATAAACCAATCACCATGACCATTCCTGTGCCCCCACCCTCTGGGGAAGGTGTATCCAATGGATACCAGGGGGACACAACGCCCAACCTACGGCTTCTCTGCAGCATTACAGGTGTGGTTAAGCTCTACTTCCTGTGGATTTGCAGTGATTCTGTTCGGTGACATAACACCTTCGAAAAATCCATGCCAGTGGTATAAGAGTAGGATATAAAGGATAAAATATTTATTCTTTTCTACCACCTCATCCCTTTTTTTTTTTTTTCAGTTCCAGGAATTGAATTCAGGACCTTGTGCTTGCCAGGCAGGTGCTGTGCCACTGAGCTATATCCCTGACCTTGTGACTCATTTAACATTTAGAGCTATCCTCTTCCTGATGTTAGGTTTAGTGTCAGTAAGAGAGTCTTTTTAGGATTGTTGAGGTGTTATCAACTCTACTAGAGCAAGCAGTTAGGAAATTTCTTGGTGATCTAGACGCAAGCAATAAAACTAGCAAAATTCTTTAGCCTACCAGGAGTTGTATGGGCTATGGGGAAAATAGAGCTCCCTCAGAGCACTGGTAATAGGGAAGTGTTGAGCTTTCAATTGTTCTCACAGATTGTGATCACCAGTGCAATCCAGTCAGCTAACCATCTAGGGATTGGAAGACCACAGGTATCCAGAATCCAGACCCCAGTTCATCTTTTGATCACCTAGATCTATGTTTTAGCTAATGTTGATAGGCTTTGTTTTAGTTTTTTTTTTTTTTGAGGAGTAATTTTAATGGCAGATTCCATCTTTTTCCCTGGAAAAGTAAATGGTTCAGTTAGGTATAAAATGAGTTCCTTCCTACCTGGGCTGTGGCGCAAGCCTATAATCCCAGCACTTGGGGAGTTGAAGTAGGAGGATTACTGCGAGTTTGAAAATTTAACAATTTACAAAAAGAGCATAGTAAGCTGGTAAATGTATAAAAAGAATAAAGAAGAAATCTATCTTTAGCGCACATACCACTCCACTGAAAACTGTTTGAAGTTTTGTCAGGCACTGGCTATGCAGGGAGCAGAGCAGGATGACAATAAAAAGTTTACAGTGAGCATCTCTCTAATAAAATGTAACAAAATGAACATTATTTGCTGCTGTTCTCCCAGGGGGCACCTCGCCTGCTCAGTGGGAAGACATCACAGGAACAACACCTTTGACGTTTATAAAGGACTGTGTCTCTTTTACAACCAATGTTTCTGCCAGGTATGAAAACACAGATTTTGAAAGGCACTAAGGAATTGGCTTATTCGTTTTATTACTTTTTGGGAAGTAAAAACTGTTGTGCTGTATAGCAGTGTTATTTTTGTAGTATTTCTTTTCCATTTTGTGGGACAGGAGAGAGAATCCTTGGTATTTACTTGCAAAAATATAACTAAATAATAAATAACAAGTTTTCTGTGTGGATGAAGAGGGTAAATGTCTTTGCTGTTTAATAATGTTTTAGTTTAATTCCCTTATATGCATGATTTTGTTGTTTGTTCGTTTTGTTGTTAAAGATCAAACTCAAGGCATATGCATATTCTCTGCCACTGAGCTATACCCCTAGCCTCTGATTTTTAAATTAACAAGGAATTTTTTTTTTTAAAGACAGTAGCTTTTGTATCATATTCTCATACTTCCGTTTTGTCTCAGATTCTGGCTTGCAGACTGCCATCAAGTTTTAGAAACCGTTGGGTTAGCCACACAACTATACAGAGAATTAATATGTGTTCCGTATATGGCCAAGTTTGTTGTGTTTGCCAAAATGAATGATCCTGTAGAGTCTTCCCTGCGATGTTTCTGTATGACAGATGACAAAGTCGACAAAACTTTAGAACAACAAGAGAATTTTGAGGAAGTTGCAAGAAGCAAAGATATCGAGGTACCTAGTCCACAAAAGCAGCTCCATCCAGCACCCTTCCCCAGACACAGGTTTCTCTCCTCAGGCCCTAAGAGCAGTCACTACATATTAAGTACATTACTGACTTTACTTTTAACTTAAAAATTGATATAAATTCATTCCCAAGTTATTTGAAACATCTTTGAGATTATTTCAGTTGGTTAAAATGTAGCACAAACGAATCTAAATTATGGCTACTAGTGTTGTCTTATTTTCATTGTCACCATCGACATTCATTTCTGTCATTTTCCTTTTTCAAACCCAGTGATCACGTGGGTATCCAAAGCTATCCAAAGCTAAAAATTTTTTTTCAAAGTCTATAAAATAAGTGATGACAGGAGGCACTTTTTCAAACATGTTTAAAAGTGCCAGAACAAAAATATAGAATTCTATTTTGCACATGCCCATAGTAATGATTTCCAGTCACAACTGTCAGATTATAACTCTGCAGAATGGTTTTTATGGCAAAAAGTATCATGGAAGTAATTTCCTAATGAGGAGGTGAATATGACAGTATGTCTTAAAATTAGATGCTTTAAAATCTCAAAATTCTTCTAATTTAAATTAGCACTAAATTATGCATTTCTTTTACTCTCTAGGTTTTGGAAGGAAAACCTATTTATGTTGATTGTTATGGAAATCTGGCTCCGCTTACCAAGGGAGGACAACAACTTGTTTTTAACTTTTATGCTTTTAAAGAAAATAGACTGCCATTTTCCATCAAGGTAACTATCTTCAACAGAGACTGTGAATTAAAAAAAAATAAATATGTAAAAGCAAAGCTCTTAGAGAATTAAAAGGTTTTAATGATTTAGCTTGAAATTTTCCACCAAACCTGAACTCCTTAAGAACAAGATCAGAGTCAGTGAAGCTTTCTAACTAGTAAAAGCCAGTTTTGACCTTTTGAAAAATGCATGAGTCATTTATATTTAAGGAATTGTTTAAAAAACCAAACAAGAATGAATTCATCATATCTGGTTAATGTTCAGTAATCAAAGAAATGGGTGGCACACACCTGAAATGCCAGCACTTGGGAATCAGCACTTGAGGCAAGGGGATCAGTGTGCTTTCAAGGCAGCCTGGACTAGACTACATAAGCAAGTTCAGGCCAGCCCGAACTGCACGGGGAGACCCTGTAACTTTAAAAAAAAAAAAAAAAAAGGATGAAATCCAGATTCAGTACTCGAGTTTCATTTCCATTTCTGAGGGAGACCGCAGATATTCTTGAAACACACTCTTCCTCCTTAGAGAACAGAAGTCAGGGTAGTTGTTTCATTATTACTTTATCTGCTGCAGTTGTTTTATGTTATAAAAATCGAAGCTTTGAGAGACAGGAATTACTAGACCAGAAGAAAATCCATATACCACACACTCTACTATGGATTATCAGGATAGGACAAGCAGACACAACAGTCCTGTTGTTTTAAGCTCATAACTGAGCCCCTGAATCTTGCCTAGTTCACCTGTAACTACCCTGGTTGACATATAACTGTCATCATCTTTTCCTTTTACCTTTTCAATCTATAAGAGGGTTTCATAGAATAAACACACTCTGCTCTTACACAAAGAGGAATCCTCAGAAAAGTCTTTTTCTGTAACTGTCAACCACCTAAATTCTTCTAGATTAGAGACACCAGCCAAGAGCCCTGTGGTCGTCTGTCTTTTCTGAAAGAACCAAAGACAACAAAAGGATTGCCTCAAACAGCTGTTTGCAACTTAAACATTACTCTGCCAGCGCATAAAAAGGTATCTTTTAACACTGGTTCATATTAACTTCTTTCCCTGGTCTTGAAAAAGTGGGCCCTTGGTATGCAATGAAGGAATGCTTTGTAACAGAATTAAGGCTCTTGAAACTCGCATATTATCAGTCTTCTTGTGTAGATTGACTAAGTCTTGTTAATGTGGTGTCAAGTTCTTATAGTTTGTATGACGAGTCCTCTGTTTATCGCTTCTGCTGCTAGTTCATAGATTTTTTTTTATGGTTTCAAATAACGTCACATGTTAATTTGCTGTGGATGTACAGTTCTTGATATTTTTTGGTTGGCTTTGATTTGCTTTGCTTTCTAAACCAGCTTGCATTTTGTGCTCCCTACTCAGTCCTTTTCATATCCTGATATTCTTTTCCCTGCTGTCCATTATAATATTCCTTGTCTCTGCAATGCATCTTGGGACCAAAAGGAGACAGAGTCAGATCAAGATGATGAGGTAATATAAACACTTCTGCTTTTATTCTATCAGAAGTAGAACAGATATTGAGAATGTATGAAGAGAGCTGAAATGTGGGAAATATACAAAGTTGTATTTGTTGTAGGCTTTAGCTTATGTGCGGTAAAGCGTATATATTTTTCTTTAAAAGTAGTTCACCTTCTGCACATCTACCTAAGTTCACAAAACTATAATCCAGCTAATGATTTTAAAAGAAAAGCTGAAATTATTTAAACATTTTTAATGTGACTGGCATGTATATTTTTTTCAGTTTCATCTGCATATTTTATTATCTGCTACTATCCTATTATGCATTATATTATAACTTTTAAATCAGGATCATGATGAATGCGTGAAATTTTACAGTAGAAATCAGTGTATGTTTTACATTTCCTTGCCAGTTGTTGAAAGATACTTGCTACTGTAGCTAAGGAATTTATCTTGACCATTTTTAAAGAATCAAATTGTTAAGTTTTAAAAGAAATTTGCCTCATTATCTCCTACTAATTCTCCAAGTTATATGCTAATTGAATTTTTAAAAGCCCATGCATCAGTAATAGAAACAGTAGCCTTAGGACTCAGTAATGTTACTGCTAGTAAAACCATTCCCTTGTTTTGAATCTCTTCCTCTATACTTTATGCATATTAACATATAAACCACACTGTAATTGGAATACTAAACCATGTGTGCCTTTTTCTCTTGAATGTACTCATACAGTGAGTGTACTTTGTGATATATGTGCTTTCAGTATGATTGACTTTGGGAAAACTTACTGCTCAGCACCAGAAGTCTCTGTGAAGCTCGTCTTTGTAGTTACCTGTAGTCCACTGTGTTTTGCTAAATTGTGGTTATTTGGTTGAGATACTGGGGGGGTTGTAGAATCCCAGTAGGAATGTAACTTTTTTCCAAGAGGAAAATGCTAAAGAAAAAAAATAAGGATAAACAAGGTATCAAAATTCTATCCTACAAAATGTTATCAAAAATTGTGAAAATGTCACAGAAAAGTTGAAAATAGTCTACTTTTTTTTTTCTTTTTCAGACTGAGAAAGCAGATAAACGACAGAGCTTTGCATCTTTAGCTTTACGTAAGCGCTACAGCTACTTGACTGAGCCTGGAATGAGTGAGTTTGCTAACACATTTACTAATCTGTGTGGAATTTTTTTTAAGAAGAGACATTTTTTCTATACAAACTAAATTTTAGTGTCATTCGGAAACTCAATAATTAAGAAAAAATTACAGAAAAACCCTATTGTGAAATTTAGGTAATACTTTATGTATAGTTGAAGATACACGGTATAGACACCTGTAGTTCATAGCTTCAAAAGTTTTGTTTTTTTCAAACTGTTCATTTTCCTTGATGATTGTAAACTATGCTCAGGGATAAATGGCAATGTTACTTTAAATCTGTGCTCAGAAGAAAAAAATATTTACTCCTGTATATTTGGGATAGAAAATATGGTAGAGTTACTTTGAATGTCATCTCACTTAATACAGATTGTTGTACTAGCCCCAGTTGTTTTTCTTCTCACTTTGCAAGAATTTTATATTCTTACCTTCTTATGGCAGCACTTTTATTTACTAGTTTCTTGTGTCTTCCATCTGTCTTCAATTAAAATATTAGTTCTAAGGCTTGTCTTTACTAGACTGGTTAAATTCTTTTATCTCAATGATTGTTTTGGTTCATTGTTAACTGGCTTCCAAGTAAGGTATCGATTCATTCAATTTATATGCATTCTCTCTCTCTCTCTCTCTCTCTCTCTCTGCCTCCTGTCTTTCCTTGCCAGTGCTTTGTAGTTGTCACGTCTGGTGCTCACCACAGCCTTCAAGGTGATGCCCTCCACCAAGGGAACTGAGTACAGAGGGCAGAATCATCTTTGACTGATGTAGACTGGTGACACTTTGAGCATCTGAGGGCTTCATTTTGAAGAAGGTTTATGCAAAAAAAAAAAACCCTCTAATTAGTCCTTACTGGTTGTTTCCCATTGACTCATATTTAACTTGAGTCTAAGAAGGTTCGGAAATTTACCATCAGGGCCCACAATTTTCATTTTTCCCATCTTTCCTTAATTCTTTCCTCTGTGAACCAATCTAGCATGTGAAATATGTAGGAAGAAACTACTTCATTGCTTAGATCAGATATCCTTAGCATAATCTTCCAAAGTCTAGTTCCTTGACTGTTAAGAAAGCTTTCATATTCAGATAACAAATGGGAAATACAAGAGAAATGAAACCCTACACACTCATGAATGCTTCCTCCCATCTGAATGTTCTCCATTAGCAGAAATGCCTGAATCTTTTCAAAAACCTAAGGACTAAAACTAACTCCCATTATCCCAAAGAGCATGAAGAGGGTATGTGTACAGTGAGATGGTTTTCAGTATAGATAAACAGAATATAAATTTTCTTTGGAATATTATTTTTCCCTTGAGATCCTCACTGCATTCTGGTTGTCCCCACCCCAGCCCTGCCCCCAGGCAGTACGCTTAAATGTTGGACAGGCTTGATGGGTTGGCCACTGTAGGTCAGAGGCACTTGGCAGGGAGGTTCCCATCTCTTTCTGGTACCTAAGGTGTATATTTGGGGAATACCTGACTCAGAAGATCACACAGTTGCTAAATGAATAAGCTATCTTATTAGGTAACTTCAGTTAGGCACATGTGCTTGTCTTTTGACTGAAAGAAGGGGATAGTTTTCTCTGGGGGCCCATAGAAAGGTGATAAACAGGAATGGAAAGGAATAAAAAGGGACTGAGAGAAAATAGGCAATGTTCCCTCATCAACCTGCCCTCCAAAAAGATACTGATGTACTTGGCTTAACATCCAGAATGTCCTTTGGTGTAGGGCATCACAAAGTGTGTCATTAAAACATAGATGTATAAATGATTGGTAAGTTGATTGTTCTTTATAAAACCATAGACATGGTTCGGAAGACTTTGCTTAATAGAGCCATTCTTCAGTAGCAAAGATGATATGCTTCTCCAGCTTCTGATAGTTACAAAATTCTACAAGGTGCAGTGACACACACTTGTAATCCCAGCTAGTCAGAAGGCTGACATAGGAGGATTGCAAGTTCAAGGCCAGCCTGGATGATTTGGTGACATCTTGCCTAATAAAAATCAAAAAGGGCTGATGATGCAGCTCAGTGGTAGAGTGCTTGCCTTTTATGCTTGAGGTCCTGGGTTCAATTCTCAGTACTGCAAATTGTTTTAAGATAGGAACTAAATCCAAAGGATTGAAACCAAGGACTCCCCAAATCATCCATTTGTAATATAGCATTTCCCTAAAGAATTAATCAATATAATATTGAGAATTATGGCTAGGAGACAGTAATGAATAGATGAGTTTTTCCTTAGCTCTTCCATTTTCTTTACAATAATATGTAAGCCTAGTAAAGGAAATATTCTGAATATTTAACTTTAAATGTACACTAGGAATGAAAATCTTCACCCTTACGGGAATAGCTGCTAATCCAAGGCCTGGGTTGTAGCAGTGGCCTGGGCACAGAATGAAGATGATGAAGCAGATTCTCATTTTCTCATCAAGTTTCACTGTTCTGAAACATTACTTTCTTGGAGCAAGCCTGTATACTCTGCTTTAACCTAGAACATTAATCCTTGGCAGGCATTCCAAATCTCTGACCAGCTCGGTTTGTTTCTTAGAGTTGTAGAAGCAGGGAGGACTAAGTATGTGTTTGCTCTCCCCAGCGAGTGTGCTTACTTCATTTGTGTGTTTCTTGCCCCATTGCAAAAGGAATGCTGGTACTACATCCGTCTTTCCTAGTGGTAGGTCTGCCTTATGGCTGTTCTAGTGTTGGGGTATTGATGAGTTTCATGAATATTCTGGGAAGGCACCAAATTGGTACCTTTGTAATTTATAAATATGTATCTCCATATATACCATATCCCAGAGGTATTTAAATATGGGGTGTTAAGAATACAACTGTGATTTTACCCATGATACCTTTTGAGAATTAAAAGTAGAAAGATTATGAAAAATATGCAATAAACTGTGTGCTTTTAGTCATAAAAAAGACAGCTATAGACATGAATATATCTAATTGCAGATGTATTTTATAATATACAGTATTAAATATTTTCCTAAAATCTCAAAAGGTACCAAGACTTCACATCTCATGGAAAAAGTGTACTCTTCTTTCTAAATGGTCTTGTGAAAGTATTTTCAAAGATTATACATTGTGCATAATATGGCAAATTGTATTTCTTCATTGGCTTGTTTGCCATGATATACTGCGCATGATAAAATGTTTTCAGTTGCTTTGCTTGCTTATGGTAACCATGGACCATATTTTCTGGGTTTTTTTTCCTCCCCTTTGTGTGTACATATGCATTTTATATTCATTTCATGTTACATTTTCTTTTCCCCTTCATCAAAAGGAATATACTGCATGGAAAAGATAAATGCAAACATTCCTTTTGTTTTTGGTTTTTGTTTTTGTTTAAAATTCTGACTCAGAAAATTTCTTGCTCTTATTGGCTTTTTATGGGTGTGGAGCATAACTGAATTGTGCATGGAAGATAAAGATTTAAAATCCAGTGGCTTAACAGTTTGCACACCAGTTGCCTGTCTCTTAATAGTTTCCAGATTCTGCATGAAATAGGCTTGAGTGGTTTTCTAAAAAAGAATTTAAGCTATTTAATGTATAGACTTGCTTATTGAATGGTTCTAAGTAGGTGCAATCCGTATCATGGAAAGGCTCTAGGAGAATGAATGTTAGAAATTATTAAAATGAGAGTGCTATGGTTGCACAAAATAAGCATTCCTATACAGGCAAAGCGGAATGGCTACTGAAATTTCAATACCAGCACATAAGAAAGTCAATAGGAAGTAAAGGAACAGTTTTCCATGTGGTTATTTTTCTCATCATTAATTCTTTCCTCATGTTTTCTATTTTTCATTGTTAGCTTATTTGGTTGCAATGTGCCTTTCCTGTCTTTCATTTCCCATTGCTCTGTTTTTTATTTATTTAGTCATTCTTCTTTTTCCTTTTTTAACTTTGGCTTGGTTATGTCTGTAGAAATTTTTTTCCTCTTATTTAATTGTTCCTTTTGCCTCTTCCATTCTAAATCATGCAAACAATTGTACTTGCTTTTGTAATATTTCAAATTTTACTGACCAATTTTTTTCTCTGGTCTCTCTGTTTCTCAACCATTTTTGTTGATTTTTGTGTTTGATTTCATTTTTAAATTTAAGAAACAGTTGAACGGAGTGCAGGAGCAACAAGATCCCTCCCTACCACTTACTCATACAAGCCATTCTTTTCTACAAGACCATACCAGTCCTGGACAACAGCTCCGATTACAGTGCCTGGGCCAGCCAAGTCAGGCTTCACTTCCTTATCAAGTTCTTCCTCTAATACGCCGTCAGCTTCTCCATTAAAATCAATATGGTCTGTTTCGACTCCTTCTCCAATCAAATCCACGTTAGGCGCATCAACTACATCTTCAGTTAAATCCATTAGTGACGTGGCATCTCCAATTAGATCTTTTCGGACAATGTCTTCGCCGATAAAAACAGTGGTGTCACAGTCTCCATACAATATCCAAGTTGCCTCTGGTACCCTGATTAGAGCTCCCACAGTCACAGAGGCTATGCCCTTAAAAGGGCTAGCATCCAATTCTACGTTTTCCTCTCGCACCTCTCCCGTGACTACAGCAGGGTCTCTTTTGGAGAGGTCATCAATTACTATGACACCTCCTGCCTCCCCCAAATCAAATATTAATATGTATTCCTCAAGTTTGCCATTTAAGTCAATTATTACATCAGCGGCACCTCTAATATCTTCACCCTTAAAGTCAGTGGTGTCTCCAGCTAAATCAGCAGTTGATGTCATTTCATCAGCTAAAGTTACAACGGTATCTTCCCTCTCATCACCCTTGAAACAGATCCCTGGACATGCAGAGGTAGCATTAGTCAATGGATCTATTTCTCCTCTGAAATATCCATCAGCTTCAACTTTAATTAACGGGTGCAAAGCCACTGCCACTTTACAGGACAAAATTTCTACAGCTACAAACTCTGTGAGCTCTGTGGTGAATGCAGCTACTGACACAGTTGAGAAAGTATTTTCTACCACAACAGCAATGCCATTTTCCCCACTCAGGTCATATGTTTCTGCAGCACCATCAGCTTTTCAGTCCCTAAGAACTCCTTCTGCAAGTGCACTCTACACATCCCTTGGGTCGTCAATTTCTGCAACTACCTCATCTGTAACTTCATCAATAATAACAGTGCCAGTATACTCTGTAGTCAATGTTTTGCCAGAACCAGCATTAAAGAAACTTCCAGACTCTAATTCACTTACAAAATCAGCAGCAGCCTTGCTGTCACCCATTAAAACATTGACTACGGAGACACATCCTCAGCCCCAGTTCAATCGAACTTCATCTCCAGGGAAATCACCTTTGTTCCTCACACCCTCTTCCCTTAAGTTGTCCACACCGTCTTCTTTATCTTCCAGTCAGGAGATACTCAAAGATGTGGCTGAAATGAAGGAGGACCTTATGCGGATGACTGCAATACTACAGACAGATGTGCCTGAGGAGAAGCCATTCCAACCTGAACTCCCCAAAGAAGGGAGAATTGATGATGAGGAACCTTTCAAAATTGTTGAAAAAGTAAAGGAAGACTTAGTAAAAGTGAGTGAAATCCTTAAAAAGGATGTGTGTGTAGATAACAAAGGACCACCCAAATCACCAAAGAGTGACAAAGGACACTCTCCTGAAGATGACTGGATAGAATTCAGTTCTGAAGAACTGAGAGAAGCAAGACAGCATGCTGCTGTGAGCCATTCTCCAACCCTGCCAGAGAGAGTGCAGGTCAAAGCAAAAGCTGCCTCCGAAAAGGATTACAACTTGACCAAAGTCATTGATTACCTAACCAATGATATCGGGAGCAGTTCATTAACAAACTTAAAGTACAAGTTTGAGGATGCAAAAAAGGATGGTGAGGAGAGACAGAAAAGAATTCTGAAACCAGCAATTGCCCTGCAGGAACACAAACTCAAAATGCCGCCAGCCTCCATGAGGCCTTCCACCTCTGAGAAGGAATTATGTAAAATGGCTGACTCCTTTTTTGGAACAGATACTATTTTAGAGTCTCCAGATGACTTTTCTCAACATGACCAAGATAAAAGTCCCTTGTCTGACAGTGGCTTTGAAACAAGAAGTGAAAAAACACCTTCGGCCCCACAAAGTGCAGAAAGCACTGGTCCTAAACCACTTTTTCATGAAGTTCCCATCCCTCCCGTCATTACAGAAACAAGGACTGAAGTGGTTCATGTTATCAGGAGCTATGAGCCCTCTTCTGGGGATGTACCCCAGCCCCAACCAGAGGAGCCTGTGTCACCCAAAACTTCACCAACATTTATGGAACTAGAACCAAAGCCCACCACCTCTAGTATTAAAGAAAAAGTTAAAGCATTTCAAATGAAAGCCAATAATGAAGAAGATGATCACAGTCGAGTTTTGAGCAAAGGCATGCGTGTTAAAGAAGAGACTCATATCACCACAACCACTAGAATGGTTTATCATTCTCCACCAGGCAGTGATGCAGCCTCTGAAAGAATTGAGGAAACCATGTCTGTCCATGACATCATGAAGGCCTTTCAGTCCGGGCGGGACCCCTCCAAAGAACTGGCAGGTCTGTTTGAGCATAAGTCGGCAGTGTCTCCAGATGTTCACAAGTCTGCTGCTGAAACAACTGGCCAGCATGCAGAGAAGGACAACCAAATGAAACCCAAACTGGAGCGCATAATAGAAGTCCACATCGAAAAAGGTAACCAGGCTGAGCCCACTGAAGTCATTATTAGAGAAACCAAAAAGCATCCAGAAAAAGAAATGTATGTATATCAGAAAGACTTATCCCGGGGAGATATTAACCTTAAAGATTTTCTGCCAGAAAAACACGATGCTTTTCCTTGTTCAGAGGAACAGGGTCAGCAAGAAGAAGAAGAACTAACTGCAGAAGAGTCATTGCCTTCTTACCTGGAGTCTTCCAGGGTGAACACTCCCGTGTCCCAAGAAGAAGACAGCCGCCCTAGTTCTGCGCAACTCATATCTGATGACTCTTATAAAACACTGAAGCTTTTGAGTCAGCACTCCATAGAATACCATGACGATGAGTTGTCAGAACTAAGAGGGGAGTCTTACAGGTTTGCTGAGAAAATGCTTCTGTCAGAAAAGCTAGATGTGTCTCACTCTGATACTGAGGAATCGGTTACAGACCATACAGGACCCCCTAGCTCAGAGTTACAGGGGTCTGATAAGCGGTCCAGAGAAAAAGTAGCCACTGCCCCCAAAAAAGAAATTCTCTCCAAAATCTATAAAGATGTGTCTGAAAATGGTGTAGGTAAAGTGTCTAAAGATGAGCATTTTGATAAAGTGACAGTGTTGCACTATTCTGGCGATGTTAGTAGTCCAAAACATGCCATGTGGATGCGCTTTACTGAGGACAGATTAGACAGAGGTAGAGAGAAGTTGATATATGAAGATAGGGTGGACAGGACTGTGAAGGAGGCTGAAGAAAAGCTGACTCAAGTGTCACAGTTTTTTCGTGACAAAACTGAGAAGCTAAACGATGAACTGCAGTCCCCAGAGAAAAAGCCACGCCCCCAAAATGGCAAAGAACATTCTTCTCAAAGCTCTACCAGTAGCAGCCCTGAGAAAGTACTAACAGAACTGTTGGCATCCAATGATGAGTGGGTTAAGGCAAGGCAGCAAGTCCCTGATGGACAAAGCTTCCCCCAGGCTGAGGACAGCAAAGCGTCCAGCGTGCCCAGCAGCCCGGAAAAAAGGGTCCCTTCCCAACCGAGTGAGGATGGCAAGTCCACCGTGGAAGCCCCAGGAAGTGCTTCACAGAGCAAAGCATCAGAAGGGCCCCAGTCTGGATTTCAGCTCAAACAATCAAAACTCAGTTCCATTAGATTAAAATTTGAACAAGGAACACATGCAAAAAGTAAGGACACAGCTCAAGAAGACAGAAAGCCAGATGGCCAATCTAGAATCCCAGTTAAGAAACCACAAGAGAGCAAGCTACCTGTCTACCAAGTTTTGGCTAGAGAAAAACAGCAGAAGGCTATAGACCTCTCAGAGGAAAATGTATCTGTGCAAAAAGATGTTGCATTGTTAAAAGCTAAAGAGGAGTGTACCCTGAGCAGTGAAGTTGTTGCAAATGACGCTGGCTCTGATGATGTGAACAAACAGAGAACTGAAACGTCAAGTAAAGCAGTGCCTGACTATCTTTCTGAGCAACAGGCTAAAGACTTGGCATTCAGTGTAACCTCAGACTTAGCAACCAAGGGACCATGGGACAAAAAGGTCTTTAGAACATGGGAAAGTTCTGGAGCCACTAATAATAAGTCACAGAAAGACAAACTTTCACATGTACTTGTTCACGATGTAAGAGAGAATCACATTGGTCACCCGGAAACCAAAAGTGTTGACCAAAAGAGTGAATTTATGTCTGTGACTGAGAGAGAACACAAATTGTTAACAAATGGCTCTCTCTCAGAAATTAAGGAAATGACTGTAAAATCTCCCTCCAAGAAGGTCTTGTATAGGGAGTATGTTGTTAGAGACGGGGAACGTCCGGGTGGAGCTCTTGATCAACCTCCCAGGAGAAGTGAGAGCTCAGCAGTGTCTCATATTCCAATCAGAGTTGCTGATGAGAGGAGGGCGCTGTCTTCCAGTATTCCTGATGGTTTTTGTGAGCAGTCGACATTTCCAAAAGATGAACTGTCACAAAAATTTTCCCAATCAAGTATGAGTAAAGAGACAGTTGAGATGCAGCACTTTAATTCGATAGAAGATGAAAAGGTTACCTATTCAGAGATCAGCAAAGTTTCCAAACAAAGTTATGTAGGCTTATGCCCGCCTCTTGATGAAACCGAGACTTCCCCCACCAAATCTCCTGACTCTTTAGAGTTTAGCCCAGGAAAGGATTCTCCCTCTAGTGATGTATTTGACCACAGTCCCATTGATGGATTGGAAAAACTTGTACCACTAGCCCAGACAGAGGGAGGGAAAGAGATAAAAACCTTACCTGTTTATGTCAGTTTTGTACAAGTGGGGAAGCAATATGAAAAGGAGGTACAACAAGGAGGTATTAAAAAAATTGTAAGTCAGGAATGTAAGACAGTACAAGAAACGAGGGGGACCTTTTATACAACTAGACAGCAGAAGCAGCCTCCTTCTCCCCAAGGTAGTCCAGAAGATGATACCCTAGAGCAAGTATCCTTTCTAGACAGCTCTGGGAAAAGTCCTTTAACCCCAGAAACACCTAGTTCAGAGGAAGTGAGTTATGAATTTACGTCTAAGACCCCAGACTCACTCATAGCTTACATACCGGGCAAACCTAGTCCAATTCCTGAGGTTTCAGAGGAATCTGAGGAGGAGGAACAGGCCAAGTCAACCTCCCTAAAGCCAGTAACAGTGGAGGAAACTACAGCTGAGCCGGAAATGCCTTCCGATGTGAGCAAAGACTCTGTCCAAAGACCCAAAAGTAACAGAGTTGCCTATATTGAGTTTCCCCCTCCTCCACCACTGGATGCAGACCACATCGAGTCAGAAAAGAAGCATCATTTTCTCCCCGAAAGGGAGGTAGACATGATTGAAGTCAATCTGCAAGATGAGCACGACAAGTACCAGCTGGCTGAGCCAGTCATCAGAGTGCAGCCGCCTTCGCCAGTTCCTCCAGGCGCAGACGCCAGTGATTCGAGTGATGATGAATCTATTTATCAACCAGTCCCAGTTAAAAAATACACCTTCAAGTTAAAGGAAGTAGACGATGAACAAAAAGAAGTGTCAAAATCCAAAGCTTCTGCCGAAAAGGCTGCCAAACAGAAAGAAATAGAAAGTAACGGATTTGGAAAAGATAATGAATTTGGCCTTGGCCTTGACTCGACCCAGAATGAAGCTGCTCAGAATGGGAACAATGACCAGTCCATCACAGAGTGTTCCATTGCTACCACTGCAGAGTTTTCTCATGACACAGATGCCACTGAGATTGACTCTCTGGATGGTTATGACCTGCAAGATGAAGATGATGGTCTGACAGAGAGTGATTCTAAACTCCCAAGCCAAACCCTGGAATTGAAGAAAGATGTCTGGAACACGGAGGGCATCCTGAAACCAGCTGATCGCTCTTTTAGCCAAAGTAAACTGGAAGTCATTGAGGAGGAGGGAAAGATGGGACCAGATGAAGATAAGCCATCCTCTAAAAGTTCTTCATCTGAAAGGACTCCTGATAGGACTGATCAGAAGTCAGGGGCTCAGTTTTTCACACTAGAAGGCAGACATCCTGACAGATCGGTGTTTCCTGATACTTATTTCAGTTACAAAGTAGATGAAGAATTTGCCACTCCTTTTAAAACAGTAGCTACCAAAGGTCTAGATTTTGACCCTTGGTCCAATAACCAAGGGGATGATGAAGTTTTTGATGGTAAATCACGGGAAGATGAAACTAAGCCATTTGGTCTGGCAGTGGAAGACCGTTCTCCAGCAACCACCCCTGACACCACACCAGCCAGAACGCCAACTGATGAAAGTACCCCAACTAGTGAGCCTAACCCCTTCCCATTTCATGAAGGAAAAATGTTTGAGATGACTCGCAGTGGTGCAATTGACATGAGCAAGAGGGATTTTGTTGAAGAGAGGCTCCAATTTTTCCAGATTGGTGAGCATACTTCTGAAGGGAAGTCAGGGGACCAGGGGGAAGGGGATAAAAGTATAGTCACTGCCACTCCACAGCCACAGTCAGGGGACACCACTGTAGAAACCAATCTAGAGAGAAATGTAGAGGCACCTACAGTTGAACCAAACCCCAGCAGCCCGACCAGCGGAGAGTGTCAGGAAGGCACATCCACTAGTGGCTCCCTGGAGAAAGTGGCAGCAGCCACTCACACCTCTAAAGTTGACCCCAAGTTGCGCACGCCTATAAAAATGGGAATTTCTGCATCCACTATGACCATGAAGAAAGAAGGCCCTGGAGAAGGAACAGATAAGCTAGAACCTGGGATGACCAGTTGTCAGGGATTAGAAAATGAAACTTTACCAGTGATTTCCAATACAGCCAATAGCCAGATGGGCACTAATCCCCAAGAAAAACACGATTTTCAAAAAGATAATTTTAATAACAACAACAATTTGGATTCTGCCACTATACAGACAGATAATAGTCATATAGTTCTGACAGAACATTCTGCACCCACTTGTACCACAGAGAAAGCTAATCCAGTGAAAAGCTCATCAGGAAGAAAGCCAGGGCTACTACAAGGACACTATACCAGAGATAAGCAGACAGCTCTTGGAGAGCTACACAAGACAAAAGAATCCATAGGGAGTAGGCGAAAATCCAAACTTCCCATAAAAGCCAGCTCACCAAAAGATATCTTCCCTTCAAGCCATAGGCCAAACATTAAAGCAAGTAAAACCAAGCAGGTTAGTCAGTCTGAGAAAGCCAAGCCCCTTACCACCTCTTCATGTGTAGACATGAAGTCCAGAATTCCAGTAAAAAACACACACAGGGAAAACTCAGTTTCAGTTAGAAAAGCATGTGCCACCCAAAGGCAAGGACAGCCAGAGCAAGGCAAAGCCAAACAGCTTCCATCCAAGTTGCCAGTAAAGGTAAGATCCACCTGTGTTCCTGCCACCACTACCACCACTGCCACCGCCACCACCACAGCTAAAGTCAGGAACAGTCAGCTTAAGGAAGTATGTAAACATTCCATTGAATATTTTAAGGGAATTAGTGGTGAGACCTTAAAGCTTGTGGACCGCCTTTCTGAAGAAGACAAAAAGATGCAGTCGGAGTTGTCTGATGAGGAAGAGAGTACCTCAAGAAACACGTCGTTGTCCGAGACTTCCCGGGGTGGCCAGCCTTCAGTTACCACGAAGTCTGCTAGAGATAAGAAAACAGAGGCAGCATCTTTAAAATCAAAGAGTGAAAAGGCCGGCAGTGAGAAAAGGAGCAGTAGGAGGACTGGTGAGAATGAAGGCAGTCAGGTTTCTCGAGCGCTCTTTGCTCACCTCCTGGAGACCAGCCTAGTTTGTAAACACTTTCCAACTCGTAGACCCTAGTGCATGAACTGTTGTGATTGCCTGTGGAGTGACTTAACCGTAGTTTCTCATTCTGCCATTGTCATCTGTGTGTGCTGTCTTATATACTCTTCTTTCTTCCTTTTAATCCAACTACACTGTAGACAGCTAGGGAAGCATGCTGAAGATACTGATGTCTTTCCAGAGGGACAACCTTTATTTTTTTATGTGCTAATGGATATAATTCTGTCAAAGTAAAAGCACAAATGTCAAAATCTCATCGTGGTGTTTTCACCAACATGACAATTCTGTAACTGTTGTAAAGTAGCTAGCTTGTCAGCATGTTCAACCCCATTACATTAAGCATCCATGTAGTCTGACATTTGGCCTGATGCAGGTAGAAAACAAGTGAGTCATGTGAAAAAGTGTTCATGTAGGTGGCTAGGACACATCTAAGTGTACAGTGTTAGCATTAGTCTCTGTAAAATCTGAGTACTGCTAAAAGCAATTTTCCAGTGTCCTGTCTTTCTTGATGATTATTTTAATTAAGAAATTGTAAATCGTAGGTCCACAGAGTCCATGTGAACGGACAGATATCAGGATGGCAATAGTAGCTGATCACCTGGGACTTAGTTGGACAGGTAAGTGTGTATACTCCTGAATGGAACAATGGGAGGAATTTTATGTCCTTATTTTCTTGTAGTTCATTATATATTTTTAAAAATAAAAACAAGCAGGTAGGATAAAAAAAATGCAAAACCATAATCAATGATCAGATGATTGCTTATAGCACCTCGTACTCTGTATTTTTCTGGGGGTTTTTTCCTCTCTACATATTCTAGGAATAGAAGTTTAAATTTTATTTTACCTTGAATTTAGAGTTTTTCTTTACAGTGTTATTTGTGCGAACATAAGGAATCTTTCACTTGATAGCAGATTTACTTGGGAATATAAAGGAAAACATAGCTAAAAACTTACAAAATGACACAAATTCTTTAGCATGATTAATGTCCTTACAACACCTCTCCCCTCCCAATACTGGGGTTGAACCCAGGACCTTGCGTATGCCATGCAAGGGCTCTACCATTGAGCTTACAGTTCCTGCCCTAGTAGACTAGCTCTCTTTAGCAGTAGTTCAGTGAACCCCTATCTGGGTTTAATATAAAGTGCATACCTGATTTTTTTTTTAAATTATACTTGTGCTGGGGATTGAACTCAGGGCTTCATACATGCTAAGCAACACTCTTATTACTGAGCTATGCACCACCCAGCCCAGATGCTTTTCTTTGAGTGGACTAACTTTTATGCTCAAGATTTATTTAAAAGTAAATCATGTAATACTTTCGTAGTGAGGAATAGAGTATTTGCCATATCTATGTAAGAAAACAAAGGAATAACAGTTTAAATTTTGAATTGAAACTTTAAAAAATTTCTACTCACAAATGTAGTTAAGAAGTAAATAACCAACCATTTATGGTTAATTCGTTGGGAGGGAATATTTGGCTTTATTTTGCTTCCATAAAAAAACAAAGATCAGGGCCTGTATCAACTGGGCAGTGCTATTTTGTCATTATTTAACTATATTTTGTGCAAGCCCAGGGGTGCTGTACCACAGAGCTACATCCCAGATGTTTTATTTTTTGACATTAAATGTTTTTGCTAAATTGCCTAAGCTGGCCTCAAATTTATAATCCTCCTTTTGATTATCTATGGTGACATACTGTACCACCATGCCTGGCCTACTCTGTAGGTTTGATCTTATCAGCGTCCTTAAAATCTTGCCTCACCTAAGTCTGAGCTACTCAAGTCTCATAGGCTGCATGTGTTTTTTATGCATATTCAAAAAAGCACAGTTAATACTGTCATATCTCAAGTCATCTTGCATACCACCAGTGACATACAGTCCACGCAGTTATCTATTATGAAAAGACAATGTGAAACTGAATAATGGGGAACAATTTCATCTCACCCTTTTCCTGTGAATGCCTTCCATCTCCCTATCCCATCCTCCAACCCAATTCCACCACCCCATTTCTGTCCCTGTTCTCGGGCACGTTGCTACGGACCGGGACCCCAGAGGAGCTCTTAAGACAGGTGGTCTGAGTGATCATTTGTGGATGGATGAGAATTGAAAGTAACTTGTTCTGTATAAATATTTGCTGACTTATATTTTAATATCAGACACAAATTTGAAAATATATTGTAGCCTGGGGCAAATGTTGATTCTGTGATATTATATACCCATAACAACTAAATTTTCCTTGAGCCAACTTTAAAAAACCCTGCATTTTTCAGAGTAAATTTTTTGGAGAAGGTGGTGCATAAAAGTAGCCTGATAGGCCAGGGATTACAGCCCAGGAGCGGAGTGCTTGCCTAGAATGCTCAAGGCCCAGGACTCAACCCCTAGAACTGCAAGGGAGTTAAATAATAATAATAATTGTAAAAGGCCAGATATAAAGCCAAATTATAAAATGCTTCATGTCAGTAGCTCCTTGCTCTTCACCGTGTATCCAGAAAACAGATACAGTTTGGATTTGTTGAGCAATAGGAATATTGTCACTTAAAACACAAAGAGGTTAAAAAAAAAACAACTTTTAAAATGTGATTAGTTTTTCTAATTAGAATTAACTACATGTTCAGTGAAGATTAGAAAATTTAACTACTATTAATGTCCTAAAGTGTGTTGATTTTTAATAATTTCCAGCATTTTTATTTCAGATAACAGTTACAAATTTTATAATTTTCTGCAAAATCAGATCTTCATTTAATGAATAAATATAGCTGTGATAGTGGTTTTCTAACTATGATCACAATACACTAATGAGTCATGATTATTTGTTTTTAAACGGAATGTAAAGGAATTTGTATATTGCATGTATTAAAATTAAACTTTGTTCCATTGAGAACTGGTTTCATTTATATAAACACCATTATATGTTTCTGTTTGTAGACCATGATCACAACAGTTGCAATTCTGCTTCTTTTGACTTTTTTTTTTTTTAACACACGGTCTGTTTCCAGTGTTTCATTAGTTCAAATCTGCAGTGAACAGTAACCTATGCAAGGCATTTTATATAACTCTTGCATTATCAGAACAACATACTTGGTCAAAAGATAAAGACTTTTTTAAACTGACCTCATTTGACCAACTTGCTGGAAATGTTTCTTAACACAAAAAATCTTGACCAGTTCTTTTTCCATGGGAGCATTTATCACATTTCTTTTTATAATCATTTAAGGAATTATACACTCGATAATTTTTAAGATACACAAAAATATACAGGGAGAAGTCTCCAAAGTTTCCTTCTTCCAGGGCAGCCACCAATACCTAGCTCATCTGTATTTTTCCAGAGACACTCAGCATTTACAAGATTGAGTGTGTGAGGCTACTAGATCCCTTTTATTTTTTACCCAAGTTACTGCATCTCAAATATAGTGATATAACTTGGAGTCATCCATCCTTAAACTCCTGAGTGGAGTTCATGAAACTAGAAGGCATCATAGAGCAGAATGTTGTGTAAAAATGTGCTTCATGAAGATAGCTTAGGGCAACCTGCTGCTGTCTCTTGTGTCACACGTGAGTTTTACACCTATATTGTATGCCATTTGCTGAAATTATAGAGAATTTGGCTGAATTAATAGCAAGCCAGAAATATCCTCTCTGTAAAGAAAAGAAAATTTACAGAATGATTTCTCAAGGGAATTTGATTTTAAGTAATTACCTAAGGAGAGATAAATCAGAGCCTGAGGATAACCACTAGTTTCTTATGAAATCAAGTTTATGAAAATTAAAATTCCTTTCCTTTTTCTTGGTAACAGTTGAACATTATTTTTATAAAATGTGTGTAGTAAAACTAGAATATGCAATCTTAGTAACTTTCTTTCTTTTTACAGAATTGGCAAGGGAACTGAATTTTTCAGTGGATGAAATCAATCAAATACGTGTGGAAAATCCCAATTCCTTAATTTCTCAAAGCTTCATGTTATTAAAAAAATGGGTTACCAGAGACGGAAAAAATGCTACAAGTATGCTAAAATTATATTATTTTAACCTTTTTCAAAACTGCATATGCCAAATGCTTTAGATAATCCTACCATTAGGTTCATACAAATACTGTTCTAAATGTCCTGTGCTTTTAAATACAACATAGGAAATTAAACACAGGGTGACGATGAAGTACCGGCAAGACTTTTGAAGGTATACTTGTTTAATCGAGTGGTAACATGCTAGAGATCTGCTTTTAAGAAGTTTTTGGAACACAACCAGAAGGAAATATTTTTCAGTATGTCTGCCATTTTCTGTGACCATCAAAAATGGAAAATTAATTCCTGTCATTACCTCGTGGGATGGTCATCCGAAACACTCTGTTGTGGCCGGAAGCAGAACTGCAGAGAAGAGGACAGGACCAAGCTAGGGATCAAGTAGTGGAATTCAGGCCGCCTCTGTGGCAGCAGAGAATTCTCTGATAGCCTTGGATTGGGATTGGTGGAGGGGGTGGTGCTACACTTTGGCAAGTGCTAACCCATGGCAGTGTGGAAGGAGTTATTATGGATTTGCCCGGGTCAGCCTGACCTTAGTAACTTTTTAAAATGCATTACAGAAGGGTGACCTATTTTGATGTTCTGAAAAGGGGGAAAATCTTTTCTGAAGTTACCATTAGATCCCCTTAGAAAAGGAGACCAGCTATTTTAGGGCCTGTCTGCTGTGTTAGGGTGGAGTGCATGCTCTCTGCTGTTGCCACCACACACAGTTTTGCCAAGCATTTACGATCCTAACTTCCCTGTAGCAATAAGCATTCTGAGCCCTCCTGATAATGACACTGCAGAGCTGGGTTGAGGAGGAGCTCGGAAACACCAAGAGGGCTGCAAAAGCCATTCCTTTGTGTGGATATTGTGCTGACAAGAGGAAAATAATTTAATTTGGTTTCAACTTTTTTTCTCTCCTTTTCAGCTGATGCCTTAACTTCAGTCTTGACAAAAATTAATCGGATAGATATAGTGACTCTGCTAGAAGGACCAATATTTGATTATGGAAATATTTCAGGCACCAGAAGTTTTGCAGATGAAAACAATGTTTTCCATGACCCTGTTGATGGTAATTGAATTTAGTGTTCATATTTATTTAATCATCTGATAAAATTGAAAAGTGCAGTTGGACAGAGCAGTCACTTAAAATCAACTAAATTGTGATTTGCTTGACTTAATTTCTCATTTTCACAGCATTTTGTCTGCCAGAGTCTGCAAATAAGCACTCTGATGTCAAAGCAAGCCTGGTAAATGCCTCTGTAATATACAATGCAAATAATGAGATATAAAAAATTATAAAAAATTGGAAAGAATTATTTCTGATATGTGACCAAATGGAAGAAAGTTAAATACCTAGAAAGTGCACTATTTTTGTCATTTTCAATTTTTATAGCTACCTAGAAAACTAATAATCTTTCCTTTATGTGAAACCAAATGGTGAGTGCAGTTCTGCCAAATATACAAAGTAGAGAGTGAGATTAAAGTAAAAAATACACAAATTCTTAAGGTAAAATGCTGAATTACTGTGCTGGAACCAAGTATTTAAATATGCTAGAAAGATATTTAAATACTTTGTCATAGTGATTTAGTTATTAATTGTCACAGTGATTTAGTTATTAAACAGTGTTGTAAATTTACATGCTTTCATTTATTATTTGGGGGAACCCTTCTTCATATATTGTATATAAAGGACAGCATACTTTCCAATACAATGAGCATAAATGTCACTAATAACACAATAAATACCTGTCTTTTTTTCAAGATAGCCCTATCTTACCTCTACACATGGGAATTTATTCCTGCAGTAAACTTTGAGTAGAAAATATTAATGACCTAAAAGCAGAGAAAGGACAAAGGGATACTTTTCTGCTACTCTGTTTTAAAAAACAGTGAATTTTTTTCTTTTTTTTTTTCTTTTTCTTTTTCTTTTTTGGCTTTTAAGACAGGATCTTGCCATTTAGTTCAGCCAAGGCTACCCTTGAACTTCCTATGTAGTTCAGACTGGCCTCAAGCTTGTGATCTTCTGCCTCAGCCTCATGAAGGCTGCGATTACAGGCATCTACTGTCTGCCTGGCTTTTTTTTTTTTTTTTTTTTTTCCTTTTTTAAATTGGCAAAGTTAGGATAACAGGAATCATAACTTCTAATTCTGCAAATGTTATGAGAGAAAGGATCTCAAATTGTTAGAAAATTTCTGCTTACTAAAGTCAATGGAAAATTTAAAGTACACCTGCTATGCATATAACATATACAAAAGAAGTAATAAACATGGATTTTTTTCCCCTAAAGCTTAGAAATACAATAGAGCCTTGGAGGAAAAGCTGTCTTCAAGGCCATACCTTATATGTGAGACCATATATTGGTAATCAAATTCTAGTATATATAAAAATAATATATAGCAAACTGTATTATTTACAAGTTACAGCTTATATATTCTTCTAATATTCTTTAGTGAGAAACAAAACTAAGAAAAGTAGCTTTAGTTAAAAAGATCATTAAATACAAAAGCACCTTTCTTGGAACCTTCACTTAATATTTTAAAATCAGAATATCATTTTAAAATAAGGTCATGTAGACTTTTTGATGCTATATTTAATATTTGATATTTCTTATTCTAAAACTAGTTAGGCAAATTTAGGAGTTTCACTTATGCACATTGTAAACCTCAGGTAATCTTAGCTAATTTTCCAACAAGATTCTGATTTACAAGCAACCATGCCTGGAAAATGTCCACTTACATAGTCTTTTGAATTATAACAATAGCTAAATTGGTATTTACCTTGGCTTGATGGAAAAATTAGTCTTCAGTGTGTCTAGACAAATAATTCAGGAAATGCACATTGTTGCTTTTTAAAAATGTTTTCCTGTCTCTCCTCTTCGTTGAATTTCTGCGAAACTTCCATTCCTCACCATGACCAGACCACTGTTGACTTTTCTCTCTGCTAAGGTAGAAAACTACTCCTGTAGTTCATACACAGCACTGTTTAAAGCAAGCAGTTAGCTCCGTCCTTCCCATTCATGTAGGCTAGTTAATGAGCTCCGTGTTTCATAGCATTGTCAAGAATATTCAGAGTGCGCTTTGCAAATGATTTCCTCCTATCTCTGTTGTGTTTCATTTCTTCTCTTTATTTGATTTGTGTTTCTAAGTGGATCCCACCACCAGCCTCACCAAGATTTCCATATATACCACAAGCCTTCATCTCTTGTCATATTTCAACACCTGGAAACTTTACATGGACTCTTTTCTACTATGTCTACTTTTTAAATCCTTTTGCTAACATCTTTTCGGATTTTACCCAGTGCTACTGCTCTAAAAATCTAGTAACATTTCTTTCTGAAGTTTTAGGTTCATATATCTTTCTGTAAATTTCTTATAAAACAAGAATTAAAGTTATGTTATATTGCTCATATGTACTGTTTTTAAAATAAGTTATAGGTAATTAATTGCAAAATTGTTTTCTTGTGGCTTGCTGTATTCAGTCCACCACAGTATGAATTTTGCATGCTAAAATTAGAATGATAATTGGCCATAAAATAAATGTTTCAAATGACAACCAACTTTATATTGACTTAGTCTGCATATTTAAGTTAACTGTATTAAAAGTACCAAAGTTGATAAGCAGTTGGTATCTTCATTAGCATTTTTATTTTATTGGAGTTTGCATTAGGCTTTTTATTTCATTGTATTTCACTTAACTGAACTAAACCAATAAATTTTATCAACATTATTCTGTAATTCATCATGCATTTTCATATCTGATATACTTTTAGTCATTCCATGTGTTTTTGTTTGATGTGTTCTAATTCATTCCAGTCAGTCCAAATGTACTGTCTTCCATAGGTTATCCTCCCCTTCAAGTGGAACTGGAGACCCCCACAGGGTTGCACTACACACCACCCACCCCTTTGCAGCAAGATGATTATTTTAGCGATCTCTCTAGCATAGAGTCTCCCCTTAGAACCCCTAGTAGACTGAGTGATGGGCTAGTGCCTTCTCAGGGAAATGTAGTGCATTCAGCAGATGGACCTCCAGTTGTAACTGCAGAAGACACTTCCGTAGAAGACAGCAAAATGGAAGACTCAGTGCCTTTAACAGAAATGCCTGAAGCAGTGGAAGTAGATGAGAGCCAGTTGGAGGATGTATGTCTGAGTGAGTATCCTCAATATCTCGGAAGTTTGGCTGGGGTCCCAAAAGATGTTAAAGCAGCCGAGCCATTGAAACAGTCTAGAAAAGTAGGCCTAAGTGCTGAGCTGCAGGAGAAAGGAAAATCTGGTCCTGATGAGGAGATGATGGAAGAAAAACTCAAATCTCTGTTTGAGGATATTCAACTTGAAGAAGGAGTAGAGTCTGAGGAGATGACAGAAGAAAAAGTACAGGCTATTCTTAAATGTGTTCAGCAAGCGGAACTGGAAATGTCTTCAATTACAGGTTGGCACAACGAGACATCAAGTGGAAACGTAGATTCCCCTGCTCAAGCCCGAAGAATAACTGGTGGGTTGCTAGACCGACTGGAAGACAGGTATGGTCTATTTCAGGAGGAGCAATGTAAAGTGCTATTTAAAATACTTTGCTTAAAAGTAGATGCTTTGTAGCATGAGTCTTTCTAATATTCCCAGCTCAGCTTTTGGATAATACTCGCTTTGAAATTTTGAAACCCTGAAATAGAAAGACAAACCAAGGATTCTGTTTTTTTTTTTTTTTTTTAACTTTAGAAGACTTTTTTTTTCTTTTTTCTTTCTTCTTTCTTCTTTTTTCTTTTTTTTTTTTTTTTTTGGTGCCCAGGATTGAACTCACAACCTCATGTTTGCCAAGCAGGCACTTACACCGCTGAGCTAAACCCCAGCTGACTATTCTTTTCTAATTTATTGCTTGTAGTATTCTTGCCCCCCAAGACATTTTTTGTCTCCACCTACAAATGCGCTTGTTATACACAATTTTAAGACTTAGGATTTATTTATTTATTTATTTTCAGTACCAAGGACCACACTCAGGACCTCATACTTGCCAGGCAGGCATTTATGTCATTGAGCTAAATCCCCGGCCCCAAAACTTAGGATTTAAAAAAAATCAGTATGCAACATCATGTAGAAATAACTACCCTTAAAATGTTGTTGGAAGTGCTATAGGATAAACTCAGCAGTGAAACATGTTAAGCCTTGAATTCAGTCACTGGCACCAAAAGGAAAAAATGAAAAATGTTTTGTTTTCGTTATATATTTTTAAAAATATTTTAATGTGGAAAATATAGACAAGCTAAAAGAAAAAACATCTGTCTTCCTATCATACTGAGAAAAACATTTTATATACCTTCCTACTTTTTTGTATATCATTCTTTTAAAATGCCATGAAAGACATTTGCTGATAACCAAAATAATTCTCTTAACATGAAACTGGTTCATTTTTATATTAGCACTACTCTGGAAAGGTAAGTCTACAGTCCCCAAAACCTTGGGTCAAATCCTACCACCATTAGGTAGACACTTTGCAACTTTAAATAAATTTCTCAGCTCTAACAGTGTCACTTTAGTTATATTTCTATTACCATTTCCGTCAGGCAAGCATAGAAATCACAAAAGAAAGCGTGTATAAATTTCCTACCAGAGGACTTGTGCAAATAGTAATCTCCTGGTAAAAGTTACCATTATTTTTACATACCCACACATCAGACTAAAATTATTTTACTTAGTGATAAGCTTACATTGGAGGCAAGAGAGCTTATATTATTTCATAAACATATGTAATATTTTCTTATTTCTGATAAATCTCTTGCTCACAAAAATTCACATAGACTATAAAATTTGAAAAAAAAAGTTTACAAAACTACTTTTGAAAAAATGAAGGCAGTAACTCTATGTATAGCTTAGCGAATAGACAGATAGTACTTTTATGTTTATGTTCAGATGCAGTTATACAGTATGTAGTTGCTTAGTAAGAAATAAGATACAGGAAAGATGTTCATTATTATTAAGCTGGCTGGAATCCCTTGTTTAATACAGGTTCTACCGATACATTATATAGAAGAAATAGTCATTTTATTGCATAAAAGCAGGAAAATGACAGTAACTTTGCTTCTGGTATAAGCATAGGTAGGGGAAGTCAGACAAACAATGTGAACTGGGGAGCTGAAAATTAGAAGTCATGAAGATACCGATCTTACACTATTGTCACAGTACAGTGAGTTCTGTAAACATACAGAATAGGGTATACTATTAATATCTTTTTAAAATAAATGTGTTCAGATAATCAAAACTTGATTTAAAAGAACAGGCACAAGTACAGTACATATTATATATTATGCATTTTATAAATATTACTATGCCATATGTTGCTTTAAAAAAAGTGTAAACACACTAATGTGCAAGCTACAAAACAAAGGATATATTGAAACTAGTAAAAAAAAATTAGAAATTAATTTAAAAGGAAGGAAAACACTCCTCAAAATAAACAAAGGGATGACCAGCGAGGTCAGCACGAGTCAGGAGCAGGAAGAAATGAAGTTCAAGTAGAAGTATTATGACTAGAAAAGAGTGAAAACAAGACTCTTGGCTGAAAACAAACACAGAACCAAAACTGGAGACTCTTAGGGCTGCCACAGTTTCATCTCAGCAATTCACTTTGTTGTTAGGTGTTTGACTTGATTTTTTTTTACTGGTGATACAAGAGTATTTTGAAATATAATTCCCTTTTAAACTGGTTTGGAACTATAGATATGCCATGAACACCTTTCCAGCTATAGAATTTAAGAAGCTGTAGAGGTATAATTCTTTTTAAAAAGACAGTGCAGCCCGCTAGATTAGAAATCAGGGATACCTAGAGCCTATGTTGTACCTCCTCACACCTCCATCCATAATGGCCCCTCACATTTTTAAACCCTTCATGCCTATTTTATGCCTTTGGCAGTAACTTCCAGGCGTTCTGAGCCATGTGGTGCCGTTGTAATTTGTCCATTTCATCTTTTCCAGCTCTGATCAGTGTAGAGATTCTATTACCTCATATCTCAAAGGAGAACCTGGAAAATTTGAAGCAAATGGCAGCCATTATGAAGTCACTCCAGAAGCGAAGACAAAATCTCACTTTCCAGAATCCCAAAGTGAAATAGGAAAACAGAGTGCTAAGGAAACTCTGAAACCAAAAATACATGGATCTGGTCGTGCTGAGGAGCCACCATTGCCACTAGCAGCATATCAGAAATCTCTGGAAGAAACCAGCAAGCTTGTAATAGAAGAGCCTAAACCCTGTGTGCCTGTCAGTATGAAAAAGATGAGTAGGACTTCTGCTCCTGATGGCAAGCCACGGTTTAACCTTCATGAGGAAGAGGGGTCCAGTGGGTCAGAGCCAAAGGTATGTCATCAGGCCATCACTGGGTTCTTCCTGAAATGTGTGGTATTGATGCTTCCCTGCTTTGGGTTGAACCCATAATACTGGATCATGATTCTTTACTGGGTTGAAATTATAAATGGGTGACATTGTACTGTTAATGGTGGAGGTAAGGAACATGCTAAGTAAAACATGGGCCATTTAGTCATACCTTCTTTCCCAAAGTAGGAAAAAGCATCTCTATAGCCCTTTTCAGGAGGATGAAGAACTACAGAGATGTTTAAGTAACTATCTTAAGATCCAGTATTAATTTCATCTGGGATATATTAGATTTCCTAACTCCAAACCTAGTCATCTTTCTTATTTGAGGATAATTCTGTCCCTGTCTGGTTTTTCAGCATAATTTAACACATTCACAATGGGGCCATAATTCATTTGTCTTACTGCTGGGTGGCTTCAACCACCTGTGGTTACATGCATGACTGTCCTATTGAATGGCTTGTGCCACTGTTGGTACAAGTGGTACAGCTGAGTATGGGACAGTCACATATGTACCACCAGTAGTTCAAGCTGGCCAGAATGTGTCAAAAAAAAAAAAAGTATACAACACCTGACCCATCTAAGATTCTCATTCTATAAGATGTATTGTCTGAAAGTATTTTAAAAACTGAAGAGACAAAATCACCCAGTTGAAGATGAAGAAGGTTGACAGCTGTCAGAAATTTACAGTTACAAGTATCATTTTTATATCTGTTGAAATTAAGTTTTGTTTCTAGTAATTTAAAAGCTTTCCTATAATGAAATTGTTTGCTCTTTGTATTGATGTTTTTGTGGTATCCTGTAGTACATCTTTATTTTTAGACATTGAAATATTTTAAGCTGAAATTATGACTCAAGTGTAAGAAAACAAAAAATGAGCTGCATTTTCTGTACTTTTTACTATTTTTCCTAATCTCAATTTGTGTGTCCTTTTCATCTATGCCATAGAAACAGACCAAGAATTACAGGTCTTTGGGATAGTTACACATGTATCTTCTTTGAGACATATCTAGTTCACCTAAAACATATTGTAATGCTTAAAGTTTAGGGAAACTTACGAACTAATTACATCCTTTCGTTTTCCTTTTGGCTGTTTTCCTGCTTATTAGAGGGGGAAGTAAGAGGAAGTCAAATTTTAATCTGTTTTTTCCACTGATGTTTGAGATTTAGTGAAGGTGATTATTAAATGAGATAGAGATTATTTAATGAGGTAAGTAAAGCAACTGATTACCACAACCAATAATTGAACATGGTGTTCTTTCTGTTTTTCTTTAGAGCATTTTTGTTTGAGTCTTTCTCAGGTCTTTGACTTTCTGACAAATGTGGTATTGAATATTGACTGTTTTGTCTTTTACTTGATTCTTAGTATATTTAGCAGAATGAATTTGGCCAGAATGTTCCCTTTTAAGGGGAGCCCACAGGATATAGGAAATGGTATAATAGTAATATTTTATCTGGGAAGATTTGTTCTGCAAAGGTCTAGTAATATCAATATAGAAGTACTGAAAACAACTACCCCACAATATAAATAAGCACCGCTGCATGTGTAGATGGGCATAAGCACTGGCGTTGGCATGAAGAGGGTTGAAAGTGAAGATCTTAACTCTGAGTGGAAACTCAGCTGAATTCATTTGTAATGGAAAATAAGTACTATTAGAGAGCACTTTCAAGATTCCTTATAAATGAGCCTCCCTTTCGTGTTGGTTGCCAGTTCTATTATGTGATCATCATAATCTATGTGAGTTTCAGTTTCCAGGAAACACAAGTCTGAACTCACAAGTAATCCAGTGATGTTTGGGTGTTGTCTTTTGTGGCTCTACCATAGTTCAGTAATAGCAACCAAGTAGCTCATCTTATACATGATCTCAGAAAACAGCCCCCTTTTTATCCCCTAAAAAATCAGGTCAAAAGTCCGGGTGCTGCTCTCACACGGATGACTGCCTGCTGTTACAAGGTAAAATTCTGCTATTTTCCACCTCTTTTCATGAAACAACTCATTTGTAGGAACACTGAGAAAATCCATTTGTTCTCCTAAAGTTTCTCCATTTATTACCACGTCTTGGTGAATTCTCCCAAAAGGATCCTGGTCTTCTGATTGTACTACCGTATTTTCTCTACTCTTCACCGTAAGGCTAGTGGAGACTCCAGAGAGACAGTGGACTCTGAAACATTAGCCAAATAACCACTTTTTTATGTGTGTTCGGGGCTGGTTTCAGGTCACTTGAGAAGATTATTATCTAATTGACATTTAGGTTTGTTGTTAGTATTTGCATTAACAGATATTCTTCAGTTTTGTCAGTGTACCCAGTGGAAACCTTTCCCCAGTTTAAGATTCTGTGTATGGAAAATTTGGATTCCTCTTTCCCTTTTGCCTCATCCAACCCATTAACAAATTTTTTCTTTCTTCAGTGGCAATTCTACTTCTGCCTTTTTGAGCCACTAAGGCCTTCTTCTCACAATATAATTTTTAGATCTTTTGACATCTCCCAAATTTACTGTCCTTCTCTGAAAAAATTTGAAACATAATAGAGAATTTAATTTTCTAATTCATATTTCTTGCAAAGATACTAGCTGTTACTTCCTTTTGAAACCATATTATTCAGTAGGATGTTTTGTTCAAATAAAATTCCTATATAGTCAAGTTTGCTATTACTCAAATATCTTAAAATACTTAAATTTATCTTTGGTGAAAATAATGACCTAGTTTATCATTTACTCAACTAACATTTCATAAAATGTATTATCTAACACCTACACCTTGGTACCTTTTTTTCACTAAACAAATATTACCGTTCATTTTTCTAACAGTTGTTAACTGTAACACTCATCTTCAGGACTATTATATTTGAGATAATTACCAAAATTCCACCATTACAGTTGAGAAATAGTCACTCAGTAAATCCTCTTTACCATGACCATTAAGAAGTTGTTTCTCCCTTTGAATTACACAATATTTGCCACTTGGTTGTTTCTCCTGCTTTCTATCCCTATTGCCTAAAAAGTAGTATTTTACAAAATTTTTAGATTTGCTAGATTCTAATCTGTACCATATTATTTTCCATGAAGTGTTCTATGTTGTACTCTAATTTCATGAGACCTTTAAAATATTTCAAGCTTCTCACATCTTACATTATTCTAAACTCTTTCTACTACCCACTTTTGTTTATAAGAATTTCTTGAAGCAAATATGTACACCAAATTATGGTGATGTAAATTTCAATACAGCTTTGGATAAAGTTATGGTATTTGACCATTCTTATAAAAATCAGAAATAGACTTCTTTGACCATTTTTTATACCTTTTTCTGTGAAGTGAAAGTAGGTTATTATACCTTTAAGTCAAATGAATATAAATATAAAACTGTTTTTAAAAGAAATATGAATGCTTCTTCAAACTAATAGCAATATTTAAAAGCTAAAATGTTCTATAATTATTTTTAATAAATTATAACCAATTACCTTGATATTTACCTACATATGCAGAGTAGTTTGAGTGCTACTCAAAACTTTTGGGCTGGGAACATAACTCAGTGGGTTGAGCACTGGCTTACCATGCATAAGGCTCTGAGTTCAGTCCCCAGTTCCTAGAAAATAAAAGCTTTCTTCCATTTAAATTTTAAGATTCTCAGTAATATATCATGATATTCTTTAGTGGAGGAACAAAACAGCAAATAAGTAAAATTTTTTCTTGGTTTTTCTTCTCAGAATGTCTTTTATTTTAAAATGTGATGGTAAAATTATACTAAAAAAATGCATTTATCAGGACATGAAAGACAGTGAGAATGATTCAAGCTCAGAGGAGGAACGGAGAGTCACTACCCGAGTTACTCGCCGGCGTTTGATTATAAAGGTATCCTGTAGCCGGATCACTGTAGGACTTTGCATAATATTCAAAACTCCTTTCATGTGATTGTAAAAATTCAGCATGTTTGATAAGTAAATGGCTTTCTGTTTCTCTGCATACTTGAAAGTTTACAAAAGCAACAACCAAAAGGAAACTCATGTTGCATGGTAATGAGTGTTCAATAGAGGCCTGTTTGACATGTGGCAGTTATAATTTTATCTGATAATTCTTGGCATTTGTGTCTTGCTTTTCTTGGAGAAGTGTTATATGTATGAACAAAAATTCTATCTGGATCAGAGGATAGACTACATAAAATTAAATGTTCAACCAAAACCTCAGAGACTGATAAGCTATGAAGTAAGGTAAAGAAGAAAAAGAATGAAAGAAGTAAAAGGTTTCCACTGTCTTAAATTCCTGCTGTCTTGATATTCACATGAAAAATCAGTTCTTTATTAATTAATGCTTGAGAATCTTAGGTTATAACCTGCTGAAGTCTAGCAAACCTTTTGAAATAAGTTTTTAGCTGTAATAACTTGCACAAAAACATTAAGCTAAGTGTATAGGAAGCAGTTTTTGATAGAAATGAAAAATATAATTTCACCCCATTATAGCAAAATTGAGAACACTATGAATCATTATGTTTTTCTCTACAAAGATCTTTTGAAACACTGACCTTATGGATGGCAAATCCCACCACAAAGCTCCTTGCAGTCTGCCTCTTGCCTTCATTCTCTGGTTTTAATGAAAGCTTTCTTGATTTTAGAATAATTGAGTGCAAAGAACCAGGAAGCTATTTTTCCAATGCACTTGAGGCTTCTTGGTTGCCAGTTCTGGAGGGAGAAGAAGATAAATACCCATTGAAGACTATTTATCAAATTTTCCCAGTCCCATAGTGTCACTAGACCTAAGAGGAAGGCTGGATTTGATACCCAAAATTTCTTAATCTTGCTGTGTTGTACTCTTGATGAAAAGCAGCTGAAAGAAGAGAAAAAATTGTCCAGTCTGCAGTGATAAAGTTTTTATAAGACTAGAGACATTAAGAAAGTAAGTCCTCATCAAAAATTTGAACTCCCCCCCCCCCCAAATCAACTGTGAGCTCAGTGGGGAATTCTCAGGGAAAAGAAGCATGAATCCCTCTTTGGAAATCCTACAAAGGCAAACAAATTACTAATTTCTGTCTAGCACATCTGCAAGTATTCAACCTGTTGTCTATAAAATCCTCATAATCATTCACCTCACATGTTCTTTGGGATGGGCTGGGGAGTACTTGATTCAGTTTTTCTATAGATACAGGTATCGGAATAGCCATATCTTTTACTCACATTTTCTAGTTGCATAATCAGTATCTTCAAGAAATGGTATTTCAAAGTGAAAAGTCTAGAAAAACCACAGCAGATAGGCTGTTTTCTAACTTGCTTTTTACACTTTACTTATGACTTAGCCATGTGGCCTCAGCCACCCCATTTCCCTTATAACACCCCTCCTCCCCTCCCCCTCCTTACAGAATAGATTTCCCTGTAACAGAAGAAAACAGTCTTGAAAGAGGGGGAAACAAACTGGAAAGTAGAGAGTAAAGAAATTTTTCTCTTAAGACAAAAACCAAGCAACAACAACATCACGTTCCCCAACCCCCTCAAACCCGTGAGGATTCTTTCTTTTGGTTTCCTAGCACTCTAGAAATGCATCTGCAAAGTAACTTATAAGTAATTTTATTAGAATGAGAACCCGATTAGTAATGGATAACACTACAGTGTATTAAGGCCCTAAGTTTAAAATACCAATGTGTACTATAGTGCTATGGGCTTTATAAAATAGAAGTATCTGGTTTCTCCCTAAATACCTACCACTTGAAGTTGGTATAATTTTAAACAGATTTAATGAATGGCATCATTAGAGAAAGAGTTTTGTAACTGGCTAAAGAATAGCTATAATTATCTTTGGAAGTTATAGGTATAACAAATAAAGTTTAAGCTCTTACATATATAGGATCCTTTCTGGTTAATATTTTCCCATTGAGGTTTTTGGGGCAGTTAAGAGAATCAGATTTTTATTTCTTTTCTCCTTTATTCTATATGTTGCTGTCTTTCTAAAGTAAAAGAAGCTCAAGAACTACAATAATAGTACAATAAATATGACATGGGAATCATCTCTTTCAGAAACATAAAATGGCAATGTTAGGCCCTCAAGGGACCATCCAGACTAAAACTATTTTTCCTACTTGACAAAACTAGATGAATTGATGTGCTTAAAATCACACAGTTGGGCAGAATCACTGTAATGAATACAGTTTTCTCCCACCATACTGTATTTCTGTTCCAGAACAAATAGAAAGGAATATTTTTTGATTAGACTAAGTCAAGCAGTTGGCTATTCATATTTTCCACTGGCACAGATGAGAGTGGCATTAGGGTGCCATTGCTAGAAACTATTTGATGGGGCTGGAATCCTGGGAATCTGACCTATGTTTCAAATGTTAGTCTAGCCCAGAGCTGAGTCAGCATAGTTACACTGCCTGTCATGTTACTGTCTAGCACGAGTACCACCAGAACTTCTGGGGTTATCCCTGTCTTCCAGAACTAGCTTTGTGTGGGAAGTGTCTCCCAAAGAAAGCAGTAGATATGATCAGAATTCCATTGCCACAAGTCTTAGAAATTTATACAATAAATGGGATAAAGGTATAATTTTATGATTTTTGTCTTTAGTTTTATATGTGAACCCATTCATTTTAATGCAGTTGTAATTCTTTTTACACTTAATAGTTTCAAATCATTATGGAATGAGTCAAGTTAAATTCTTCTGTTCATTATGAAACTTTTAAAGTTTATCAGCATAATCATTTATTTCTATATAATTTGATAATATCACAGTAGTTTCAAATATTTAGAGGCAGTTTAAACTATGAAGCAGTCTTTTAAACTCGTTTACCTCACTTAGCAAATTTATTGAATGCCAAAGTAAAATCTTCAAACCAACTCACAAACTATTGTGAAGTTTGGTAAGTTCTAAATGGTTGATTTTTACAATATAGCACAACTGCTTTTTTATTTTTTCATATTTTATTGAAAGGTAGATACTTTCTTTCCTCCAATTAAGCAATTCAAAAGTTACACCTATTCATTCTGTTACCCAGGAATAACTATTATTTACAAACTGTTTTTGCATTCATATCCCAGAGTGTCTGTATTGACAGACTCTCTCTTCCCTCTCCTCCCTCCCATGATAGTGTTTGTTAGACTGTAACAATGAGTTATATGCTGCATAATACTGGAAAATTTGCTTTTTGCAAAATAAATCTATCCTATTTTGGAGTATTCAAGTTTTGCTGTGTACATCAAAGCAAATTGCTATATTTCATATTGTTATTTTTTTAAAAACTAGGAAAGCGAAGTAAAAATTATAATATGCAATATTTCTAACAGATGTATCAAAGTAAATATAAGTAGCCTTTGTTAACATGACCACCAGAAATGAAAATGTAAATGTCTATATATTGTAATTTCCCTTTGAAATAAGGGGCAGCATTTGTCTAAAATATTGTTATCAGACAAACCAAGGGGGAAATTTTGTTTACTTAAAAGTTTACACTATTCTCAACAATGTTAAGACACTCTTACTAAAAAGAGTCCTCAGAGATGTCTCCTTGGTAATCTTGTTCTCTAATATATTTGACAGAATTAAAGATGCATGTTTTTATAAAAATTTATGTCATGACTTCTGTCTTTCCTATCTAATTAATCCACTTCTCCAGTGTAGTTTCTACATAATCAATTTTTTGCCATATTAAAGCAATACTTTTCTATATTTTGTAACCTTTAAGGTAGAGAGGTGTACCTTTACCTGTAAATGATGATCAGTATAAGTTTCAGTATAAAACAACGAAAATATTTCCATACCAGAATAGTTCTCAACCAATATGACATTATTTATAAGTAGGACTTGGCTTTTTCTAAGACAATCATTATGCTAGTATGTATTCACTATCCTTATAAATGTATCTATTTCACATTCCTTTCAGAGATTGTCCTGACTTTTTAAAAGTTAATTAGCATCTCCTACAAAAGGATTCATTCATAACACATTCAACAGGATTCTATTTTACTGGATTCTCCTGAGAGCTTTTAATTGTGTACCACTCAAAGAGCTGGATGTTTATAACAATTAGCTTCAAAATACTTTATTCATTCATTCTAAACCAATGAAAAGTTTTATGACATTTTATTGATGCTTTTGCTGTCATTAGGTCTTTATTTTAAAAAAAATACAACTTTTAAAAATTTCCCTCCAATACCAACCATAGGAAATATAAATGTCTCATAAAGCACTTGATTTTAGTGCATTTAGACAACTGTGTTAATTGAAACCAAGTAAGATTAAGGATGACCTAAATAACTAAGTATGACCTAAAAACTAACTTAAGGATGACCTAAAAACTGAGTAAGATTAAGGATGAGCTAGGAAGCATTTTCTTTCCACTCATACCACACAGTGAAGTCAGATGAGTCTTATATCCTGCCTACGGGCATCACCTACATGCCCAGAGTCTAACCATACAAGGACAATTTGTTTAAAAAAAATAAAAAGTACATAAGAATGGGAACAGAATTTTGTTAGAAAAACAAGTTAATTTTTATTCTTTATTCTTTAATTTTATGCTTTATTCCTCTTTTTCAAACCAGGACTCGTTTTCTACTGGTTGTAAGTTCAGGCAGGCACATAATCTTGTCAGCATTGGCTAGCACTGAGAGAATTATCAGAGCCACAGTCCTTCTCATGCCAGTTACACTGAGAAGTAGAAATGTGGATAGTGTTGTGATCTCCTGTTTTTTTTCCAGAAAAATCACATCTGTACACTGCACTGCACCATTATCCATTTCACCTTTTCAACAAGTTTGACCAACAGGTCACTGGGTTCCTCAAATACAAATCCAACATTTAAGATATTTTTCCTTGTTCCCCAAAACTGCAAGCAGCACAAATCTACAATTGAACATTAGTGAAGAAGGTAATATATTACAGTATAGTCCTGCTCTTTCTTTCTGAAGGGTTTGTCATGAAGAGATACTAAGGAGTCATCTCAATCCACCAAACTCCTTATGAGCAGGAAAACCTGAGCCAACCCTGATAACTAAGAATTTATACCACTTATTTTTAACACACTAACTTTTCCATTTCTAAATCAAAGAACAATTACTAACTAAAAAATATAATCTTAAATTCCTTTGGTATTGCTTCCACCCTCCTTTGGCTTATGGTAGTAGAGATAATTATCTCCTAAGACTGTTTCACTTCATGATAGCACTCAAACCATATTTAAACTATGTTTCGTGAGATCATTGTTCTCAATTAAGTCCTATGAAAAGCTCGAGGGAGGGAAAAAAGATTGCTTTTTACCCTGAAGTTTTTCATAGTCTTTCCAAAAATCTTTACTCTTAGTAAGTGAATTTTTAAATAAAGATGATAAATATCATACTCCAACTGAGGTAATGTCTTAAACTACAAAAATCCAATCTACAAGATCCCCAGAAGTGTAACTAAGGACAAAACACTGTTTTCAGGGTCAGATGATCTGATCGAAGCTCTAATTAAGTGTTGACTAAAAATTTCTTTCCAACAATTGAAGCCTATGTATATGTGTATTCTATAATGACATATTTTCAAATTCTTCCATCTTGGAGTTTGTTGCTGACTATTGTTCTTACACGTGCTTGCAGTTTTAATGCTTGTAGACTGTTGACCGCTAAATAACCATCAGTGAAGTCAGCCTTTTTCTCTCACACTAGAGTAGCAAATAGAGCTCGCTGATGCTTTTTCTGGAATTCCAAAGCATGTGTGTGGCGTTTGGAGTGGTGTGGCGATATCTCCGACTAGTACGTTGCTAACCTCTGTGCCACATCCTTTAGGGAGAGGAAGCAAAAAACATTCCTGGTGAATCTGTCACAGAAGAACAATTTACTGATGAAGAAGGAAACCTCATCACCAGAAAAGTAATCATCATTGAGATTTCATGCTTCTCTTAGAATTTAAATTTCTCACCTTAAAAACATTACTGTTTTTGTGCTGTAGTGTCACCTCTTGAAATGGAAAAATCTCTACTTTTCACTATTGCTTCCTACAGATCACTCGGAAAGTAATAAGACGAATTATCCCACAAGAGAGGAAACGGGATGAAGTGGTAATGGAGAGGGATTGCCGAGGAGAAAGTAGAGGATAAAAGTGTTGTGTATTCCTAAAAGTGCTACTAAGGGCCTGACATGTGCAGTGTGGAAGCTTGAAGCATTTGCTACTTTTGACTTTTGCATTTGTTCAGCATTAAAAAAAAAAAAGATTTTTCTTCCTTACATTTCTTAATGATACTGTATATAGTTTTCACTGCTTCCAAGTTTTCAGTAGTAAATTTATTTATGGGAACAGACTGTGCCAGTTTGAGAGAGAAAAAAGATAAAATTTTTAGTACCTGTAAACCCCTTGGGAGTGCCCAAACCCTGCTCAGAGTTTGGTCATTGTCAGTGTCTGCCTAGGACACACATAGAGGGCAATCCAAAGGACAAGATTTGAGTAGTAGGTTGACAGAAGTCTCGGTTCACACTGTTTGCATCAGATCTATACCTTTATCCTTTCTGTCACATTTTGTAGGGTAATCTGCATTCCATCTTCACCTAACAAGGCTCTCCTCTTTGGGTTTCCCTAGCTCCACTGGGCCAGTCACAGAACCAAAATGCTCACTGAGCAGTGTGACTCATTTCAATAAATCCCTACCTGTCAAGAAAACCTCCAGTTATTTTTCAGTTCTTTTTCCCAGATCTTTATCCTCTCTTATTTAAAAATAGAGACTTCAGTAGACTTCTTTCAGAGAAAAAGAGTAAATTGACCGCTCCTCGGGACTAGATCAGAAAATTAAACAGGCTACTTGTGTTTTCTCTTGTAAATAATAAAGTAAGAACTGAGTGTTGCACAGCAGCCTTCCTCTCAGAACTGTGTTCCTGGTGCCCAGAGAAGAGAGATCTGTTGGAAAATTGATACCTCTGTGGTTTAGGAATAAGAGCTTAGTGTTGGTAATTCCATAAAATTCAGAAGAATGAAAACAGTCCCCCCTGACACCAGTATTTCCAAGTAATTTCATTACAACAGATCGCTTAAAGTTCTGCTGGCTTAAAATATATTAAGATTTGTTAATTTTTTTTTAATGGAGATTTGAGTGCCTTGTGAAGTTTGGTGATGATTTCTTCTAGCTAACTACAAGAAATGGATAGGTTTTTTTGTCACTAACCTGAATTAATCATGAAATGCAGTTATGTGGTATTCATTTTGACAGTGCTGTCTTGTTTGCCTTGGTAATGCTAAGCTCTGTAATTTTCTGTGTGTATTTTTGGATGTGAAATGACAAAATACATTAAATGGTTCCACTTCTTCTAATCCAGCTCCAGGGACCAGAAGGGGAACTACTTTAAAAGCCTTCTGCAATGAAATCTTAATGCATATATTCCTTTTAAAGCAGGGAGAAGGTTATAAGATGAAGACAAAGAAGGAAATCCGGCATGTGGAAAAGAAGAGCCACTCATAACAAAACGGTCAGTCAAGGTGTGAAGTGTGCTCATGTGAACACTTACATTCCTGTGAAACTCCTAAATAAGTGATTCAGATATTCCCTTTCTTCTTTTTCACTACATTCCACTTTGGCAAATATGAAGTTACATTCTTTTTATGTTTAGAGATGCATTTCTATGCATATAAATGCATATGTATTTACCTGTATCATGTAATCAAAAATATGGTGAATACGGAATTTTTAAATTATAGTAATAGCCACATCTTGTCATTGGTCTTGCTCGAAAGATAGCCCCTTACTTTAAACACATTTACTCCACTGTTCTTGCCACTTTCTGAAGCAGTTCTGAAGTCTTCTTTCATGAGCACCTTTAGTTGCATAGTCATAGCTGTCTCTCCATGTCCAGAATCAACTCAAAACATTTACCTTTCAGGAATCATTTTGACTTTGGGAAAGAACCCAAAAGTGCAATGCCAGGTTCAAGTGAATAAAGTGGGTGAAGACATACCATGATGCTTTTTACAAGCCTGCATCTCTGTAGGGTGGCACTTGGCAGCAGCATTTACCGTGGTTTTGATCACACCTTGTAAAGATATAAAAAAAAAAAAAGACTTCCAGAACTGCTTCAGAAATTGGAAGAGCAAAGGCATAAGTGTGTTTGAAGTGAGGTGGAGTCTTTTGAGGCAGATTAAGCGCAATGTGTTTTTCCTGTTACATATAATATATATATGATCAAAATGTACAGTGCTTAAATTTTTAAAATTTATAACAATTTAAATATATACACACTAAAACTTGAGTGTAGTTCACAGTCCATAAACTTTCTTCTTGCAAAGCCAACAGGAATTTAAATGTAAATGTTTGCAAAAGCAAATGTAAATAGTGATTTTTTTTAATTTCCTATGAGAGAGCTCACTATGAAATGGAGCAGCCATGCACAACCCAACAGGGACACTATTTGGCAACAAGTTAACTCTTCCAAATGCACTGAGAATTGTATTGATCCAGTCTTTCATCATTTATCAGACTAGCACCTAAGGATATATTTTCCTTTGAAATATAATGGTTGGCAAGTCTAAATTCAGTGAGTAAAACCCTGTATACTACATTTGTAGATATCAAAGTAAAATAATAGGAGGTTAATGGTCTTTTTGTTTGTTTGTTTGTTTGTTTTAAGTTAAATGCTTACCAAGTGAGAGTTGTTTAAATTGGACTGAACTTGTCACCAGATCCCACTGTTTTCTTTTAAATTTTCCCTAAATTTTACATTGTCCTGCTGCTATAATACAACAATAATTAGGCTATTTCTTCAGGACCATTCTCCTAATCCTCTGAGTGCCATGGTTAAAGTAACAAAGAGCAGACAGATTCTAGTTTTTACTATCAAATATCTGCTGTTCTCTGCCTACTGAGGATCCTGGTACTATATCTGGAAAGCTAAGAAAAGGAACTGAGAAATAATGTAGTCTCAGTCCTCCTAATTTGTATGTGAGGTAACTAAAGCCCAGATATCTTATCATTTGTTTATTCTAATTTATTTTACTTCCCCTCTGTGAAGCTTTCTACATAGGCACTGAAAAATTGCTGGCAAACAATACTGACATGGTACTTGCTCTCACTGAATTTACATTTTGGAGACAGTCACTTTCCTGTTACTAGGACGAATTTATCCATCATCCACAGCTTAAAGGAGAAGGTTTATTTTGGGCCATGGTGTAAGTCTATGGCTAGCTAGCTCCAAGGCAGCAATGGCATGGTGAAGAGAAACTCTTGGCCTCCTGGCAGCCAGGAAACACCTGAAGAGAAAAGGGAGGAGGTGGGGACAAGAATACACCCTTCCAAGACAGGCTCCCAGAAGGGATGTGAGCAAGCTGAACTGTAACAGTGACTTCATGATAACCAAGTACAGCTAATCAATCGCACAGTTATTTAATGACATTGGGAACTGCAGATCCTCTGGAAATAGTATTTCCATAGTTTTGCAAGTGTTTTTTGTGTCCCCTTTAATTCTCATGGCACCTTTCCTGGATACATAGACCATGATTATCTGCATTTAACAGATAAGAGACAGGGCTAAGTAGATTGCCCAAATTTGCATAAGTAAAAAGTGGAAGAAAGAGAATTCAGAATTTAACAAACTGGCCCCAGAGGCACCTTCTCAGTGAAGTATTTACTTCATCCAGGTCTAAGGAGACAGGGAAGGTTAATGTGAAGTGTGGAATGAGTGTCAATGGGAGTCAGACACTTGTAGTCTAAAAGGGGTTTAAAGAAAAAAAAAACTACTGAAGGTTTTCAAGGCCAGTTACTCAGCCTAGAGTTGGTGACATTGCTGACTTTGGAGGTCAGGATTGCTGAATGAGTGCTGTTGACATGACTGGCCTTCTATTGGATGTGATGGGTGACAGACAAGAGAAAAAAAAATTTTTTTTTTGTACCGGGGATTGAACAACCTTGTGCTTACCAGGCAAGTGCTTAAGCTGCTGAGCTAAATCCCTGGCTAGACAGACAAGAAAATTAAGGATGGCATCAATGTAGAAATATCTAGAATAAACTCACTATATATATATATATATATATATATATATATATATATATATATATACACATATATATATACATACACATATATATGTATGTATATATATATATATTTACATATATATTTCTTAAAATACTAAGCATGCTGTCTGAAACTAGTCTACCTTATCAACTCGAGTGATAAATGAAGTCAAAGTAGAAGAGTGTTCTGTCGGCTTTAGTGCACCCGTAAAAGTTTAGCAACTTGTTCAATTATATGCTACTCAGATTCCAAGTGGGGAAGAATCAGAAAGGTTATCTGCCACAGGTGAGTCATTTTTCCACAGTGACAATATATTTTATATCTGTGAATAAATGACACACACAAAAATATGACTGTGCTATACTCCCAGAGTTGTGTAGAATTTTATTAATATACACTAAATATACAGGAGGCTCTAAAATTATAACTACCCTCTAAAGAAGTCAGGCTCATTTGCTACACCAAAGGGCCGTTCAGTTTTTTTTTTAAAGCAGATCAATTCATGTGAATGTGAAAATAGCTTCAGCATAACGTGAGCTTCCCATGTCAGATGACCAGTGACTCCGTGTTGCGAGGTAGTGCTCACCTTCCATAAGGAACCTTAGGAAACAAGTTCTATAATACTACTTGACATTCGAGGATATTGAATATATGATGTGGAAAAATCATTTTGTGAATACATTGAGTTTTTATAGCCTTGCCCAGGTGCCTTTTTAACATAATAAAACAGCTAAGAAGCTAGAATGCTGTCAAATTTCACTGGGTCTTAGACACTGACATCAAAATTTTTATTTCCCATTTTGATGCCAGTTGACGTTTGAGCTGCCTGCCTCCTGCTCCTGCTTTTCTTTAATATGCAGTCACAGTCAACCTGTTTGTAAGAGGAAACACCATGATTTTAAAGATTTGTCCATAGTGTGTATTGATTTAGTTTACATAGTACTTCTACATTGCTATCTTATTTAATCTGTTTTTTTAAAAAAAAAAGATTGAGGCAGGTTAGGCCAACTTTCCTTGCTGCTTTTTACAGATGAAAGTACTAAGGCTCAGAGGTGATGTGATTTGTCTGTTGTCACCCAGCTTATGACTGGTAGAGCTAGAATCTAAACACAAGACTGATACTCAGCCTAGAGTTCTTCATCTCATATTAAGCAATCTAAGACTTCTCATATACTATAATCATCTATAAAATGACCATTGTATGTCAGGTACCACATAAAATCATTCCATACATTATTTAATTACCAGAAAATGCGGTTAAGTTTTTTGTTTATGTATGGGGTGTTTTGTTTTTTTTTTGAGTGAGGAAACTGAGTTGTAGAAAAGTTAAATGATGTACCTAAGATCCTTCCACCAGCAAGCAAAAGAGTGGAATTTGGACTCATTTTGAAATAAATTAACTGTTACTTATTGAATAATATTTGGAAATTATTAGAGAGATTCAAAATCAAATTTTGAACCAAATACATGTATATAGGCAACCTGTAAACACTCACGGTGGTGGTGGTGGTGGATATGTGTGCTTTTTAAAATAAAGCAAGATTTCATTTTTAAGGTAGCCATAACCTTCAGATTTTTTACTTCAGGTGCCACTAAATGGCTGCTGTTTAGGGTTATGACAAGGAAACAGCCTCAGATCAGAATCATGACAAAGACTTACATCAGCCAGTAACTATATTCCAAACCTCCTTGAGAAAGTGCTCTGCCTCTCACTGACAGCTCTATAGAAACAGGGAGCCTTGGCTGGCCAGGGCAGCACTTTATCGGATGCCAAAATGTCAATTTATTTCATTCATTCCTGCAAAGAATATTTGACCATCTGGCTGGCTCAGAGTATATGGCCCAGATACATAGTGGTGAATAAAACCTCCATGCATTTCTGAATTTCCCAGTCTATAAGTGGAAGAGATGGGGCAAATATTGTTCTAAGAACCCCCCCCCAAATGTCCAGTAGCTAAATGTGGGCACATGTGGACTTGGATCTAAGAAAGATCTCTGTAGTAAAGAGGTGGCACAGAGAAGAGGCCTACAGAGGGTACAGCGTATGTAAGGGCCTGGAGCTGGAGAGACCTACCATTCCCGAGAAAATGACACATCTGTGGACCTGAGCAGAGGAGTCTGAGGAAAGAGTGAAGGAGGCAGGCACAACGTGAAGTGAGAGTGGTGCTGCCATTTGGAAGCCCGTGGCCAGGAAAAGAGGATTCATTCCAGGCAAGAGAATGACAAGGAGAATGCAGATCTGGTGAACATTACAAGTGTAACAGTTGGCTTAATTCGGTACGGGGAGTGAGGGAAGAGAGAGCAATGATCAGGATTGCTAGTTTCTAGATAATCATTAACACAAATATAAAACCCAAGACCACAAAAACAAACTTAGGTTGAACTGCCACAGTGCCCTCCGTATTTGTCAGTGATTTCACCCAGAAGTCTGTCTGTGCTAGAGATCTTTCTATGACCATCTTTGATACGGGAGAGAGAAGTGAAGTGGCTTGAGTAGATCGAATTGTGTAGCTGTCTACTAACTACATGAGCTTGGCCGAGTAAGCTTCCGAGTCTTAATTTCCTCACATCTATTATCCCAAAAGACCAGAGGTAGGCTTGGTACTAAGCTTAATGAACAATAATACTATATTTCAGTATAGGGATAACAGTAACATATCTTAAAGTTATTTGTGGAATTAAGTGAATTAATATGTGTAACTTGCTTAATAGTGACTCTGAAGCCTATAGTAAGTATTCAGTAAGAGTGAGCTATTATTACTAGCATTGATCAAGGAGAGACCCAAGAATAGAATCTGGCAGAACCTGGATTCCAGAGACTGGTAGACAATAGTACCAGCCCGGAATAGTGGAGAAGTGAAATCCTCTGACATGCTGGTGTCTTACTTTCAGTTACTCCCCACGGGCTTCTCATGATAGATAACCCCAGGAAACTGGCAAAAGCAGGTGTTCTCATCCTTTTTGCTAAGAAATGAATGAGACAGAGATGGCAGAATTTCTGAGGTTGTAGAAAATGATAGATCTGGGTTTTAAATTCCATTTCCTGATTCTACCTTGAGGAAGTTAGGGCCATGCCCTGAATTGCTTTGTTCCAAATTCAGGACCCCATCTTCCAGGATATTTTCCCAGATTTCATTTGGAGTAGTTCTTTTATGTTGTTATTTTTCTTATTTATTTGTCTCACCTTTTGTCCAAATGCCTCGCTATACAAAAACCTTAGATTGAAATTAAGACCAAAGGTTGAGACTCAGTGACTCAAATTCTAATTTTAATTCCACCATACATTGTGTATCCTGGGGTTTGTTGTTTACTTCTGTAGTCCTATTTTTTATCTGTACAATGGAGGAAATAATCATGCCTCATTATTACGAGGAACGAATGAGTTCATCCACTTTAAGACAGTGCCCAGCATATAATAAGCACTTAATAAAAATAAATCATTTTTTTATTGTCAAGATATTAGTTTTTTTGAGTATTTTCCCCTTTCTGACCTTAATTTTGACCTTTTTTAAAATCACTGGTCACTAGAAAAGGTTAAGCTAAAAAAATTACTGATTTTAGTGATGAATAAATCTAGCAGAATTGGTATTATTTTTCAAAGGAAATTGTAGTTTATTATAACTACATTGGGTAACTGGTACTTAAAAAAAAGATTCTTAGCTCCATGACTCCTAAAGCTAGAGAGAAGCAAAGGAAAGAAAGGAGATGGAGAGAGGAAGAAAAACTAACGCAAAGAACTGTCGATGTCCTCAGTGGACTGAGGGGAGACATATTGGAAAGTCTTGCCTCCTTCTCTGACATATCTACATCTGACAGATGAGTGACAGGTGACCTGCAGGGTGGTTTACTTAGGAAGAGTAACATCTTTCAAGGAGACAGCACTGCAGACGACCGCTAAGTGAAGAGTTAGATGCATAATGATTAGGGAAATAGAAGTGGATAAATCTGATGAGCAAATAAAAGCAGTGGGAAAACAGTATGCAGTCATTGGTGGGCTCCTGTCTAAATCCTCCGAGTAAGGCCTGTCAGTTAGCAGCACGAGCATTGCTGGAGAGCCTCAGAAACACACGCTATCCAAGCTCATCCCAGCCTACAGAATCAAAATACACATTTGAACGTTGTCCCGGGTGATACTCTGGAAGGCAGTCCTCCAGGACACATCGTTGACTCTCAAATTTAGTAGTATGCTCTAAAGCCTTCTAAAAAGTTATGTGGAGCCCCACCCTAGAAAATTCTAGATCACTCCTTTGGGCTATGGGCTAACCATTGGGACTCCCTAGATTTTCCCAGCTAATTCTGTTGTGCAACCAAGTTTGAAGAGCGCTAGAAATTATGAAACAAAGCTTTTCAGGTGAGGATAGTAGGAAATAATCAAAAACTGTGTATTGAGTGGGACCACAAAGAGCTTCAGGTGCCAAGCTAAAGATATAGAACCATTTTTAATGTAGGCATTAAGAGCTAAAAACCATAGTTGCATCTATAGTTCTATAAGGAATGTTTGTTTCTGCACTTGGGCATACATCCCACTTGAAGCTGTGAGCTATACGGTTCATTTTTCACCTGAGAAATAGCAAATAATAATCTGTTTTCTTCCTGTTTTTCTGTATTTAAATAAAATGTTCCTTTTTAAAAAAAATGTTTCTTTAAAAAAACTAATTACCATGAAGTTATAGGAATGATTAGTTCTGAGTCTCTCCTACCGTTTTTAGATTTGAAAGACATACCAACTCAAAGATTCCTAGATGCATGTGTATCTACTTCATATCCACTATTGCAACCCAGAAAGGGAAGATAACTCCAAATTTCCTTCCTGAGGTGTCATCTCAATGGCACTTGTCCTCACCTCTTCCCATCAGATGGCACTGCCAGCACGATTTATAGTATATATGACATCACTTGTCAAGGTTCTCATGCTTTTTACACAATACTGTGTATAAACGATTTTGTCCAATAAATATCTTTCTGTACTCCATGGTGTTGGGAGCCACACACTGATTTCATTGTGACTGAAAATGAGATTTATAAGAGTGACTCTCACTTTTAAAAAGAATTATCACCCAAAACATACCCAAATATAGATGGGCATAATTAACAGCACTGTAAAATCTAAGAAAACCTGTATCTAGAAAGATAATGTTCACTTGTCTTGGGATAAGAAGAAAAAGACTTTTCATATCACAAAATTAACCTAGGAAATTGGATTGGTTTTTAAAAGAGATGAAGAAAAAGCTCAATTGGATTGCTGTGATTTAGCTACATAAATTTACTAAAAACTATAACAGATGAAGTGTGGTTTATAAATTATGTCAATTAAGATGTAAGACGTACAAAATCTATCCAGAGAAAATTGCTACAAATAAAACAGCAAAAGCATAGTGGTAACGTTATCCTAGGACCATCTCAGCCTGGTGCCTGGAAGATTAGGATTAAATGGTAGAAATGGAGGTGTGAAAATCCTGATCCTCCCCATAAGGATCTGTCCGAATGAGTCACTTTCCTTCTCCAGAACTTCTTCAAAGTTTTGGGAAGGGGGAGCCCTTGAAATCACGCAAGAAGAAATTGATACTTTGGTGTTCTTGGCTCCAGGTATTGGTGACCTAGGTACTGAGGTCAGTGCCACTTTTAAAACAAAAAAGGAAGTCCAAAGCCTAGATGAGGAGACAGAGGAAATGCTATTCTAACCTGTTTACTTAAGACAAAGTGTCATAAAGGACTCATCTAAAGAGAAGGAAACTTAAGGTCACTGTGAACACTTTAGCCCCAACAAACACAGAATTATTTATAAAGGTTCTCCAGGACCTTGCAACAAGTATGTGGCTTACCTGAGTGGATAGAGTTGTTCTTAGGATCATTCTTGCCTTATTCCAATTCTGTAAAGACTAGCTTATGCTCAGAAACACTCAGGCTTGCAGTTTTTCATACAGAACAAGGAGGAAGAATTGTATGTAGGAAAAAACTTCTATGCAGGATTCATACCAACAATACTGTATGTAGCATGAAAATCTCTGCTGAGGAATATTCATTGATTTTGATATATTAAAACACTGACTAAAACATTGATGCTTTATGCAAGAATCATCCAGCAAGATACGACATTCTCAGTTGAGCCTCAATAGAAAAGCTCAGTTCACTTTATCCCATCATAACTGATACAGATAAGAGAAAGGAAAGTTTTCTTTGCAATAGTACAAGTTAGGCTTTAATTTTAATTTATGTGTGGAACAGCAGTTCTATAGTAATGAGGCAATGAAATTGTTCTCCAACTTTGAAAGATTAAACTTTAGGGGATGAGGGACTTATAAATCTACAGAAATGTTGAGATGCTCTATAACTCCATATGACTGGCCCTTTATGTCCACGAAAGGTTCAGTTCTCTTAAATTTTGGTACTGATAGCAATCTTCCTGTCATGTCATTTTATAGGCAGTAAGACTGAACACCCCAAAGAGTTTTTAAATAGCTCAGCCACCTGAGCTTTAGTCAGAACCAGAAGATCTTTCCAACTCAACTTCTAAAACCTTTATTTCTGTGAAAATAAGGTCCCTTCCTTTCTAGTACACCCTAGGGCATCGTCATCCAAGGCATTTAGCAGGTAGCCTAACCACCTATTAGTAAAGAGCACCCATTCTCTGAGGCTTTTCTGTTGAATACCAGGAAAGGTTTAGGCAAGTTCTCAAAAAGAAAAAAAATGAGGAAAGAAAACTAAACTCACTACCTATTGTCTCTCTTTCCACAGGATCATTTATTTTTACTGCCAGTATTGAGAAATTCATGGAAGAAATATCAACAGGAAGGAAAGAATTTATGGAGAAGAGTGTGTGTGTTTGCTGCTTCCACACATTAAAGGCATGATTTTTTTTATGCAAAAAGAAAAAAAAAGAAAAGAAAACCACTCACATTTTTATTTAGCATGAGCCAATTTACAGAGCATGGAAATTCACTTTCATTTCCAGGATTGGCGCGTGTGCAATTAGCAATGCATTGTATATACAAAGAAGCCATGCTGTTAACAGTTTATCTCAAGTAATTTGGTGTCATTTTCAAAAGAAAGAAATTCCTGCCACCAGAAAGGACAGAAGGAGATGAAATGATCAAATCTCGAAGAAACACTAAAATTACTAAATCCACAACAGCTCGCCTTATTTTTCTTGGACCCAAACTGTCAGGGTATAAACACTATTTGTTTCTTTTTTAAAACATCGATAGTTTTGCTGTAAATAGTAATACTGTATAAATTCTAACAGAAAAATAGAATAAATGTTGATAAGGCACTGCCTCTTAGAACACAAACAGAATATTACAGATGCATTTAACATAATAGGGGGCTCAATGACTTCACCCTAGAAGAGGGAGAGGTTCTGGGGGAAGGACTCCCCTGACTCTTGTATATTAGCAATTATAATGTTTGTATATGCAAAACAGCTAGCTTGATTTTAAAAAACAAATCTTTAAAATCTGCTGCAAATTTAATTCCCAAAATGAGGAATTCTGTAGTTGTGTGAAAATTTTTTCTTCAGAATACTAATATTTTGATGCATGTGTATCACCTTATTTTGATTAAATCTTTTCCAATTTTGCAGACACTACAGTATACTGCAACACAGAAAATTTTATCTGTAAACACAAAGCCCTTCATTACTATTTGTTGCTATTGCCAATTTTTCAATGAAATGACCTAAAAATGAGAAGAAAAAAAAAAGGCCTATACAGTAGTTGCTTTAGGGGGGTGGGGGGTGCTGTTAGTGCTTAAAAGGGGGTAATGCTTGCCGCTGTAGAGGTGGAAAGTGCTCCTGCGAGGCCCCAGTCAGGGGCACTTAAAATGGACTGATGAGAAATCCTTAGCTAGTAGGATGGCAGCACGCTGTAAACTTATTACTGTATCGTGTACTGGCTCTCAGATGTAGACACCTTTCCGTAAGCCGATCATTTGTAACCATTCTAGCAGTGTCATATTAGGTTAAAAAGGCTGCTGTGTTTTAAAGGGCATTTTTATTTGGGTTTTGGTGAAATTCTTTAATTTGTTGATTATATTCACATAAAATCAACATTCATCAACACATAGCTCTAATGACATATGTATGAAAAACCAGACACTGGATGACCTAGTCAATTATTTAAGCATAAAATAAATTGTGTTAAACTCTTCACCTATCTGTGTTCTACAGTGTCCTTGTGTTCTCTGACAAAAGGTCATCATCTGATCCCTTGTCCCATGATTCCTAGCCACACCAATCTGCCACCTGCTAGTGCTACCTATGCCTTGGTCACTAAAGGGGATGCACCAAACATCCAGTTTTGCACTGAAAATGCTCAGCTGGCATATATTCTGAGTATTTTGTGAAGGAGCCAACAAATGAATATTCATTTATTCCCACATCTGTTTGGGCTGCCCCCCAAAAAATGAGAAGTCAGGGCCCCTATAGCCAACATGTCAAGAAGTTGTAACCTGGTACTTCCAGAAACATTGCACATGCAGTTGTTTTTGACCCATGGTTTTAACTGACATTCAGTGTCAGTGCATATAAGTTATAAGATTTCACCTGATGACCCAACTTCTAACTTCTCTGGAAAAGCATTATTTGCTCCCAATGAGTCCGATCCCCAGAAAACAGCAACATGATGTGATAGGACAAGGTTGCCCTTGCGCTCTCCAGCCAGGTGTGCAGTCTAATACACCACAGTCTCAGACCACATTGTCTACACTTTGGACCAACATGGTAACACTAGAGTTTGCAGCACATTCACTACATGATTTTAAATTCTCTAGCACGACAGGCCATGGCTGTAACTTTTATTCCAGCCCAGAGTGTGGCTTTAAATAGTAGTGGTAGCATTTAACTCTCATCACTGAAATTGGAGAGCTCATAACCCCTTCTCTGTTCTAATCCCATTTATTAACTCAGTCCTAGCCACTTTATGAGATAGATACTGTCTTTGAAAGTAATAGTCCTCATAAATTAAGTAATTAAAGTTGTACATCAATGCCATATTATTGCTTGTTCACTAAAGATTAACAAATGGACAAGGCCAAAATGGACTTGATAACTAGAGGGCATATATAGACAATCTGTCTACATAGAGTGAAGAGGTTTTGCCTAGAGTGTTTGCATAGAGTGAAGCTAGGTTGCATTTGTAGTGTTTCAAATAAATAAAACATACCCGTACCCTTCCACCAAAATTGTCTTATGATGAGCAAACTGACACCACACTCTGAAAGGTTAAAATACAAAACAACCTTCCCCCAAAACAAAACAACCACTTATCTATAAAATCAAGGTCAGAATATAGGTTCTCATGTAAGAGTTATGAATTTTCGACTGTCTTTAACAGAAGATGGTTATCCTGAAATAGATCAATGATGCATACTTGTCTACATATCAAGTGGTTATGTTTATATACCTGAAAGCCTAACTCTCAGGGTATGGGATGTGCTATGTTTCAGGTCTAGTGAAAGTTCATAAATTTACTCAGAAGTATCCAAAATACGATAGGATTTTATTTGCATATGTATAATTTACATGTGTATATATGGTCTAAATGTGGCATATTTTATATTCCTATACCCTTTGCCTGCCAACATAAAAATGTATTTAAATTTTTCTTTAATATTGCTGCAAAAAATGAACTGTGATACATAAACGCCTGATATTTACTGTTTTTTCATGTTGTATTCCTACCAAATTCCTGGTTTAGTTCACAATTTGGCTATACAGGAATATTTCATACTTCTAAAAGGGACCTACTTCACTGAATACCTAAATGGTCAGCCTCCTTTTCTCTAAAATAAGGACTCCTTCAGATTTTGATGTTCTGCTGCATTCATTTGAACATCTTGGGGTTCCTCAAAAATTCAAGTTTTTTTTCCATGGCAGATATAAACAGCTGTTTTCTTACCTCTTATCGTGAGTATCAGCTCACATTTGACTGTGTGACAGGGATATGTGAGAAGCCTGGAAATGAAAGGGAATAGTAATGCATCCCCTGCCTGTCTCCGATGTAGCCAGAAATCTAAAAACTGATCCTTATTGGGTGAGTCTTGGTATTCTTGGTTGCTGAAGAGGTACTGTCATATCAAAAGGTATGTAATTTTCTATTCATATGACACTGATCTATCATGAGTTGATGATCAAATAGTCTAGAAATAAACATTGTCCACTATTAAGCTTTGAGCCATACTTTTTTTTAAGAGTTCCAAGAAGAAAGGTAGTGGTGTCATTTATATCATTACATTACAGTGTACCCAAAACAACAACAAAAAATCATCGTAGAGTCTGACAAGCATCATTTTTAATAGGCCCAATAGCTTTTACTTCTTTAATTAAATACAGCAGTTCAAAATGAAACATGAAATTTGGCATATATCTCCTATGCTTGTTCATTGATAGCCATATATATGTTATGTACAGCTAGGGGAATAGGCCATGAAGAAATTTTATTCTTTATCACTTAGTGCTCTCTATGTCAGAATTCCATTTCCAGCAGGACATCCTGGGACTCCACATCAATTCCAGCAGAGATCTAGAGCAAGTTGAGACAAATATGCCCAAAGAATTGAGAAGAATTGCTATGTAACAGGAAGTATACCAGAAACAAGAATTACTGTCATCTTTCTGTGGCTACCATGGAACTTCCTGTTGATATCTCAGGAAAAAAAAATTGTCTCCCTGCTTATTTTCCCCATCACTCAATTACCAGATCTCCTTTTCAAACTTACTCATGCAAGGCCTAATTCTGAGGGAATTCTGGGTGGAATGATGACTGTCTATGAGGCACCCCTTCATGTATTTAGATTAGATGTTCCCCAAGGCAGAGACTGTCTTCTCTGCTGTGTCCATAGTATATTAATTCCCCATTCCCATACCTCCATCCACAGTTTCACTTTGTACAGTCTCAGTTTACTTAATGGTCTGAAAATCTTAAATGGAAAATCTCAAAAATAAACCATAAGCTTCAAACAACTTGTGGCAGTATATTGTAATTGTTCTCATTAACTACTCGTGCTAATGTCTTACTATGCCTGATTTATAGATTAAACTCTTACTGTGTTTAATTATAATTAAACTTTTTAAACAATTTATAAATTAAAATTTATACTTGTACATAGGTATGTATGTAAATACAGGAAAAAAAAAACAATGTAGGGTTTGGTATTATCCAGTTAGGAACCCATCAGGGATCTTGGAGTAGCACTGTCACCTGTGGATAAGAAGGCAGTACTCTACAATAGTGTCTCACATCTAATGGGCTCAAGAAATATTTGTTACATGCATGAAAAAGTGAGACAGCAAAGATTGGAGGATAAGCAACAGTATTGAGAAATATTACTCTGTGCACCATTTTAGTTACAGGCTTAACCAAATTGGAAATCAAAGAAAAACATAACTCTTGACTCTAATGACTCATTCACCAAGAACTGCGTCATTAACCTCCACTGGTGCATTCTAAGTGCATAACCCTTTTGTAAGCCGAAAAGTCAAAATGGGGTCTTGAGTGCACCAACACCTCATGATCTAGCAGCACACCCCTCACATGCTGCTGAGTGGGCATCCTTTCTATGAGCATAGCTGTGGTCCTCATCATCATTAATGACTGACCAGGAAACGAGCCACAATTTGAAGCATCCTTTCTGTGAAAGTCAGTTTAGTTGCCTCCACTTTGATGTTGCTAAGTGCTTGCCAAGTTGTGAGGACCAGTGGGTCCAGAAATTATATCCTGCAAAAATGTTTCATTTGGACCACATAAAGTTTTTAAACAATGAGAGGCAACACTTTAAAAAAAAATCAGGAGATTTTAGGTGAAAATTTGTGTTTTGAGTTATCTTTAAAACTGAAGATGTGACAGTGTTCCTTTCTGAAAAATTTGACAGTCACCTGGAGCAAACCAGCACACGCCACCTCTGGATGGGCATGTGTTTTATCAACCATCCCATTTCCTCATTATTTCTAAACTCTAACCTATTTTATTCATTTATAGTTCCAGTCTCTGTTGTGCTGAAGGAAAGGGAAGATGGCAAAGTGATGCCATCCTCCTTAGAAATTCTTTTAGCAAGTTAAACATCAACCTCTTTTTCATCCTGTATCTCTCAGTGCCTGAGAGAGGACAGAACAAAGCATCAGGAACTGAGAAGAGACAGATGGGTCGTGTGGTTCTCTAAACCCATCCCTGCCCTCCGCCATTTCATTCTACAGCACGTATTTGGTGTCTGCCGTCTTTTCAGGTGCTCTCAGCCTAGGATACTTCAGTTCCCTGCCACCGATTTCAAAGGAGAAAGAAAAGAAACAGCTTGTGTGAAATCTAAATCCAGAGCTCCTCAGGAAGGGATGGTAGGAAAGGAAGTAGCTGCACGTCTGAAAAGGTGCCCGCTGGAGGACGCTGGGTGGCAGCGTGGGGTGGGGAGGAGCTACCTGTGAGCAAAGCTGCCACAGTTTCACCTCAGGCTTGTTAGTCACAATTAAGTGGGGTTTGAAGTCTGACAAACATTTCAGGGGAAAACTAAAACATTTCAGGGCCAAGGATATGGCTCAGTGGCACAGCATCTGCCTGGTAAGCGCAAGGCCCTGAGTTTGAATTGCGGTATCAAAAATAAATAAATAAATAAATAAAACATTTCAAACATATTTAATTCTCTAAAGCCCCCATCTTATTTCCAGAGATCAGATTCAGATTCAGGAGAAATCAGTTGAACCCTTGAACTCTTATACAATGTCCTTCTCCTTCCATCCTGCAAGTCCCAAATAATTCTGACCTCATCACAAAGCCTCCCCTGTAATGCTAACCCACAGTGGCAACTCAGATAAACCAAATGAACTCCCCATGGTTCAGCAGTCAAGCCTCCATCCTTAACAGTTTCTCTGGTAATCTTGTTCTTTGAGGAAAAAAAAAAAAAAAAAAAAGTCATGGGGTTTTCACAGCCCTGAGAACAGAGCTGGGTACACAGCAATCACACACATACCCAGCTTCACAAGCCTAGTTGTTTACTTGTGGACGAGCCTCACCAGACCCCAATATGCAGCAGGGCGTATTTGGCAGCTCAGCCTGGATGCACACTTCCCCACTGGCAGGCAGCACATAGGTGCAGCAAAGAACAGTCCTAAGCCCTCTGTGGCTTGCTAACCCTCTTGCAGTTACTATGCCCTGCCCAGGTACAGCCTGAAAGATAAAGTGTATTTAAGGAAGAGTTTGTGAAAACTTAACCTATTCAAGGACACCGTAAGTTTTAATTCTGCTTCTGGCTATGACAAATCAAGAGTGGTCATTCTCAAATGTCTGTGGACACTAGGCAGGTCACCTAAATTAGACAAAAGGTTGTGGCAGGCCATACTTTATATAAACTCTGGTCACCACTCCTTGAGTGTAGATTATACTTCCCAGTTCTGTTGCCCCTATGTTGCCCATAGAACTTGTTTTACAGTTGTATGTGTATAGCATGCGTGTGTGTGTGTGTGCGCACGCGCACGTGCGTGGTGATGGGGATCAAACCGAGGGCATGCCTCGTGCATGCAAGGCAAGAGCTGTACCACTGAGCCACACCCCTGCCATGAACCTTGTTTTGACAATGAAATAAAAGCATATTACTGTAAGAGCTAATGGTTTCATTCTCTTTTCTTCTACTTCAACACCAACGATGCTCCAGAGACCCTGCTTACTGGTCCAGGGCTGGGATGAAAGTGATGTGGAGCAAAATTGCCATGCACATGCAATGAGCAAGAAATAATCCTTTCTAGTAAGCTATGGAGAACGTTCAATCACTTGTTACTGTAGCACATTCCCACCACTCCAATTAATATTCAAGGCAGATAGAAGGCATTAAGAAGTGATGGGTACTGGCAAGAATACTCTCCCTTCTAACGGGGCCATCTTTAAAGTTTTTTTAAATGTTAGCAGCTATTTCAGTTTTTTTTCCCAATAATACATATATGTAGGTGGACAAAACATGCCTATGGTTGACCAGTTTTCAGTTCTGCAACTGGCTTCTAGCGTTTGTAGAAGGCACACATTTTGGGATCGTGCTACACACCTTTATTGATGTCTTTTTTACCATACTCTGGTGTGCATCAGCAAATAATTCCTGAGTTAGTCTGATGGACTACTTGATTGATTGCTTTCTGTGCATGATATCTAACTCTAGATAACTCTAAATATCTAACTCTAGAACTGTTACTAAGGATCTGAGGGATCCAATTAAGCTCTTCTACTCCACATTTCATTGCATCTTATTGAAAACATTCTTTTTTTCTTTTGATGGTAAGCCTGTCTTGAAAACAAGGTGTTGCACAGATTTGTAATCTAATGAAATTCTTGATCTTTTACAGATCTGCCTAACATAGCCCTAGCCACACTAACTTCCTTTGTGTTACTCAAAAATACCAGGGTCCTTGACAATTCATCCCATCCTGTTGGTACTTACTGTTCCCTCTCCTAGGAGAGCTCTTACCTCAACCTTTAAGTGTCAGCTTCCTTCCATTCCTTGTCCAAAGCAGCCTCTTGTTACAATCACAATTTCCCTGTCACATCATTTTTATTCCCTTCAAAGCATTCATCACTATAATCATCTTGTTTAGTTATACAGCAATTATCCTTCTTATTCATTGCTATATCAGCAATGTGTGGGGCAAGACCTGATACAAGTAGGCATGGAAATATTTGTTGAATAAATGAGCTATGGAATAAAGCAAAAGCAAATATATATATATATATAACCTAGGACAAATATCTCATAAATGCTGTCAAAGTCAAAGAAAATCAGTGTATTTTCAGTGACTCATTGTAAAGCATCAAAAAGATTTCAGTTTGTCTCTTAGGGTTGCTATGCATCCACCCCCAGTGAAGACTTGCTGAGAAGAACTTTATCTTCAACTCCCCCTCCACGACATTTTAGAACTTTGTTACTATCAGGTATCACCATGGTGTTTTTCCATCCTGTGCCAAGGACATATGATGGGAAGGTTGTTAAAGTCACTTGGTATGTGTCACAGCATCAGATTTTCAAATAACTCTCTCTGAATCACCCAAACAGCACAGCTCTTGCTAAGCTGTGCTAGAAAAATTAGCCATCTTTATAACTGAATTCCAGCCTTCTGGTGGGACAATAACAGAAAAGAACCATTCAGGCAGCCTGTGTGGTTACATTATATAATGGCCCCAAAACTTCTATTGTAGTCAGGGTTGCGAGGAGAACAATTACATATAGGACACATCATTTATAGTATTATTTTATGATGCTCACCCAAGGAGTTAAATGCAAAGAAAGTACAGGAAATCTGTCAAAACTAAAGACCTAGAAAATCCAGCCAAGGGCCTGGATCCCATGGCGTTAACCTGTATAAGTTCAACTGAAAACCTAGAGCCCACAACAGTGACTCATGCAAGTCTATTTTATGAATCTGTGCTGAGAAGGCCCAAAGGTCAGACGTAGAAGCTAGAGAGTCTGTGCCAGTGGGAAGAAGGGATCTTGGCGGTAGGCTGAGGGATCTGCACTGGTGCCAGGAAGCAATGCTCACAGTAAGGAATAAAGCTCCCTCAAAAAGTACCACAGCCATCCTTACCGACAATGAGGTCCAGAACTCCTCTGGCAATGAGAACAGCCAAGTACATATGAGGAAGCCAGCATGACAAACTTTTCCTGGAGATTAAACAGCGCACATCTTCCCTTCTGGAGCCAGGAAGTGGTGCTCAAATAAGGACCAGAGCTTCCCCAAAGTGAACTACAGCCATTCTCAACATCAAGGTTCCAAGCTCCTCTAATAATAACAGCTGAATTCATATCAGGAGAGCCAGCACGACAAGCTCCTCCAGGAGAACCAACGGCTCCAAACAACAACACATAGGAGAACCCCACAATGCTACTCTTCCTCTCTCGGTCTCCTTTTTATGGCTGGCAACAGTCCTCAAGTGGGCCATCCATGCTCAGCACCATGCACTATAACTTCCTACCCCAGCGGGTCCAACCTGTAACCACAATCTAAACTCTCTCAGTCTCATAAAGGTCAAAAATCAATCTACAGAACCTGCTATAAGAAATTGTAGGGTGACAGAGACTGGAAAAAACTTCAAAGCATGTGCCACAACCAAAATCAGTTAGCTCTGACAAAATATCGCAGTATAGAAAGTCAGGCAGAAATTATCAGCTGTTATGGTTTTTCAAAAGAAGCTAGAAATCTATGTGAGGGGAAAGTAGTAGAATGTTGATATATACAATTACAAGCATATGTCAAATTCAACACAAATGCCATTTAGTTTACATTGTTTCTAAGCCCTCATCCTAGATATTTATCCATCCATCCATCCATCCATCCATCCATCCATCCATCCATCCATGTATCCACTCACCCACCCACCCACCCACCCATCTATCCTAGATATAGACACCTGTCAAAAATCAGGAGTGGTAGCTGGGACTTGTAGACACAAGTTTTTAGTCAGAAGCACAAGATACTAAAATAGAACATAAGACAATAAGAGGGAGTACTATGTGTTAAATATGTAAATATATATAACGCATGAAATTGTCCTAAATAAATAGTACATTTGTTGGCTACTACTCTGATTGTTGCCACTATTAGTAGTAATATTACATTGTCATTATAATGATGAGCTGCAGACCACTTGATAAAGTCAACTAAAAAGGGGCTGATAGCTTTGCACATATAAGGTACTCAGTAAATACTTGTTCAATGAACGCTTACTAGAAGGAGTTGGGTCTTCATAAGTCAGGAGGATTTAAATATGTGAATGAAGGAGACCTAGGCAAAAGGAACAAAGAGGCTAGAAGGATAAAGGCATCTCAAGAAGCATGAATAAAACTTATTTGGATCAGACCTGGAGAAGAAAGAATAGGAGGCAAAGAGGGAAGAGAGAGAATGTCAAGAGTCTTGAATGCCAGTCAGGAAGTCTGACGATTGCTTTCAGCAGACAGTGGCCTTGCTGATCATCTGTGTACTCACCTACTTCAGGCATGTTTACAATTGCCAAGTGCTTAATGAACGCAAGGCCACTTAATGCATCAGAATCACAATGCAAGATTCTAAGGACAAAAAGCACAAAGTACTCCTGAGTTACCCAGGACTATACCTGGACCTGATACCTGTCTTTTTGGATATGTACTATAGGAATCATTTTTGACTTACTATTAACACAGCCATTTCTCAATCCTGTCCCAAATAAATGAAGCATGAGTTCAATGAAAAGCAATTTCTAAAGCCAGCTACATATGATAAGACAATTGAATGTGACATTTTGTGATTTAAAAGTTAATCAATATCAACAACAGACCAACAAATAACTGCTTGTAGGAACACACTGTTGACTGACTGCCACAAGACAAAATAAGCACAGACAGACTTGGAGACATTCAGTGACCCTTTGCTGTCCCACTGTCAGCTTGAGGTAGAATCATGGCTGGAAATTGCATCTTACACCACATCCTTTGGATTTCTGTTGGTTTGGGGAGGAACCCAAAGAATTAGTCCAAAGAGGCATCTCTCTGGCTGGATTTCTTGGGGAAATTTATGTTTTCAAAATCAAACATTCTCTGGCTGGGGATTTAGCTCAACGGCATAAGCACCTGCCTTGCAAGTGTGTGGTCGTCAGTTCGATCCCCGGTACAAAAAAAAAAATCAAATATTCTCACGAAAACTTGTTGGTCTTTACCTTTAATTAGTTTCTGAAACATTCAACCTCTTCATTCATTCTTTTCCTACCTGTCCTATTACTACTATTGGGATAAACCAAAATTCCTAGAGTGATCTCATCTGTTCCTAAAACATTAATAGGTATCCATGTGCTGATTTTTTCCAGAACTTTATCTCTTCCTACTGCTGAGTGTCAGAATTCACATAGTAGCAGCCCATAAAACTTGTACAGACATCTTAAACCCTCCTGTCCAGAAGTGAACGCGTGCCCTCCCCTCAGGAGAAGGCAACCCAGGATGCTCCTCTTGTATCCGCAGAACAAAGAATGTGGATGGCATCATCATGGATGGCATCATCATGCCTTCCTGCCCGGCAGATACAGGAAGAACACCCTATCTACTCTCCCTGCTTCCCCGACTATTTCAGAAATATATCCCACCCCATCTCCTAATCCAGGGAGGCAAACCTTCTAGAGCTTTAGTGGTAACGATAGCTGGCTGTGCACGCACGCATAGGTTCCTCACCACTGTCTTAATCTGCCCCACTATCTGCATTCACACAATTACTACCTCCTGTCATCATTTCTCATCTGAATAACTGCAGCAACCTTCAGTTCATTTTTCTAACTCTTGAAGACAGCATGATAGCACCTCCACAACATCTGATCATAGTATTTCCCTACTTAGAATTCTCTTCCTTGCCTTTAGAATGGATAAATGCCTTTGAATGTAATATAAAAATTATCTGTGAGACCTTGAACAATTTTCTTAACCTCTCTGAGCCTCAGTTTCAGTAGTATATACTTCCTAGGTTATACTTACAATTAAATCAGGTGCAGGTAAAAGGATTGGCAAAGTTCCTGACACAAGGTAGGCATTTAGCAGACAGTAATTGTAGTTTTTTTTTCTAAGCTTGATTACTCTTTAATGACAAACCATTTTATTCAGAAAAGTATAAAGAGAATTAAGATCTGACATACAGATATACTAATCAGGGAGAAGTTATGTTTTAAGGAGACATGGCATTTATGGGCAGAAGACAATTAATTATGTATCTGATTGAAAGTTCAAAAGATTTTTAAAATAGTCATAGGGAGAGAACAAGGAAGCCACTTATTCTTGAGGAAGAAAGGGAGATACAAAAGGAAGCAGAATATGAAGAAAGTGTGGCCAAAGAATACCAACCAGCTGTTTCAGGGGAAACTCAAGGTGGCAATGACTTTACTGGGAAGAAAACTATTGAAACAGTCAAAGTGGCTGAGAGGATCATGGAGGCCATTGAGCTTTACCGAAAAGAAACTGCAAAAATGAAAGAACACAAAGCCTTTCTTACGGCTGCTGGAAAAGAGGTTCCTCTTCACATCAACCTCATCCTGATGGCTTATAGTAGTTATAGTCTTTACTAATTGTAGACCCTCAATTATCTCTCATGTGATCAACTCATATGAAAATATTCTTTGAAAACCTCTCCCAGAAAATGTGATTCCTGAGTGTTCTTGGGAACTGAAATGGAACTAAGATCCAACATTTTCTTCATAGAAGTGCCTTTGGCAATACTGGATTCTTGCCTCTGTGATTTCTTATTGCTCTTGGCTAATATTTCATAGTTTCTTCTCTTCTTTCTTCTCTGTGTCCTCTCTCCCAATAATTATTTTCAAGAGAAAAGACCATGCCTTATTTCCTATAATAGAGAGGAAAATGGAGAATTATCCATCATCTCCATCAAATCCCTCGCTCCCTCTATGAGAGCTGTTTAATGACCTGTTTGCTCAACCAGTTCTTCAAACAAAATGGCATTAGTTATGAAATTAATTTACTTTTGTCGATTCAATTTAGTCACCTGATTTCCTTTTAAGATACCTCAAAGATAATTCTAGAAACAATAATAATGATATACCTCACTTCATCTCATTGCTTTCTTGGTTGTTATTTTATTTGATTCATCTGTCATAGGCGGTAGGCAGAGCAAGAGACAAAGCCATGTCAGAAGTCATAGAGCCAATGGCACAGCTGGGCAGTTCCTGTGCTTTTAAAACAGAGCTGTTCAATACATAACTAGATATGCAATACTAATCAGAACTTTTCTTTAAAATGTCTGCTTTTCCCCAAATGCATAAAGACTCTGGAAAGCAAGCGCTAGTTTTCCATTCCTAGTAACTCTAAAGACCATACTATATTCTTATGTGGGAAAAAATTTATTTCTTCACTTTGAACATAGCTTGTGATGTGAAATGGATTTACTGGGATGAAACTATTAAAGTTTCTAGGGTCCAGAAATTTTTCAGAAGCTACCCATCTAATACTACTTTGAGAAAAGTCAGGAAGGATATAAGAGTAATAGGGGCATAAATTAGGATTAAACTTCCAGCATTATGAAGGCCTTCTTTACCATATCAACAACTCCCCTAACTTCTTTAATCACACAAAAAATGATTTTGAGAGGAAAATATTGAGACTGTCATGGCAATTTTAAAGGCAAAGCAATTGAAAAAGGAAAAGAACTGTTTCAAGACTTAACGGGAACAAATTTTGACAAATGCCTAACAGAACAAATAATACCAAGTAAAAAGTTGCTATTGTCACATTAGTACTTTCCAATGTTCCCTGACAATGAGAACCATCTGGTGGTATTTGTAAAATATAATATCATGGGCCTATACTAATCTCCAGGTAAGGAGCCAAAGGAGCTCTGTGTTTACAGTTGTATTTTAAACAATGAGAAAATATGGAAAGCTATTCATACTAGGTTGTTTGGGCTGTTTTAATCATTTTCTATCAATACGAAAATTTTTGGCTGAGGGGTCTGGAAGTCGGGCAATCCTGGCCTCTCCCCTCTTCCTTTACACTTGAGTCTCCTGACTATAAATATAGGAAGAATCTTCATATTATTTCAATAAAAGCAGAGAAAATTAATCTGTCTTGGTGACTGTCTTTGTATTGAATAAAAGGACTTTAAATGGGAAAATGTATTTTTTAATCCCCAGTTCATCTCTACTGCATTTATTTTTTCTTTTTAAAAAAATTTATTTGAAAAATGATAAAACCAAGGAAAATAAAACAGAAGAAATCCAATAAAAAATAAACCAGCAAAAGTGATATAGGACTTCAAAACCTTGTGAAACCAACAATAGTTACCTTAATGCCTTTTGTTGTCTTCAAAATAGCCGCAGATAATTTTGGACATAGTAAAAATTGAACAGATCAGAATAAAATAGAAAGAATAAAGCCAAAATAGAGAATGCAATAAAAGACTCCAAAACAGGCCACTAGTAAATCAAAAATGGCTATCATAATATGTCTTGTTATCGTTCAAATAGCTGCTCATGCCATCAGATTTAACATAAACAAAACAAAAGAGAGTAAAACTCAATTCAACAAAACAATAAAGATGATATGGTTTCTCTGTCGGGATGGCTTCCTGGAGAGGCCTGGATCTCTCCCCTGCAGTCCGGAATGGCGCTGACTCCGGGAGAGAGGCTTGGTGTCGCGGCCCCGCTCTGGCAGCAGCTGCCATTCCAGGCAGGGATCACCTCCTGGGGAGGTGCCTGGTTCTCGCCCCCCACAGTCCTCAAATGGCCTCTCTGCTACATTTGTAAGTCATCGATATTTAATATAATCAACCTAGTTTTCCATTTGCTTACACATTTGGGAAAACCCTCTAGACAAAACAATATATTAAAGCTGATTAGTATGAATCAAAGATGTATAGAATAAAATATCAGTATTTTAATGATGAGCTAACATAACAATATTGATATTTTGAAAGAAAAGAGTCATCTATAAATTACCGCCCCATTTCATTTTTGTAATTCTCCTCTTAGTCATTTGCATGACAGCCCTCATGTGTACATGTGCATTATACAGATTTCCCAGTGCTTTCTTTTTTGGTCTGTACCCTTCTAAACTAATAATAAAGAGAACTTTTATAATGAGACTCCAAGCAAGGACAGGGGCAGAGACATTTTTATAACATTGTAAAACTGATCCCTTTTACAATAAAAAAAAATCTATAGAATATATTGAAAAGTTTTCTGGACTGGAGATGTAATTCAGTGGTAGAATGCTTCCCTAGCATGCACACGGCTCCGGGTTCAATACCCAGTGCCACAAAAAAGGATGGATGGATGGATGGAAGGAGAAAAAGAAAAGGAAAGAAAAGGGGTTGGTTTCATATATGCTAATCCCCCCCGCCAAAAAAAAGGAAGGTACCAGAGTTAGAAATGTCTGAGAGGAAAAGAATGAAATAGTTTATCATAGAGGGCAGAGGCTTCCCAGTAAGAGAAAGGGGACAAAAGCTGGGAAGGAAAATCTGCTATATACGAAGCACCAATTAAAGTGAGCAAAATCAAATAGAGAAGGTGTCACTAGTAGTGTTTTCTTTGGGGGAGGGGGTAGAAAGAGGCTGATGACTCCATGTATATCACAATAAGCATTTGAGCCCAACTAAAGCCTGCACTGAACAGCCTTCTAGAATCCATATGTGACCTCTGAGCCAAAAGTTACTCTTTCAAAATAGTCTTAGATATGAAAGATGTGGAAGACAGAGTTTCATATGTACATGCTTTTCCATCATTTACATCATGTTGAACTAGTCATACGACCTAGGGCAATTTACTTGGCCTTTGTATTTCTTCATCTGGCAAGTAGAAGTGATAGTTTTACTAACCACAAGTGGTGGAAATGAGATCATCCATGTAAAGCACTTCAAAAAGTGTCTGGCACAGAGTAAGCACTCCATAAATGTTACCTGCTTTTTATTATTTTATATGATGGTGAATTATGCTGAGAGGCAAAACAGAAAAACTCCCTGCTGGGATCTCATGGCTTGTTAGTAGCACTATGGATGGGAGGCTTGCAACGTGAATTTTCATGCTCTAGAAAGCAACTCACTGATGCAAAGGCCAGAGGACTCTGCATCAGCAAGTTCTAGGACTCTGCTCCTCATTTCCTGTTCCTCTTCAGCACCCCCAGGCTTTGCAGCCCCCTCTGTTCCACTAAGGCTCCAGGACCAATGGGCCCAAGGCAAGCCCAGGACTACCAGCCAAACCTTCCCATGTGACCTTCTTCTTTAATCACTGACTCTAGAACCAGAAGGTCTTCTTAATACAACAGTCTCCAACCTTATGCTTGCTTCTCCAAATCCACTTTCTGTGCTCCAAGAAAAGATAGAAGAGTTTTTATAGTTGTTCAGAGACATAAAATGTGTATCTATCTGGAAAGTGGAGGTTGGGCCATGGGAAACTTCTATCCAGATGCCATTTTTACGAAGGAAGTCTACAATTACAGTAATGGATTAAAATAAAAAGCTTTTTGACTCATGGGTGAATTATCTACCTCCTCATTGTGCAAAATTAAAGTCCAAAACTTACCAAATTATAAGTGAGACTGTATTCTCTGCAAAAATTAAATACGTATTAGAACAAAGACCTACTGCTTCTGGGAATGGGCTAGACAGGAGCCCAAGCCAGGCATGCTGAGTTACAGGAATGCATGAGAAAAATACCACGCTAAAGATCGGTGATGGCAGGCGCAAAGGGCAGGCTACCAGGGATGTTCCCTTGAGGTCATTGGAAAGGTTTTGAAAGCAGTAACATAGAAGCAACATCAAGTTTGCCAACAAGGCAGTTGGGATAGCAGATAAATCAGCGAAATTAGATTCAGTATTGTTCTCAAATAATTTTTCTATAGCTTGGGTCTATTATACCTCCTTCAAATGTGGCAGTATCCATTCTGAGTTTCTTAAAGGCACCACTCATCTGAGACACATGTCCTTTGTAGAGTACTTCAAACATACAGGTTGTTTTATGGGATTGCTACCAGCAGTACAGGGTGGCTCTGACTGATCAGAAATCATTCAAAGTCTGTTTGCTTGTCACAACGATCTACTTCATTGCTGCGGGAAAGGGGTTCGGCATTCTTAATTTCAATGCTATAGAGTTTACATTTGGTTTTTGGTAATCAAAAAAAAACCATTCCACTCTAAAAACTTATCTTCTGCTGATTTCTCTAACATTCCAGTTGCTGTCAATGTTCCTTATGGTTTTTAAGCCTGTTTAAAAACAAGAGCAATATAATGCAAGTACTGGTTAGAGGGAACTTATTGTCAGACATTCTCCTGAAGAAACCAAGGAAGTAGAAGCAGCAGAGAAAACCAGAACAGACATGGGCTTCTCAGTGTGACAGACCTGGGTTCAAATCCCAACTCTATCATCTTAATTATCTTTCCATCTGCAGATGAGATAATGTTCTTGTAATGGCTGCTTGAGGATTCAAGGTAATGTATGAAAATGTCTTATTCATATTAACGGTGCATGGTAAGTGGTAGTTATTTTGACCAGGAATTAAATTCTCATGACCCTGACAGTCAGGTGAATCACTGTGTAAATGTAGAGGTTCCTTGTGTTATAGCAGAATTCCACATGGAGGGGAGGAACCAAGGGATATAAAAGGAGCACGGAGCAAAGGCATTGCAAGTCAGAAACATGATCTTTAAATGTGCCTCATTATAATTGCTCTGAAAACTATTCTAAAGATGTTTCATATTGCTTATGGAAAAATTAAATGGTTTTTTTAAAAGGCCTTTCTTTTCTTGACAGAAGGAACTTAAAATGTCTACATTTACCTCTTCTGTCATAGAGAGGAAAAGACTAAAACTTGCTTTTGTCTTAAAAATACATAATGTTTAAAATAGTTCATTATTAAGTAGACATTATTGACTTCTAAAAAATGAGCCCTGCAGGGTTAATAGTCCAGAAGTATGCTTATGGCCTGTACTGTAGAGAGGATGGTTGTAAATACATTTGTATCTAAAATCCCAAATGTCCTGTTGTCATGGAAATAGATTCCCTAAGCATCATATGTTAGGTGTGTTTGCATTCTGTGCAGAGGTTTCCTTGAGGTCACGATTGCCAATTCCATGTAGAAAGAGGCATATTAGTCAGGACTGAGACATAACATAAGCATCCAGCATAATTATTACACTAACTTGAATTGGGATGTAGTTTAAAAGAGGTATTAATGCCTATAAGATGATACAAAGAGAAGGATAAGCATGAAATCAAACAATAAGAGGGACTTAGGCATGAAATGCCACATGAGAAGACTGTATGCTTTCTCTCTGTACTTTCTTAATGCTGAAAACAGGGTCTCTAGTCAGGAATCTTGGTTGCAATCCAGAGAAACCCACCTAGCTAACTGGAGCAGAAAGAGTTTACAGATGTTGCATGTTAGGGCCTGTGATTCAGCTCAAGTTCTACCCGAAAGCATTCAAGCTAGTACACAGTCACACAGGTAAATAAGGAATTAAAATGCAGCAGTTTGTATACAATAACATATGGACAAATTAGTACAGAAATTAGAAAGCGATGTGTCCTGTGAAGATCGGGATGTGATTATGTTAGAAAAAGTTTCCAAGCGCTGGGGATGTGGCTCAGTGGTAGAGTTCTTACCTTGCCTGCATAAGGCCTGAGTTGCTATCCCCAGCACCGGGCATGCATGCACACACGCACGCACACACACACACACACACACACACACACACACACACATGTTTCCAAGAGGTCACAATGCCTGAAAAGGTATTCAAAAGACTAAAAGACAGTCCCAGGCAGATAGAAAAGTTGGAGAAAAGTATGAGTATCACAGGCAAAGACAGCAAGGATGGACCCATTTGGTGTAAGATGGACCTCCAAGGATGTTTAACATAATGGAAATCTAGAGGAAAGCAAGGAAGAAATGAGACTAAAGGAGAGAGGAAGGCCAATTGATAGTGGGTCTGTTATAAAGTGGGCAAACAACAAAAGGAATTCAAACAGGGAACTGGGAGGATCTGAAAGCAGCTGGGAGGTTAGATTTGAGAAGTTCAAATAGGAGCCAAGTAAAAGATAGATATTAGGGTATAGGAAGAACTTTTTCAAGTGGGAAGGGGAAACGAGATGAGGCACTGGGGAGAGAAGGAAGGGAAATGGAATTTTAAAGAAAAAAAGAATTGAAGGAAAAAATGCAAATAGAGCTTTTGCGAATGGAAAGGAGGAGTCAGGCTGGAGAAAGGAGATGGGAAAGGGGACAAAAAAAGGGTTGACCAGTTTACCCTTGCATCACTTGGGCAGCCCGTCTGTTAACATACTGACTATCCAAGCGTCCCTCAGGGCAGGTACCATTTTGACCAGTTGATTCTTATTTGCATGTGATATACTCATTTATCTGCTTATTTTATATCAACTATTTTTTGCATACTTTATTTAGAACATTGTATTCATCTTTGATGTTTCTAGTGAAATCTAATAGGAAGTTCTGGTTATTTTCTGTTACTAATTCGTGTTTCAGAAAAATGACCCATAATTTTGAGTTACAGTCTATTAAAAACTCTTATCATCAGAACATTAGAAAAAATTGTCACGCTTCTCCAACACTCAGTGATGTTCTTTTATAACACCAATGGACATGATTGGGATTCTGAGACTGAATAGGAAGGAAGTGCCAAAAGAAAAAACTGTAAAAAGGAGAAATGTTAGTGTATCAGGAAAACTCAGTTATGAAAGAGAAAAAACACTTCCCTTATTGTCAACTACTCATAATCCAGAAGAAAGGAAGAAGAAGTGAAACTTAGAAAATTCCAATAGTGGTCAATGATTATAATAATTCTATGGGTGGTGCTGACAGAGTTGCCCAACCTCTAACAAGCAAAGATCAAAAAGTGAGGGAAAAAATATTTTTATAAAATATTTGTGGACCTTCTTGACCAAACAAAATGGGATTCCTTTGCTATTGACTCAAAACAAGGGGATTCAAAAAATCTTTTAAGATTTGGTCAAAGAGACCAGATGTTATGATTGATGCACTGTGTCAACTTGAAAAGTTTAGAAGTTTAACTTAAGGACTCAGCAGGGAGCCGGGGTCTTTGCTTTGTAAATGATGGGTTCTGCCCATGTGAAAGAGCTGCCAGGCTCAGGTTGGCACCTGCCCAACATGCAAGGGAACGTGCATCCCTTCAACACTGACTTCCGCCTTCTTCCAAACCCCAAAACTGAACTCCCTACTTTTCACAGGCGCCAACATTCCCCCAGTCAGCCGTCAAAATTTAACTCGGCCCACTCCTTCAAACCCCACCCTCTATCAAATGGAATAAAAGCTCAGGGTGTCTTTGTTTGCCCCAAGGGGATCTTGCACTCTACCGCAGCCTTCCCCTGACACAGTAAAAACCTTTCTTTTTTCCTTTCTTTGCTCTTACTTTTCTACCACGCTAAGTAAAAACCTATCAGTAAACATCCCGAACCTGTGCAAGTGGAGGGCACCAAGATAGTGTGATTGCTACACTGCAGGTTGAGGGGTATTTGCTTACAGTACAAGGGAGGAGAAGAGGCTTGTTCCCCCACTTCTGCTCTTGTTGCTTTGCTGTGTTCTGCCATCTGGAAGTAGTGCCTCTGTGCCATCCATGCCAACCTGCCTTGGAGCCAGCTGACTATGGACTGAAACCTCCATACACTGTAAGTTAAATAATCTTTTCCTTCTTTAATTTGGGGTGTCAGTTGTTTGGTCTCATCAACAAGAGAAAAGTAACCAACATGCCAGATAATTAAAAATATAAGATAACGAAATGCCAACCTGTACATCCATCATCAGTGTTTTCACCATTATGTTTACTGGGTAGACATTTTATTGAAATTATACCACCCACAGAGAAAAGGAAAGGCCAACATAACAGTGCAATGTATCTCATTCAAAGAAAGACAATAATGGAGAAAGAATTTGGAAAGAGCCTGGATAATACTGTGGTCCAGATTATAACACTGGATTGTGTATTGAATACCACACATGAAAGTATTACTGAATAAATCTGATAAAAATTTATAAAATTGTTACTTTGATGTTTCCTGTTATCATAAAAATTAATGAAAAAATATGCATTTTTGATCATCTGGTATTTAAATAATTGGACCAGTAACTGATTGAGATGTGTTATATACATGTGCAAATTCCCTATAATCAATATAATCATTTTGCACTATAAACATGTACTAAGAAAGAATAAATAATATTAAAAAATTAGGTTATTTTTTAAAAATGGTATACAAAGAGAGCTTTAAGGCAGCACCACACATGAAAGATCATAAGCCCCTAAGGGTTGGTGGAGATAGGAAGATGCTGTATCTTAGAAATATCAAGAAAGCAAAGTTGAAAACAATCCAATGAGACAAAACAGTCTATGAGTTAACTTCATGTGCTGCCAGCAAAAGGGATCCATCAGAATCAGAGACGTAAAAAGAGAACAAGAGGATCACATGTCCTAAGATCAACAGAGGAGACAACTTCAAATGCAGATGATGTCAACAGCATGAAGTACAATGGAAAGGTGAAACGTATGAATGACAGAAATGTTTGTCTAGGTTTGATATTTTCAAAGCCTTTAAATTTGAAACAAATAGACTAAACAAATGGTAGAAGTGACCCTAAAAAGGGAAATACACCTTGGGAAAAGCACACATCAGAAGAGGGCACCGGGAAGGCCCAGCTCACTGAACACCTTCACTGTAGATGCAGGAAAGATGAATAGGGATGATCTTCTGCCTGCTGCTATGCCACTCACATATACGTTCTGCCTTCTTCTGGTGATAGCAGCTTCCTTTCTTTCCAGAGACCAGCCCTCCAGCGCTCAGAGTCTACTTGTTCTAGGATGCACATTTCTGAATCCTGATACAGACACACTGACTCAGGCCTCGCCAATCACAGGTTCCATTCCTTAAACTACAGCAAGTGTCTCAGTGATGAGCCCACAATCAAGGAGACACAGTCCTTTGGGTTTGTTTCATTTTTTTAAGTTGTGGTGTGAGTTTGTTTTCGTTTTAAAGCTCTGGTGTTTCTTTCCTTTGGGATTACCAAGGCACATTCTCTTTCTCTTGAGAATACTTATGCAATGTAAACCTGGAAAGGCTGGGCATCAGACTCAAAAGATCTGCCCAGGAATAAAACCAACACAGAAAAGCAGAAGTGAGAGATGGAAAAGAGGATAGAGAGAGGAAGATTAATTCTAATGGTGTCATTTAAGCACCTTAAATACAGTACTTTTTAGTAATAGAGCCAATAAATCCTCTTTGTTTTAATTTAATCCATATAACATTGAGTTTTCTCTTTTCCAACTAAAAGAATTGTACTAGAAACTGCTGGTGGAAAAAGTGTGAGAAGTAAACATGTTCCATTGCAGCCTTGCCTGGGGCCAGTTCGGACCACACACCTGCAAGTTTGCCTCACTCCCTCCTCACTCAGCGCTGGGTAGTGTGCACCACATCATCCAGTCCCGCTGGATCTGACCAGTGAGATTGTGGCAGGAGGGATGTTGCAGCATCAGCCCCAAACCACATCTGCAGTTTCTAATGGCTTGAGATTTCGGTGAACTGAAGAACACAGTTATTATCTAATTTCTAGAATTCTTAGAGGGAAGACCCTTCAGTGATTCTGTCCTGCAGAAACTCCAGCAGAGGAAACACCATTTTCTTCCAGAAAAAGCCAAAATCGGAAGTATAATTATCACAACAGATGGAATCCCAAACTCTGCCTTCCTTCGTTTCTAGCAGAGGTTAGGAGCTGTGCTCAACTCCAAGGGCACTGAACACTCTGTGGGGTGAGCAGCAGGTCCTGCAGTTAGACCTGCTCAACCTCCACAGCTATGTGCAGTGGCCCTGGCAGATACTAATCAGTGAGAAGATTAGCATCCATGGACCTTACTGTACCGACTTTGCCTCTGTGTCAACTCCAGAGGAGGGAAAGAGAGACAGAAACTGCAGACGCTCAGAAAGCAAGAACCTGTAGAATTTCAGCTTTTCAGAAATGTGCCATCATGCAAATCCATTCTGTCCTGAGAGTTCTCTGTGAACATGGAGAAGGGTTCAGGGGAAAGGTTAACTCAGTATCCGCTTAGATCCAAGCTACAACCTCTTTCCCAAGGAGACAAATTTGGCCAAACATTTCATAAAACATCTATTCTTCCAGAAAGCACCTGGGCTTTTGGCAATGGTGTTACTGAGCCTGTTTACATATAACAGAACAAAAATAGGCAGAATTTAAATGAAGAGAAAGACAGACTCTGAATCTGGGATCTTAATTAAACTTGCAGGATTCTACTGTGTCCCTTTTTCTTGCAGATATGGGACAAAGTAGAAAGAGCTCATACAGCTTCTTTATATGTAAGTTCAGATAAGAATTGCCCCCAAACTTTTCAAGGCTTGACACAGAGTGCACTTCTTATGTTAGCAGTTTGTCAAAGGAGGGTTAGCCATAGTTATTTGCTGTTTATCATGAGCAGCACGAGGAAGTACAGAGAGATTGTCTCTAATTACCCAAAGCAGAGTAAGGTTGCGAAGACCAAGCAATCAACCTTAAAACCAATTAGATGCACTCTGGTAACAGTGCTGTGCTTTTTTTTCTCCACTCAGAAAAACCAAAAATCAATTTTTTGTGGTTTTGTGAAGCTGAAAACATTAACAAATCATTTTCTTCCTGATTGTAACAACCATAGGCAATCTATTTGTACTCAGAGATATAATTTGATTGGAGAACTTTTATACCTATTGAGAACCTCTACTTATAGTTAATGATCGCCTCACATTACTTTTGTTTTGTTTTGTTTTTCCGGGTGGGGGGCGGTTGCTTTTGGTATTAGGAATCAAACACAAGACCTTGCACTTGCCAGCAGGTACTTACACCATTGAGTGAAATCCCTGGCCCTCTTCACATTATTTATATTTTTTCTGAGCAACAGAAACTTACTGAGAACCTCTACATATAGTTAATGATCTCTTCACATTACTTATATTTTTTCTGAGCAACAGAATTTGCAGATTCCATAATTTAATCCTTAGAAATCTGTACTGCATTTCCAAAGAGGCCCTGTTCCAACATGAGAACTGCATTAACAGCTGGCAGAAGACCACCATGTCTTCTCTCAGTTCCACTTCCTAGGATGGTTGTCTCCACCCACCATTATGCTGGTTGATGTCTCTGCAAGTAAAATAAACACCTTTTACCTCCTCTTAGAATTCCAGAGCTGAGAGGCTAGGTGATCATAACAGAACAGCTGCCACTTACTGTGTATCTAAGAGCACTTTATGGAAACTACTTTTAACTCTGAGAATAACCCAGCAAAAGTGGTAATACAAATCCCAGAATTTTTAGATGTTGAGGCTGAAGTATTTTGTGGAGCTGAGGATCAAACCCAGAGGCTCATACAATGCCAGGTCATAGCTCTACCACTGAGCCACATCCCTGGCCATGAGGCTGAGACTTAAACGTCCATCTATCTAAGCTGAGATCCTGGGATCTTCAGGGGCTTGCTCACCAGGTCAGCTCAAGCAGTATAAGCTCATGGAAAACTGAATCAATTTGACATCATCCTAAATCTGAGTTTTAAAATATTAAGAGCTTAGATAAATAAGTACCTTCCAATAAAATTAAAATTAAATCATACTTTTAATAGTATCTCAAACTGCACATGGCGGCGCATGCCTATAACCCCAGCACTCCAGCAGACTGAGGCTGAAAGATGAGACTTGAGCAACTTAGGGACTTGGTGAGACCTAGCTCAAAAAAAAATTTTTTTAAAGGGCTGGAGATGTACCTCAATGTAAAGGCTCTGGGTTAATCTTCAGTATTGGAAAACACAACAAAACAAATCTCAATTGATTTTTATTTTCACATAAAAGGCAAGGTCAAAAATCACATAATTAATTTTCTATTTTTGAAAGAAAGAATGTTTACCAGTGTCATCTAACACTTGTGCTTAAAACATAGGAAAACAGAAATCTAATGAAAGCGATTCATGGATTTGTAAAGAATTTAGCAATTGGGTGGTCAGCAGCTTCCCTAACACTGAACTGTTTTGTGTTTGTGCATAACTGCAGTAGGTAGGCGATGAGAGAAGGGAAATTCATAATTTTACAGCACCTTGATGAGGTAGGTGACACACAGAGTTACGATTGATGTACAAGAGGATAAGAAAGATTTAAAGTCATGTCAACTATTGGAAGCGATGACTATTTCTGATTGGAATCCAAAACAAGAACTGGCTAAAATATAGGCACACGTTCTGAATTCCAACACTCACATTTAGTACTGTGGCCTTCAGTAGCATCCAGACAGTCAATACTCCCATCAGAAATTGTTCCCTCCATCCCCCTATAAAGGAAGAAGGCCTTAATGTATAAAGGATTTGCTTTGTTTTATCATCTGCAGGGCCCTGCAGTTCACAGCAGCTGGAGCCAATCCCAGCAGCCTGCCGGGGAAGGGAGATGCTGTGTATTTCATTTTTATAGACCAACTGGCTTCTCAATAATTCATCATCTGTGCAATGAAGAAAAGTAACAATAAAATGTAATTGTAAATCTCCATCTTCCTGCAGCAAGGGAAGAACTAAAGAAAGCTAAAAAGGAAATGACACCACAGTTTTGTGACCTAAAAATGTGTTTTCCCAAATTAAATGCAGTGCCGGTCTCTTGGACTAACTATCCCTGAAGGTGTTGAATTTGAAACGCAGGGACGTGGGGAGGGGAGGGCTGCAGATAGGCTGAGCACATCTGGACAGCTATTGAATGACATCTTTCTGGCACTGAGTCTTTGATAACAGTCCCCCGCGGAAACATTTTATCTGCTGCTATTTCCTGCCAACACACAGAACTCTATCAGTTTAACATGTTTGAACCCCTCATCCCAGAAAGGATTCTACAGTGATGAAAACTAACACACGCACATAATGAGGGGGATGAGAGTCATGTTACCGAAGCCCATAAAAAATAAAACTTTGAAAAGTGCCCCCTCCTTTTTTCCAGAGAAATAAAACTTACCATTGAATACATTTCACCAGAATCTATTTCTGAAGTTGTTTCCATTTTCCCATATGTGTGGCGTTTGTTTTGCCTCAACAAGATGTTTTTATTCTAGGATTTTTTTTTTCCTTTTTCCCCAAAACTCGGTGACATTAGATTCTCTAGACACATCCCTATCAGTTACCATCAAAGGTCAGGGGAGCTCTGCCCTCCAAACAGGCTTCATATAGTCCCCACGAATGCAGAAACACATAAGAACTCCAGCCTGGGCTGAATAACTAAGTTGAAGATTGACTCTCCGTCCCATCTTGTCAGTGTCCCAAGTCAAGCCCGTGGATACTGGTGCCTGCTACCATATTCATAGAATCACAACAGACAACACTGATGTAGGGTTACTGTGTACTACATACTCTCCTGAGCACTTTGCTTCATGAAACCCTTCCCTGGACGGTAGTTGATTTTATCCTGTTTTGCAGATTAGGAAAATTGAGGCACAGAGAGCTTGAGTAACTTTACCAAAAACACACTTCTAACTAAATAATGGAACGATTTATTTCTGTAACAACTGTAAGGGTACAGATGATTTTCCTTTATTTTAGATAAGGACTGTGGTAAGTCAAGTGACTAACCTGAATTCATGCAATTAGTAAGTAGTAGGTAGATTCAGTGTTTTTCTCCTTGTCTTTCTGCAGGCCAGAAGACAGCCTTTAAATCATTTATAAAATGTACTTTATTTTTTTCTAAAAGGGGACAAAGACTTATTCATCTAACCAGAAAATAAAGGACTTAGAAATGAAAATCTCCTAGAAAATAAAATATTCTTTAGGTGTTTTGTTCTCCCCATATGTGAAAGATCAATACAGAAGACTAATGTGCTTGATTGCTTCAAGCTTTGATGGCAGGAACAAACAAGTCAGAAGGCTCTTACACACTCAGCACCTGTAACACTGAAAAGCAGCCGAAAATATCTATTGGATGTGCTGTAAAGAACCAAGAATTCCAGCTTACTTTACTTAAATTCAGTTAGGAGGGAGATATAAATGAACCACTTACCCTGACAAATACAGGAGTAGAAGCTGCTTTCTGAAATGCCATGCTATTCATTTTTTAAAATGCATTCATTTTTTTATAAGGACATTTGCAGTGATTTCAAGGGCTTATAGTCTTAGGAAACAAAATGTTTTTGGCAGAATGAATTTGAAGGCTTTGATCTAGAATTAAACCAGGACTTAAAGAATTTGTTCTTGGCAGTTCTTTGTGCCATAGCCAAATATGAATGTCAACCCCTTCCCCCTGCCCAGCTTCCTACCTCTCCCGCTCCTGGTGTGTGGTTGGATTTAGATACTTCCCCTGGGAGGTTCACATCAAACCCACTTCTCAGATATCCACAGCGCCTCCATGTGAACTTCAGTGTGCTTCTTGAAAAGATTCCTTTCCTCCCTAGAAAGAACACTAGGGTATGTTTTTCAAAGGGAAGAGGCGTGAACTGGAAAAGTGGAAGAGATTGCGGAGTATCTCCCAATACCCAATTCACCCTTTCTATGCTTTTGTAATGCAACTCCCCTCCCCATCTAGGGATTTCACAGCCCAGCATTCCTTTCTCCTTGCCACGGCCATGTGACTGAGTACTTGTCAAGGATGTGAACAGGAGTGAGACTTCCAACTTCTTAAAACTTCACTTCTCCATAGCTGGCTACTTTGGCTACTTCCCTCTGCTCTTATTTTTCCGTTTCCATTAATGCAAGTAAGTCAGCATCAAGTATGTGGAGGTAGGTAAAATTCCAGGGAATGGCTGAACAGCAAATCAGAAGGAACGTGAGCCCCTGAATGTTCTCCTGAAACAAAATTGCTTACAAGCCCTGAACCACCTGCTTATCATTAAGAGGGAAAAACGTTACTCTTCTTGATCAAGCCTCTGTTATTTTCCTTTTTTAAAGTGGTCAAACCAATATCCCGGGGACAAGAAAGGAATGAAGACCAGCAAGATGACCCCACCAGAAGCGAGACAGAGACGCAGTCACACAATGCTCTTCTGAGCATCGATTTCTTCACCTATAAAGGATAACATCTCTTTTCACTGTTAAACATGTGTGTAATATGTTCTAATTTTTAAGCCATGATAGTTTTTTAAAATTAGAATTTTCTCACTTGAAACATCAAGTGTGTTTTCCTTCCCACATATCCAAGTAGCCGCCGAGCACAAAACGTCTTTATTATCTCTCCTTTTTATTCTCACAGCTTCTACAATTTGATTGCTCCTTGTCTAAAATTCTTACAAACATAAGTGTTTGATTTTTTTTCAGATACTAGAACATTTGAACACATGTAATACAGTCTCTTAAAGGTGGGACACAAGTCTAAACACAGAGTTTATTTATGATTCATATATACTTTATTGTTTTGTGGTTCTGAGAATTGAACCCAGGGCCTTACACATACTAGGTCCTCTACCTCTGAGTACCTCCCACCCCTCATGAGATTTTATATATTTTCAGTGAAACTAGGTTTTGATGGTGACCATCATATGAGGTTAGATATGAAATTTTTCACTGTGGCATCACGTGGGTGCTTAAAAGATTCAAATTTTGGAATATTTCAGATTTGTAGAATAAGGACACTCAACCTGTACTCTAAATCTGATCAGAGGTCACCAACATACTACCCACAGGCTGAATCCAGACAGAAGACATTTGTTTTTTAACTAATGACCAAAATAAAAGCTAGGAATCTTCAAATGCTATTTTCCAATTAGGGAAATCATGGATCCCTGGAAAAATGAACAGTTGCATGTCTGGATAGGAAATTTAAAAAGTTGAGCTGAGATATCTTGTCATACAAGACAGTAAAGAAGTTACCAAGTTAACAATGACTCTGGAGTAAAATGGAAACGGCTACCAAAGATCAAAAGGGGATGATTTAGTTATCAACAAGAATAAAAATAATGGATTAAAGAAATATCTGTATTAGCTCTTCTCCCATCACTGTGATAAAATACCCGACACCAGGAACTTAGAAAAGAAGCTTTTTTTGGTGCAAAGGTTCAGTCCATAAATGGTCAGTCAACTCCAAGGCCTAGTTTATGGTAGATGTAACAAAATTTCATCTTCATCACTAGAAAACATGTGCTGAATGACTAAGTGAGTGCCCAGAGTTGATCTGCTAAGCATATTGAATATGAACTGTTTTTAGCAGACACTGTTGATCATGTCACTTCCTCAGTATTTATGGGGCGCTGGAGCTGATGCAGACAGTCATGTCAGTGCCATAACCTTAGGAATACTGTACCAGCTAAAGAAACCAATAACCTGCTAAGAACTTTTAGAAAGCACAGCCACCAAATATGTTCTTTCATACAGTACTTGAGGTGGATAATGCTGTCATGATAGCTCACTCTCTTGTTGAGTCATTTCAGAATTTCTACCCTTTTTTTTGTACTGGGGATCAAACTCATGATCTTGCACTTGCCAGGCAGGCACTTGTGCCACTGAGCTAAATCCCCAGTGATTTCTACCATTCTTACAACTCACTCTTTCTTGGCTCTCATGTACTTATGCTATTCCCATCTGTTCATCTTTTTCAACCATAGCTGTGTTTTCTCTCAATACTCTTCCTGAGGAGCAAACTCCTTACACACATTCTTCTTGCTGGTCTATTAAGAGAACAAATACTTCATCATTACAGGAGACAAGTGACCTACTTAGATGTCTAGATACACTGACTAATGCAGTACAGGCAGTTCCCTGCTAAACAGTCAACTTACATATGACCCAGACACCTCCTATTGCGCTACCCCTGCAGGCTGCTGTTGCCATGGGAACCACTCAGCCAAAAAGTTGAGGGGGAAACCTGAAGGTTTTTGGAGCAACAGGTACTTTAGAATAAAATGGAAGAAAACAAGAGTAGTTTTTCTTCCTCAGCATATCCAAGGTTTGCTCAATGAATAGACTGCTGTGTTTACTGGGCTCCTCTTAGGGGGGAAAAAGGACTATTTCTAGGGAGGGTTTTTGCAGTAATACTCTTATGTGGGAGCTAATGTTTCACTAAAAGTATGAAAGATTCTTAATGTCGCATTGATATCAGAAGACAGTATATATCTGACTTCATCAATCGTAGTGGGTAGTCAGCATGTTGAGCAAAGAACATTCAGTTTTCAGTTCAATTCGCAGCCACCTAGTGTCTGTACGCTACCTGCCATTCACATGTGTAATACAACAAAGGAGCACCCTGCTGCTGCAGGGCCCTGCACGCCTGGTACAGACACTTGGATGCTGGCTATCTTAAAAGCTTTTGCCATGGAAACTAAGTGTGGAGCAGGAAAAAAGGTTATGACAAGATGGTTTTATAATTTTATGGACTAAAATAACTTTGGGGAACATATCTGAACCCATCATATAGTTACTCCAGGACAAACTAAAAGGACTAAAAATTTCAGAGAAAAAAAAATATGCCCAAGATTCAATAACAGATTGTTAGGGAACATTTTTACCCCCGAGTTTGTATGGATTCTAAAACTTTAATATTTTAAATCTCAAGTCAGAATACATCTGTACATAAGTTGATCTTGTTTTTAGTTCCATTAAAAAAATATGGAACACTTCACAAATTTGCATGTCATACTTGCACAGGGGCCAGGCTAATCTTCTCTGTATTATTTCAATTTTAGTATACGCGCTGCTGAAGCAAGCCCAGTAAGTTGATCATCTAAAGGAATATTTCCAAAGATGATGTGCTACTATGAAGAATAAGTAGCCACTTAGCACTTCTGAAATTTATTTGAAAACACTCTAACCCTCTCATATTATGGAAATAATTCATGATCATTAAAATACAAGAACATATAAAACTAGCCCCATTCCTACCCATTTCCTGAAGAGAGCTATGCATACACTTTCAGACATTATACTGATACATACGGAGATAGATTATATATATATATATATATATATATATATATATATATATATATAAACATACATTCACATACACATATACACACAACTATAATTTCATACCCAGAAAGGAGATTATATTATATCCACTATTTTGCTATTTTCTATCCATCATATAATTTCTAATGGAACTCTTCCCACACAACATATAATGTTTACTGCAATCTTTTTCAAGGTTACCTAGTAATTTATTATACTAGGTTGAATCATATTTAACCAGTCTTCTACTGGCAAATCCTGAGAGTCCTTTTAACATTCTAATCTCTTAACAATGTGGCAATGAATATATTTGTGCATACCTGCACATGTGTGAAAAAATTGTGGTTGGTAAATTTTCAGGTGTAGAGTTAATTATTGCATCACCAACTACCCTCATTAGAATTTTTGTCATCTGTATCAACCTGTTGAAGCCCTCAGGAGCATCCAGAAAGCACAGCCCACAAGGGCAGCCCCCAGCAAGTAGCCTTGGAAATTGACAAGATGGTACCCTTTGCTGCCACCTCAGCCATACCTTGCCTGTACAGCCTGCTCCAATATGACTTGCAGAAATTGATAGTACTTTATCGGCATTTCCTGAGCTCTGCATCATGTTGGAACTTGGGGCACTGGGAGAACAGGCAACCCGCTCGCCACCCTGGTAAACAGCTGGGGGCCTGCCAGTGTACAGGCACTGGAGGTCTGAGTATCTCTTGGGAGGATGAATGTATGCATTGTGGCAAGTAAGGGGGATTTCCTTCTACCATCTCTTTGAAGGCAAATATTTTTATCACTCTTTTGCTCAAGTTCTAATTAATGGTACTGCTCTATTCAATATTCTGTTTTTATAAGTTCGATATTTCCTTCCATTTTCTCTACCTGATTGAAAGAACAGCTAATGTGCACAGAATGGCATGCACTATTGTGCCTATTGCTGTTGTCCTGCTGTGGGGTTCTGTGCCAGTTTCACTGCGCTGCCTCGCATGGGTTTGTTCTGTCTTGTTCTGCTGTATTTTGCCTCCTTAAAAAACAAAGTAGATAACAAAGTAACAAAATACCTCCAAAAAACTCCCAATTTCACCAAAGCTGATCCAATAGGCATGGATGAGGAGAAACTCAAAAACAAAGTAACAGAATAATATAAGGTGATTAAAAAGTAAATAACAACAACAAAACAAGTCAGTAAGGCACTGAGCAAACAACAACAAAACAAGTCAGTAAGGCACTGAGCAACCTGAAACAGGATATAACTAAACAGATAATGGACTTAAAAAGTAAAAGGAAGAAAAGAAAGTGCTCTAAAGGATATGACTGCATTTATGTTTAAGTGTGTAGGATTGATGACCATGTTGCTAACTTTTTATTGGATCATTGACCAGAATTGTTTGCAGCCTCACTGAATGTCTTACTTTGTGTACTTTAATTTTGTAACTTGTCTAAGAAGACAATGTGTAATTTATCAACTAGTGACTTTTTATTGTTTATTTTTTTCTGAAATTCTGTATTGTTTCTATCCCTTTTTCTGTTTTGCTTTTTTTCTCTTTAATTAAAAAAAAAGAAAGAAAGAAATTGATAGTACTTCACACCTGCAGCCCAGCACTCCATGACCAGGGGTTTCAGCACAGCTGCTCCTCCTCCGAGAGCTGCACCCAGCTGACGTGTTATTCTACTATCTTGCAGCCTCCGCCACGAGACACCTGCAGATACCACCAACATTGAGTACAGATGAAGCTACATGGCCACTAAATAAAACCTCACACATGAAACCAAAGCCAAATGTAGCCTATCCAACAGACCCCCTGGGACATATCGTCAGGAATAAGAAGACTCAGTATGAAACTACCCTACCAACATAGAGGCACAAGAGGCATAGAAAGCCAAGGTGATATAATCTAGACCCGGGACAATCATGGTATTTCATATCTCTCATCAAAACCCTGACACACCCAAAGGAAAACACCTCTTAAATCTAGTCAGCATTCTCTGATATTTTACACATGGACACTGTGAAAGAGCCGTGCTTATTTTCTGGGGTATGTAAGGTGGGTGACACAAAGCTGAGGCACTCCCCTGGAGGAAGACCAGTCGAATAGAAGACAGTATGACCAACACAAAAAGAAGCATATCTAAAAGATGGTGAAGGGCTGCAGAAAATTCTGAAATAGTTTGAATTCTTAGAAATTATGTATTTACTCATTACATAAGGCAGTGCTGTCCCTTTAGGTATAGTATATTCCAAACTGTGTTCATCCTTTACCAAGGATTTCGGCTACAAACACAGAGCCACTGGTGTGTTTCCTGGTTTTCCTCCTTTCTAGCCATTCATTATTCTGGATGATTTTCCAGAGTTCAGACCCCTTTGTCTTAGATGATGGCCTCCCCAGGGCAGCCCCAGCACTAACGCTGGCCAGCATGCCTCAGATCCTCTTCTCTCCCTGGAGATGGCCAGGAGTAAATATTACCCTTCTAAATGCCATCTTACCTCTAAGGGTGCTAGTGTTACTTTACTAAAGCAAGGCTGTAAATTTGTCATTTTATATGCTTTTAAAGTGGGGGGATATGATTTATACAGGATAAAACTGTAAGGAAGGGATAAAAGTCAGAGAAAGACTTAGAGATTTCCTTAAAGCAGTTTTACAGAGAAGAGGAATTAATATCTGTGAAGTAGTAATATCCCACAAGTACTATCTCTCCAGTTTCTCTGACTTTGACATATCTACTATTTCTTGTTCCAGGGTTTGAAACTTTTAAGATAAATATCCAAGCTGTAAAGTTTCAGGTACTGTATTGAGGAAGTAGTGACATGCTGAGGTGGGCTGGGTAGTCTTGGATGTGGGCTCTGTAACACTGTTTGATTTGCATCATTTCGGGATTCTGCCAAGAGTGAAAAACAGCTCTGGGTGAGGTCTAGGACAGGATGACTGAAATGACGGACACATTAAGTAGCTGTGGTCACACTGTGAAGGTCAATCTTCCTCACACAGATTAGATGGAATCTTGATAGACTGTTTTCAACTTCTCGATTTATCAGAGAAATATATGAGAACTTTGTAACAGTCATGGAATGGTGGCTCACACCCAGCATGCTATGGTGATCAGATTTCAAATGCCATACTCTAATCTCTTGGGTGTGGATCAAAACTACTCATCCATAAGTTTTTGTCTTTAAAAACATGTAACAGGGCATGTTAAACAAAACTGTTTCTAGTCCCAAGTATTCTAGAACTTAGATTGAGAGGGAATATATATCAAATGTTTGGTATATTCAATATATATTCATTCAACAAATTAGGTGCTAGACATTCAGTTTTATGTAAAGACAAGTAATATCCATGTCCACTGAGAATATAATTTCAGAAGTAAAATAACAATGACTAATAGAATAAGTTTAATAAATTAATAAATATAATAGCAAATGCTGTTAAGCCCCTTGTGGAAACATACAAAGACCTAAGATGGGAAATAATGGAGTGGAGGAAGGCGAGTCCTTCATTACATTGTTCCTTTCCCTTTGTCCTTTACTACATTTTTCGGCATCCTCTCTCCTCTCTCCTCCTCTGGCTGCCTCCATTCTTCAGCAAAGTCTCTACCCTATGCATCCACACTCAGGCACACTCACTCATTCCTGTTCGCGTTATGATAACCCAAGACTTCACTTATTATGATGAAATTAGAAAGTCCTGATTCACAGAAAGTGCGCGCCGTGGGTTCTCCCTGCAGCCAACCAGGAGACCCGGCTACTGGGGCTGCAGCGTGATATCCCCCTTGAGTCTCCTTTGAAATCTCTGATTTTAAAAGCAAAGGGACATCCAATATTACTTGAAAGAAAGAATAGCTGACTTTATTTTTAATTATTTATTTTTGCTACCGGGGATCAAACTCACGATCTTGCACTTGCCAGGCAGGCACTTTTGCTGATGAGCTAAATCCTCGGCCCAAAAATCGCTGACTTTAAACATATAGAGAAAAACTTGGGAATAAGAAGTTGTCATATTTTAAAACAGGCATTTTCTGCATCACTGCCATTTACGCTTATTTTTCTCCGTAAAAGTTACTTTCAGTTTGCCATCCACTAAGACAGGGTGCAATTAAGTAAGCTCCATTCATAGCCCCACTTTTTAAATTTTTCTCTCTGAGACAGCATCTACCCAAGTCACTAAGTTGTGGAGGCTGGACTCAACCTTTGCATTCCTCCTAAGCTTCCCAGAGTTTAGGGAATTGACTGAGATTAGAAATAGTCTAACTCTAGTTCCCAAAACAGTTCTCATCAATGCAAAACAAATTAGATAAATCTTACCTTTGAACACACAGCCGAAGGGTGCTTCCTAAAATCCCTTAGGGAAAGCTCCAGGAACGCCAGCAATGCGGGGTCACACGAGCAACACACATCTCCACTGGGATGGGGGAGCATGAAGGGCAAGCTCTGGGTTTTGACCCAGTCCATCCCCTCCCAGATGTGTTTATTAACGAGTAGGGGCAGGTATTTTTTGATTTCCGGAGCTGCTTCCTTGTCTTAAATGAACTTGTCTTAAAAGAATCCCGCTGTACTCCTGCACCTCTGCCTCAAGGCACTTGTCTTAGTTTTTCATTTTGGCAAAACTTCAAGTACAGTCAAGGTAGTGAAAATTGCTCCAAAATACTATAGAACCTTATTAGATCTCTAAAGAGGGAGAAACAGTAGCAAGATTAACTCAGCCGAGGCAGGTTCTTCACAGAGAACCATTTTAGGACTCATCAGAGACAGGTGTAAGCAGATTTACTAGGCAGAGTTAGAAAGTAAGAAAAAATGGGGAAGGAATGTCATCTTGAGGAGATGAAGTGGGCACAGGTCTGATGAGGATCAGACCGATCTGTTAACAACAGGAATGTGACCAGCTTTTATGGATTTGTTGAGGTGGGATAGGGAGGGCCCTTGATGATCATTACTAAGTGCTAGTTTGTGAGGAAGCTCAGAAGGTCTCATCAACTGAGGAGCTATCTGGTTTTCATGAGGTGCTTTTGTTTGGGGCAGCCTCAGTTTTGCAGAGGCTCTGTTGGAATCCAACAGCTCTTTGGTTTAGTTTAGAGCCATAACTGGAGACTTCTGTGTGTCCACTGATAGCTGAATGTTCCTGTAAATCTTATTTTGATGTCCTCATCTTGAAGAGGAGTGGGATAGTTTATGTAGGTGTAGGAGTGAGTAATCAGCCCTGTTTTGACAGTTTTCAGACATACACTGCCAGAGCTGAGCAAGGGTCTGACCTGTAACTTCATGGTAATAAAGGAGACAGACACAAAATGAAGGTCAGTCTTTTTTCTGCTTTTAGCTTTCTGCTGGGTAAGTGCAGGCTCAAGTGAAGGAGTCTTTCTTAGCAGCTTTTTTCTTTTCTTTTTCAAAAGCAGTTTTTAAGTTCCTGATTGCCTCAGATGAAAACACAAATCATGGTTTTAATAAGTAACAGCTGTTGAGTTTGTCCTCCACCCCTATGGTAATCTGATTGTTGTTTATCTGGATTTATAAATTTACGTAAAAAAAACTGGAATACTATAGACCAAAATACCATTGGAGGTTACTGTTTCATAAGGTTTCAAATATACTTTATTTCTTCACTCTACAATATTTTAATGGATACACAATGCTTTTCCTTGGTATCAATTGTGGATTGATTTTAAAACAGTACAACGTTCTGCCAGTCAGCATGATCACTATTCTCTCCATTCCTTTGGGATGACTGCCAACAGGGAACCGGCTCCATTGGACTCCAGTCTGCTTTGCTGCACATGTCCAGACAGCAGTAGGCAAAGTGGCTCTGCTAGCAAATATAGCATTTCCAAGTCAGGTGTGTATTTTGGGTGGCTCTGCCTTAACATTGTTGGCTGAATATTTAGAACCTGGAGATAATTTAGTGCATGGAAAACATTGTGAAACTGAAGATAAAATACAGCAATTGCAGCTGCTGGTTTGGTACAAATTAGGTCCAAGTACTCTTGCAACAGACCTGTGTGGTAGTTGTTTCTACCAGTGTGGCAGGATTACTTGTGATTTTATTTTATTTTATGCTTTTCTATGTTCCTAAATTTATGGGGACAATAGAGCCCTTATTCTTAAGAACTTATTTAACACTTTTAAGTCTGTCAAAAGTTATTAATTACCTATTAATCTGAAAAGGACGTAACTGGAAAACAGTTTTGCCAACATAGAATGATTCTGCTTGAGAGTTGTAAGTGGTTTTCTGAAATCAACCCTGAGTGGGGATTGGTGTCACATGCCTATATTTCCAGCACTCAGGAGGCTGACACAGGAGAATTGCTGTGAGTTCAAGGCCAGCCTGGGCTACACAGTGAGTTCAAGTCCAGTCTAAACTATGTAGCAAGACCCTATCTCAAAGAAATCCAAAAATAAAACGAGAAGCATTCATTATCAAAATTTTCTTAGTAAAAAAATAAATGAACATCTTATTGCATCCATTACCACACCGCCTCCTGCCTGCATAACAGCTCCACTTAGATGTGTCAGAAATATCTCAAAGTGAAGCCAAACTGAAATCTTTGTCTTCCCTGTGCCACTTCTCTTCCCACAACTTCCTTAGTCTCTTCTAATAAGGGGCTACAATTTGTCAACTATTTTCTTTTCCCACTCTACATTCCAATTGTCAATGGATCCACATTTTTTCCATCTTGGGTCTTGAATACAGGTTCTCTCCATTCTTCTATCTTCATCTGTTTTGTGCTACAATAACAATACCTGAGACTGGATAACTTAATAAGAACAGAAATGTTTTACTTACAAATTTGGAGGCTAGGAAATCTAATATTAAAGCTCCAGCTTCTGACAAGGGGCTTTCTTGCTGTACAGTTGGGGCACCTGTGATGCAGGTACTCAGAGAGTTAACTCTTAAAAGCCCTCCTCTTACTGATAGTATCATATTGAAAAAACCTGGATTCATACCAAAGCGTCATCCTTTAAAAAACAAAGAGAACAGCTGGCATGTGGCACACAGCTGTAATCCCAGCACTTGGGAGACTGAGCAGGAGGATCATTATAAGTTCAAAACCAGCCTGGGCTACAAAGTGAGCTCAGGGTCAGCCTGAACTGCATAGCGAGACTCTCTCAAAAAGACAAACAAACAGAAGGTCCATAAGAAGTCCTAGTAAACTTTCATGTGACCTATACTTTCAACTATAACAACTTCAAATTGTTTGTAAGAAAACATAAAATTATCATAGAGCTTCCTTTGCCACTTCCAACCTATGAGTATAGAATGTTAGAGGAGAATTTAGATGCTATGTTGAAAAGAGGCAAACAAAGAAAAGTAAAATTCCATCAAAGACAGACAAAAATCACCCTCAGAAAAAAGCATTCTGCCAGAATGCTACAATATTAAAAATAACTCTGGGACTAGGTGTAGCACTAACCTCCATAATCCCAACATGGGATAGTGAATCAATCACAAACTCTAGATTCAGCCTGTATCACTGCACGAGGCTTTGGGGGGACATCTACACACAAACCATAACAACCACTAAGACCATTCATTAAACAACTGCCTTTTATTATGCTGTCTGACTTAAGCACTCATAAACTAGGAACAAATCCTTAGAAATATAATCAGACCACTTCTATACAAAGGTATATTAAAGAATATAAAAGGAAACTGAGAAGTTAAACATTCAGTACTCAATGATGAAGCAAAATCAAACTGTAACACAATATTGCAAAATTAACAAAAATATCCTTAAATATTTGGAGATACTGGATACCAACTAGAATCAAAAATTCAAAAAGAAATAATAGTCAAAATTAGAAAAAATTCAGTAAGACTTTAATTAATATAGGAAAGAAGTTTTTTTTTTTTTTTAAAAAGACATACACACTGGAAACAAAGTATATAAGCTACCTAAGACTATATTCAAACAAACATTTAATAAAGGACACAGAGGGGAACCAATGCCATGAGGGGGCCACAGGCAGATTGGAACAAATAGATCCCACCCCCTCCCCTTGAGTCAGACCCCAAGTGGGGAGAACAAAGCCCCACCAGCAAGCAAGCCCAGCCTGGGAACCAACACCATGTGTGGGCCGCTGCTGGACTAGAACAGACAGACCACAGCCCCTTCCCAGGCCAGGCTGGCAAACAAGAAGTACCAACTCCCTTTTCCTCCCCTGCCATAAACGACAGGTTTATCCAGAGAGACACGGGCTGTGATGAAACTATGGAGGTGAAATACAGTTGTATGCCTGGTGCTTTGGTGTTCCACTAACATTGCAGGTCTAGGACCAATGATCTGATCATAGGTTCAGAGGATACTGGTACACAGTGCGGCATTTAGGGGGGATCTCCTTCTGAGGGTTGTAGCCATTGTTGATTCCCTATGGACTTGTTTTGGAAGTCCTATATCATTTCCATTGTTTTGTTGGGTTGGGTTTTATTCTGTTTTGTTTTGTTTGATTATGTCAAATCCAATGGCAGGCACAACTATTTCAAAGATAGCAAGATATATTATGGTAGAAACTTTGGATTTACTATAGGCTAATTTTGAAGGCCTTTTTTGCATTAATTATTTTGTTTTTACTATTTCTATTCTATTCTGTTCTGTTTGACTTTTTTTAACATCTGAAGATAGCTAGCTATTCTGAAGACATCAAAAGTCTTTGTGATAACTATTGTTGATTTTGTAATGTTTTAAAATTCTGTATCTTTTACACTGGTTTGTTTTGATTGGTTTTATTCTGTTTTATCCTCTTTAAAAATAAAAAAATAACAAAGGACACAGAAAAGAAAAAACAAAAATCCACCCTCAGGAGAATAAAAACATAATTTTTTTCAAGTGATAAATGATTGAAATGAAAAGGTAGGGAAGGAAGATGCAACATAAAGATGACCTCAGACTTTAAAGACCAAAATAAAAGCAATGAAATAGAACTGTATTTCCAAACATAGGAAAAATCTTAAATCTATGAAATGAACTATCCCACCATATATGCATATGATCAAATATTTTTCTTGTGAAGAACACATTGCTATTAAGTCCCCTCAAAATACTCTCTCACTTTCAACACACTTATCTCATTCTTGCCACTTTCTGACGCTGCTCTGGAGCACCTCTTTGCTGTTGTTACTGTGCTATTGTGTCTGCTTGATGTCATCAAACATTCAAAATGTTTACCTTTCCTAGTCATTTTGACTTTGAGGAAGAGCCAAAAGTCAAATGGTGACAGATCTGATGAATAAGGTAGATGAGGACACACTGCAATATTTTTATTTGATAGAAATTGTAATAGAAGCATTGTGTGACACTGAGCTATGTCATGATGGAGAATGAAACCGTTTGCCCATTTCTTAGGCTGTTTCCACACATATCATTTCTTGAATGTCTTATAATACTCAGAATTTACTGTAGTGTTATTAGGTGTGAACTCAGCTTGTACAATTCCATCAAGACAACACACACACACACACACACACAAAATCAACATCCCTTGATATGGATCTTGATTGATGTGCTTTTTTTCACACCAGGAGAACTGGAATACTTTGCATTGAGAACTCTGAATATTGGTGTCAGGTTTATAACCACAGACCCAATTTTTGTCCCCTGAAATGACATTTCATAAGAAGCTGGAATTTCATTGGAATGCCAATGAAATTGACAAATGCTGTTGCTTTTGTTAGTGGGACAAATTTCTCTGCCCAATGTTCAAATCTGTTAAATGCTTTGAACAGGAATCATAGACATAATTTGTATAATTAGCACATGCTAATCAAAAATCAAACATAAAATATAGACTTGGACATAAATTCTAAGTAGATATGAATATGATTTATAACAATGTTTGTGTATGTGTTGTATAAACACACAAATGAAAAGAGAAAAATTGGTAGAGATGGTAAGGGTGAGAGACAGAGCTCCTGAGAACATACAAAAATGTGGCCAAGCTTTAAACATCAGCAAAACTGAATAAAATGCATTTTAGAGTTCTTTCTACTCTTCTCGCAACTATTCTGTAAGACTGAAATTATTTCAAAATAAAATGATAAAACAAAGAAGCCCTGAGTCCTGAGACTTGAGTCCTGAGTCCTACCACCTCTCATCACACCTGCTGCCATCTCTGGGGCTGTTGCCGACTTACTTCCCTTGCTTAGACCCTACAATCGCCTCCCAACTGGCCTTTGCTACTGCTATCCTTTTCCATACCGCAGCTAAAGTTGTATTTAAAATAACAAACCCAACCATGTTATTCTCATGCTCAAAACACGTTGGTGGCTTCCAATCGCACCAAGAATCTACCTCTTTATCAAAAGCCTCTGTGCCATTAAGCCCCTGTCCACATTTCTAACCTCAGCTGCCGCCACTACCCAGCATGTTTACTCTCTCTAACCACGTTATCTTTACAACCACTCAAAACCATGACGTCTGTTCCAGCTACTGACTCTGTGCTTATTGTTCCCTCTCCCTGGAATGCTTTCTCTAATTGCGTCTGAAGGCTGTTTCCTCCCTTCATTCCAGCCTCTGATAAATGATCTTCTTCCCTGATGTCACCAACTAAAACAGCCATCTTCTCAACCTTAAAACCCTCTCCTTGCTTTAATATCCTTCACAGAACTTCTGGCCATGTTTCATTATATTATTATAATTGAACAAGCGATGATTAGATCACACTATTAAGTAATCTATATGCAAAGTTTTAATGCTGTAATATTTCAGGACCATGTCTACATTAACCTTGTGATTGCATCCTCTGTGTTTGGTCTCAATGATTTTTATGTAGACAGATAACTTCAGTTTCATAGATTGTTGGGTGCAACATGAACACAACTAAAAAATAAATTACTGCTCTGCTGAATCTCAACATTCAAACGAGGCAGTCAGATGGCAAGCAAAATAAACAAGTAAAATACACAGTATTAATGTTAGATAGTATTAAGGGCTAGCTGCTAGAGAAATGGGGCAGGATCTAATGGGGTTAGTTGAAGAGGCGAAAGGCAATTGTAAACAGTAGGATCCAAGATGGATCCACTAAGAGAGCAGTGTTTAACCTGAGGACAGATAAGAGAAAGCCATGGAGCTATCTGAGCACCGCAGGCAGGCAGGACACAGCAAATGCAGTGTTCGAGACAAGAATGCGTCTGGTGTGTTCAAGGGGGAGCAAGCAGGCCAGTGTAGCCTGAGACGAATGAGTGAGGGGGAGAAGGTCAAACACGAAGTCAGAGAGGTAGGGAGAGGAGGCAGACGGAACGAGATCAGCTGGGCCATTTGGAGGCAGGGTTTATAGGCCATTATGAGAAGTCAGGCCTCTAAGTGAGATGGAGAACCCCTGGAGAATTGAAGGGACCTATTATTATTGGACTTATGTTTTAAGAGCATCATGCGCACTGCTATTGTGAGAATGGACTACAGAGGAACAGGGGAAAAAAACGAGACAAAACAAAAAAAAAGTGTTTTAAGTAATCCAGGGGAGGGAAAAGTGTGCACCAGGATGGTACCAAAGAAAGTGGAAAAAGTGTTGGACCTTGTAAAACAAGTAGGATTTACTGACAGATCTAATAGATGCTGAGAGTGTGAGATAAACTCGAAAATTGTGACTTGAACAACTAGAAAAACAGAGTAACAGCAATGGTGATACCTGTAGGAGAAGCAAGTTTGAGGTTACAGTATTTTTTTAAAAAGCTGACTTTTCTCTGATTATAGAAAGTAGGACTTTCTAGTTAATCAGCCAAATGAATTAAAGATGCTTTGAAATATTGGTCCTTTTGGTCCACAGGGTAGAACTTCCAGGACTGTTCCTTCCATCAAGCACAGTTTTCTCCCTCTCTCCTAGTAAGCCAAGGAAATATCATTTTCAGTTGGTGTGTGATGTGGAAAATAGTCAGCACTGAAATAATGGAAAGGAGGGGGTGGGGCTTGTCTGGCTGATGGGCTCATTAACTTAACGGAGACAAATAATCTTTGCCGACAACTTGATTTGCAAGTTTGTGAGGTGCTTGTGCGTGTATGTTTGTGTGTATGTACTGGTTTCACACAACCCACTTAGCTAAACTTTTTATATTAAAAAATAAATTAGTATAAAAATGTGAAGGTTTTTCCTTTCTACGTTCCAGGAAAAGTGGTCTGTAACCAATTATTTTCAGCAAGGATCAGCATTGCTTTCATCAATTTTATTGTTTCTGCAGCATCATGTGTTTATTTACCCATCTCGGCCACCAGACTGTAAACTGCACTGCCTGAAGGCAGAGGTCCTGTCTGAATCTCTCACTGTCCTTAGCACTCAGATTTTTCAAATGCATGGGTGTCAAGAGACTTAAGCCATCATACCAACCCTTGAGGAATTCATTTTGGTGAGAGATTCATGTCTTTTGAGTATGTTTATCAGATAGCTTTCTTAGTAGTTTTTTTTTGTGCAGTAGTCCAATAAGACCATTCTGCTTTCTCTATCTCCTCTATTGTCTATTCCAAGAGCCTGAGTTCCAAATACCAAGTTCTTTCCAGAATTTTCTCATAAAAATAGTACCTCTGTTCTCTGAATTTTCTTGCATTTTACTGCCAAGAAATTCCTTACTCATTTAAACATCTTATTATTTATTCATTTATTTTGACCTCTTTTGGAATACTTTTTGCTTTTTACAGTTTCTTATACTATTTTGTTTTCCACAGAGTCCAGTGCTAACTCCAGGATAGGTGCCTTGTATAGAGTCTATTGATCTGAATTTAATTTAAACCTGAAAACTGAGCTTCACTGTGAAGAAGCAATTTATATTTGACTCCAACAGAGGTCAGCAGTGAAACCTATTGTTGAGGATGATTCAGGCTTTTTCCTTTTTTCCCCTGTTTGGTCGCCAGTCCTGCCTCTTTCTCTAGGGCAGAAGACCAGCCAGGATTAGTTCTGCTGATTCATCAGTGTGTGAGCCAGACAACGTGGACTTTGGGTAGGAGAGACACTACTAGCTCCTAAACAGAGCTCTTAAGAGAGATTTAGGAAAGAACAATTTGTTAGATAAAGTCCTACAGCTTAACTATACTCTGGAATCATTTCATAAACATAAACTTATTAGAAAAATGCCTAAGAGTATATTTCATTAATTGGAGTTTCCAGATTTGGCCACTGCTTGAACCCAAGGCCTATCTCTCCGGGCCTGCTGAGTATCCCTCATGTGTACAAGATTCCAAACAATGCAAACACCTACCTCCTATCAACTGTCTGCTGCCTCTCTCCTGTGTTTCTATTTCATAGGCAGAGACTGTTTCATTGGTGCTTTTCTTTTTCCTTTCTTTATGATGTTAGTCACTCGCTCCTATACTCTTTTATCTCTACTTCTTTCTCTAAAGCTTATCCCCCATCTTAAAAAATAAAAACCACTGGTTTGCAGACAGTACTTTTAAGAAGATGCCATTAGCATCATATTAAAAACTGGATTTCCATGCTACTGATTTAGAATCAGTAGATACCAGTACTATACAGTGCACAACAGAGTATGTATGGAAAAGCATACATACACATATTATTTTTAATTTCAAAGGGTTCAAACACACTGAGAACATTTAGGTCTCAGTCACTAACAGCCACTTGATAACTCAGCCCATATTTGTGAAGTACCTGCCTCTCCTGTTCCACACCTACTTCAGTTCCCCATGTGTGATACTGTCAGGCTTCTTTCATAGTGGCTCTTCCCAAGTAAGGATCTCTCTTCTACCCTTGAACCTTGATCTATCCTAGTGTTCATTCTTAGCTCCTCCTTAAAATATCAGCCTTGATGGCTCTTCTGACTGTGGATCCCTGAGTTTATTTGAGAGCAGTGGGCTGGAGACAGCCTACTAAACACTAGAGAAAACAGAGTTACAGGTCAGCTGAGGGCTGTTGCAATGATATGGGCTGCCTGACCCCTACAGGGATTTTTGTAATACACATTCCTGCATCTATCTTTGTGCTAGACATTAGGTCATTTCTCAAAGATTGAGAGTCAACAGCTAGGAAAGCAAGCCAAAGTGCCCTCTCAATTTTACCAGGTATAATTAACCCAAGCATACAGGTACTGGTTCTTTGTTTCTAGTATCAGTCTTTGTAAGGTAACTCTGGTCCACTCCATCTAAAAAAGCCTATGGTAGAGCACCCTAAATAACACATAAAACTTACATCACTTTTTGGCCTATTCCTGACCTGCAGCAATGCAGTAGACAACATCTCTTCCAAATATTCCTCTTCCTAAGGCACCAGCCAACAGTTAGGTTTATCTTGGTTTACTGCACACCTTTGTTAGTATTTAGCTCCCATTTGGTAAGAATTTTCTTTCAGAAATTTCTTTCTCTCAGAAACCCAAGATTCTTTTTCCTTACATAAAAAAGAATTCATACATGATCTGGTAAATCTATCTCAAATAAAGGTATTTATGTCTAGTTTAATGAAATAAATGACAAAAACAGTATTTGAGCATCAGTCCATATTCAAGACAGGCTTTAGTGACACCCCTCACATCTAGACAGAGTTTTTATTCAATCTGTGGAAGGTCAGCACTGCTAATTGAGAGCATTAATTATGTAGCTGTCACTGACAGGAACATTCATTAGTCATTACTAGGCACTATGTACCATGGACAGTCAGAGAGAAATTATAGATCCCTTTGTAGTTAATAGAAAGACCCCAAATTAATTTTTTATCTGTGCAATAAAAAATGTAATGAAGAAAAAACTTTAAAATGCATCATTGTCAAGCAAAGCAGCCATCCCAGTAGTGTATGGCCCATAGTTGCCAGAGGAGCCATTGCTTGTGTGCGTCTGGGGCCATCTGGCTGGGTGCTAAAGAGCCCAGATGGTATAATGTTCACTTCCTGCATTCCAGGCAAACAGCAGGTGGACTGTCTTCCAATTGTTTTTTTTTTAACAAGCAAAGAAGCTAGAAAATTTAGAAGCCTGCAGGCAGTGCAAGTCCATTGGAAAAGTGAAAGGGCATTGGGAGAGAAATAAACTCATCTTACATGGTAATGATGATGATATTATAATGGGGTAATATTTGAGAACATTAACAACTATATTTGTATTCATAGTTTACTTGAGTAACTGATGTATCCCTCTCATATTTAGAGCTATGCAGTTTCTTCAGCATGCAAGTATTTTACTGTTCTGTTGTTACAGTTGAGCTGTGAGGTTTAGTGGCATAAGGAATGTACAAAAAAAAAGTTCCTGTACACAAGAAGGTGCAGGAGAAAGCATGTGCAACATAGCTCTTGGATCTCATGGATGAAAAAGGAAAAGAAAGCAAACTATCTGATCTGTGACTGACTTTGCCCTGGAGTGCAGAACAGTGCCACCTAAACTAAATAAATTGCCAAGACAGAAGGAACATTGATCCACTCCTGATTTGAAATCATGAAATGAAACCTCCATGCAAGAATTCTGCCAAAGACTTGTAAGTCAGACAAAATGCGGCATAAGTGCTGTTCTTTGCTCACTGTGGTCTATGCAAAGTGTGCTAAGAAGCCAGAAAGTTTCTGTGTGCCCTAATGAGGGACTAGACAGAGGCTGGGAGAACCACTGGGCTTCTGGAAGACTTAAATTAGGAAAAGGAGGTGTTCATATCAGGACCATCAATGACCAGAAGAAACATCCAGTCATCAGCAAAATACTATTGTTCATGATGACACAAAGTTTGAATATTGCATGATTTCTCTTTTATAAGAAACCCAAAGTATAAACAGAGAGCAAAGTAAAAGATAGTGGGAGAGAGAGAAATGGATCTTTCTCAAAGGGGAAGCAGATTAAGAAGGAAGGGAGAGGGAAGGGGAAAGGGGGGTGAAAAAAGGAATTCAAATGTGTTATGTACATGTAACAATGCCACACATGAAATGTAAACATTGCATACTACAAAGATGTACTAATAAAAAGAATACCAAATGGAACTTGTCTTCCTAAAATTGATGCCAGTGTGGAGACTAAACCATTATCCCATGGCAAGATGAGGTAAGAGGTAAACTTCCTTTGTTACAGGGAGACATCATAAGCCTTCTTCCTTCATAAGAAACAGTCTTGGAGATGGTACAGTACATGGGGTGGAGGGAAAATCTGTATCACGAGGATGGACTTTGGACTAAATATTTCCTGGAAAGTATTTTTTAAGATTATTATTCATTAATTGCAGTGTCAGGGATCAGATCTGGGGCCTTAGCACATGCCAGGCCAGTGTTTTGCCACTGAGCTTGACCTCCAGCTATTGAAGTTCTTTTAAAACCAGAAGGTAGCATAGTTTTTTCTGCCACCCTGCACCATACCCTGATGTCTCACAGGAGGGTTATAAGAAAGACATTATTTAAAAAGTGTATTTTCTCTGTAAATCTCAGTGGGATGGGTAAATACATCATCCTGATAGCAGAGCTAACATTGATTTGGTGTTAGCTACATGCCAGATGATGTGCAGAATGTGAAATAAACTTTATTTAATCCTCACTGGAAATAGGATGAGTATCAACCCTCATTTCACAGCTGAAGAAATTAAAGCACAGTAAGACTAATATCTTTCTTAAGGTCAATAGTAGAGTGAGAATTTGAACTCAAGCACTCATATATAGAACTGATACTCATAAATGTTCTCAAAACATCCTTTTTTGAAGATTTCAAGAAGTACCTTTCTTGACCAACAATATTTGGAATGACACTTTTAATGAAAACAGTAGACTCCCAGGCAGTGTAGGAGTGTAAACCCATTTATATAAATAGTGAGGGTATTTTTATGCATAGATGTCTGGAATTATGTTTACCAAGAATATGATAATTGCCAACTCTGGCTAATAAGACATACAGTGATTTTGGATTTTTTTCTTTATTCTTTTTTGCTTAATTCCAATTTTTATATGATTATCAATTCACTTTATAAGTAGACTAATACAATGAGATTTGTATTAGAGGAGAATCGATTTCACTGAAATAACAAATCTGAAAATTTCAGGTGCTTAACAAGTACAATTTTCTTTCATTTATAAGTCAGGCGATTTCCTTTTGAATGGAGTTTTGCAATCCAGTCTACTTCTAGATACATTTTGACACTTGGTTTTTAAGACCACAAAAGTAGAGCAGGAAAGAAAGAAGAATTTACATCAGCTCTTCTATTGACTCAGAACCAGTTACATGGTCCTAATTAGTCAACGAACCAATCAATTGGTGTCTTGGTTAGTTTTCTCTAGTTGCTGAGACAAAATACCTGATGCTCAAAGTGAAGCAAGGAAAGGTTTATTTAGCTTACAGTTTTTTGGAGCTTTCAGTCCATACGCAGTTGGCTCCAAGGTAGGGTGGTGTGGCTGATGGGCAACTGTTCATGGCAACAAAAAGGAAAAGAACAAACAGGACACAAGAAGAAAAGCATGCCTCCTTCCTGCCCTTATATTGTATGTTGACTCTGCACCTGGGTGGGTGCAGTACTCACACCACCAATCCCAGCTCTAGACAAATGAACCAATCACAAACACTAGATTCAGCTGTGTCCACCATTGCATGAGGTTTGGGGGGCCATCAGAACACAAACCATAACAATTGGTAACAGATTAACTAGTTGTTTATGACCTAATTAGTTAACTGGCTACAGGACCTTCTGGGACCAAAGCTCAGCTCTTGGGACTAAGCTTTCTCTTGGATTGGCTTTTTGGGCCCAGTGCAGGTGCTCCATTGATACATGGCCTCCTACAAAATCCTCCTGAATATAAGTAGACAGAAGGAATCTCTGTCACAATGTGGTTTCCGTTGTGAAGCTGTTAAAAAGAAGCAAAACAAAACAAAACAAGCATGACCTCAAGAGTTAAGCTATCAGGATTTATATTCCAGTGTCGATGTTAAGTGATTTTGTGACTTTGATCAAGTTATTCCACCTCATTGTGCTTCTGTTTCCTTATCTATCCAATAAGAATAACACAGTTACTATGAAACTACATGTTGGCAAGTATGATGGATTGTTACTGGCTATGATAACTCCTCCTATCCCAGCATGCAAGACCATTCGCAATGTGACTTTTCCATTTCCCTCTTCAAAAATGAAGTTTGTTTCCTCTTCTTTGGATCTGAGTTGTACTGTGATTTGTCTTGACCAAAAGAATATCATAGATATAGTATGTGAGACTCTCAAGCGTCAAATGCAGGGTATCTTGCAGCTTCTTTCTCACCTCCTGGAACTCTGGCCTGAAATAACCATGCAAAAAAGCCTGCTTGAACTATTGGAAGATGCAAGAGCAAACAAAAAATAAGTGAACCTCCAGTTGGGAGTCCCCTCAGCCTCCTAGACCTCCCTGCTTCCACCATGCCACTAGATAATAGACACTATCAATAACCAGACAAATGAGAGAGGAACAGTTAGGCAACCAAAGCTGATAGTAATTTGTAGCTGACAAGAAAAGCAGAAATAATATTCAGCTAGGTCCAGCCCAAATTACTGACCTGAAGAGTTGTGAGCAATGACAGTAAAAAGGGTTTTGAATACGGTGTCTGATTTACTGTAGCTTTATTGTGTTACTTACTACAGTGCCTGATACACAGTAAGTACTTACTAAATGTCAAGTGGTACTACTATCTGTATCTAATTTAAAGCTCATGAAGTTTCTATAAGGCAGACAGAGCAGAGATTTTTAATCTCATTTTATAGGTAAAGAAATGAAGAACTATCAGCATCTCCTGAGATCTGCATCATGTTGGAACTTAGGGCACTCAGAAACCAAGCAGCCAGCTCACTGCCCTGGTAAGTGGCTGTGGTCTGGCAATCCGCGGCCATCCCAGGGCAAGAACCATCATCATCCCCTGAGATCTGCATCATGTTGGAACTTAGGGTGTTCAGAAACCAAGCAACCAGCTTGCTTCCCTGGTAAGTGGCTGTGGCCCAGCAAGCCGTGGCCACGCCAGGGCGAAAACCATCAGCGTCTCTCCTGAGATCCATGTCATGTTGGAACTTAGGGCACTGGGAAACTAAGCAGCCAGCTTGCTGCCCTGGTAAGTGGCTGTGAGCTTACCGGCGTGCGGGCTGAGATTCAAACATCCATCCCCCCTTCGCCTCCCTTAGCAATTGGGAGTAGAGATCTGAGTATCTCTTGTGAGGTTGACTGTATGCAATATAGCAAATAAGGGGGATTTCTTTCTACCATCTCTTTGAAGGCAAATGTTTTAATCACTCTTTTGCTTTGTTCTTATTAATGGTATTGTTCTATTCAATATTCTGTTTTGATACATTCTGTAATGTTCTGTATTTCCTTTGATTCTGATATACTTGACTGAAAGAACAACTATTGTGAAGAAAATGAGATATACTATAGTCCTATTACTGTTATCCCTGCTGTGAAGGTTACTGGTAACCTGCTGTGAAGTTCTGTACCAATTTCATTACACTGTCTCAGTTGGCTTTGTTTCATCTTGTTCTGTGGGATTTTACTACTTTAAAAAAGAAGAAGAAGAAGAAGAAGAAGAAGAAGAAGAAGAAGAAGAAGAAGAAGAAGAAGAAGAAGAAGAAGAAGAAGAAGAAGAAGAAGAAGAAAATGAAGAGCCGGAGATGATAAAGGACGTGACATCACAGAATTCTTAAAGGAGTCAAGTTAGCATTCACAGCTTACCTTTGAGAATCCTTACTTTGTACAGCCCCCTTCCACAGAATAATTCCCTTCATTAACAGGAACAAGGAGCCCCTGAGCAATATTTGTTTAGGAGTTTTCAAATTACTCATTTCCCATTAAAATGCTTCATCAGCTTTCTAGTGCTCAAGTCTTTCCTGTTAATGGCTTTTAGTACCTGCAATATGGTTTCAGTTGTCAACTTAGGAAAAAGTAAGTAAAGAAAGTAATTGTTTCTAATGGCAAAGAAGAGTTTCCTTGGTGTAGACTTTAAAATCTCTTTATAATCAGAAATGAGATTTACAGAGTCCCCATGTATTTGACTCAGCAGTAAAAAAATTCCCAGGGAATGATTCCCATCACTCTGGTGAAGGATCTCACTGACCCTTCAATTGCAAATATTTATAGATTCCCAAATACACCATTCCCCAACTCATGTAAGCATTTTTTTTCAGTCATGTACATATCGTAGTGAGTTTTAAAGGTTCTTGTTCTCTTACAGTGGCAAGTTGGATTCTAGCCCATTGATTCAACAGAAGTCTGGCTGGGGATATAGCTCAGTGACACAACACCTGCCTAGCAAGTGTGAGGTCCTGAGCTTGATACACAGTGGTGGGGGTGGTTAATCCACAGAGATCCATTTCTATTGCATAGAGATATTTCTAACTTTTCTATGTACCCCAAAGCAAGCCAGCAAACCTAACTGGTTTATCTTTTTCCTTCATTGTCTCTAATCTAATTCATCACCACATTTTATTTGACTTTACCTTCAAACTCTACCCTGAATATAAGCGTACTATCATAACCCCTAGTGTAAGTTATCAGTGTTTCTTGCTTAGCTTAGTACAGAGAAACAAAACCAATGGGCCACACACAGGCATAGACACACAGAATGAGGGAAAGAGAAAAAACGAAGATTGTTTGAATATGTGTAGGACATTGCATGATTTTTTTTCCCTATAACTTGGCGTCAGCTGAGCACAGGCAATGTGTCCTGAAAGGAGAAAGAACCAGGCCCTAGTTGATAGGATTAGAGTTCTCTGGCAAGGTATAAGAACTGCAGAAATTATTTAGCCTTTCTTTCTCTTTTTTCCATAAGATTCTGACAAGTGACAAAAGCAGTATCTGCCTGGTGAGAATAAAATGAAGAGTCTTTGAAAATAATTCTTTTGCAAGAATGAAATAATGCAGGGTCTTTGAAACCTTCACGTCTCTCTGAACACAGTGAATGCAAATAAAAGATCTCAGGAAGAATTTTCACAAAGGTGGTTGCTGAATCACCCGCCTACAGGAGTGGCTGTGGATCAGGTGCAGCCTGTGGTAAGGTCATCAGAAGCTGTGGTATCTCTCAAGGCCGGTACATGGAGGTGATGACAAGCTGCCCACACTCAAAACTGCATTTTAGCCCCACTCCCTGACTCACCATGAGGCTCTTTGATTTTCTGATGGATCATTCATGAGGACACACCATGCTTATTAAACCTTTCTTGACCTAACAAACCCAGACTGAAGATAACAAAGATAGTGAGGGATTTAGTATTTCAGTTGCATTATTTCGTGTGTCTGTATCTTTAAGGTACACAGAGAGCTGGCCATGGAATGGCTAAAAGGCAGTGTCCCTGGATGTTGTAGTTAGTTAGCTAAGTCTTAGGATGATTGTGATAGAGGCTGAAGTTTTTTTATGCAGACAGGAAGACACTTTGCGTCAGAGATTGACTCATTCATTCATCTACTCATTCATTCGTTTCCCTCAATAAACATTTAGGAAGTTCGTACTATTTGCCAATAAAGCAACAGTGCTATGGGGAAATAGGAACAAGTACAATGTGGCCTATGGCTTCTGACCTAGGACAATTCCCCAGTACCCTTCTGATAATAACAATTCCTTCCACAAGATTAGCCAACCTCAATACAGTCAAAGTTGTAGTTCAGAGTTTGAAGCCTCAGTCTTTGCAAATTTTTCCTTTGAACCTAACAATTGTTCATGGAAACCTCCATAATGTCAAGGAAACTGCAAATATCCTCTGCAACTGTTTTTTTAGTGGAAGGTTCAAAAGGAGCCAGTCCAAGAGCTATATTCAGTTCTCCTTGCTGCTGATTGGCTGCCGCCCATCTCAGGCAAATGCACCAACATTCCTGCATCATAACAGGTTTCTGTATAGCATGTAGCTATCTCAAGGGCCTGTATAGCATGTAGCTATCTTAGGGATTTTGTTCAAGGCCCTAAAATCCCTAAGATGCTGCCAAGTCACCCTGCACATTTTAAGGCTTTATTAAAAACAGCATTTTATTAACTTAAATTATATATGCAGGAGACATAGCATAGTGTCTAAACTATAAAAATAGGCATTTGTAGGCATTTTTCTGACCAGAGCTGAAATTTGCAGTGTTTCACGATTTGAGAGTGCTCCAGGAACATAATCCCATGAGCTTCAGGGATCCACTGTATTTCATCTCCATGCCCTCAGTCAGAAGCTTTCCTCTAGAAATTTCCATCCAGGACTAATGGGAAAGACTTCCACTTAACTCTAGGAATACGATTTTGGAAACCTAGTACCATTACATCCAAATTATTCATCGTATGGAGGAACAGAGTGTGTATTAGTGAAGGAACAAGGACCATACTAGCGAAGGAAGCCACCACACTGACTCAAGCAAAAAGAGAAGGAAGGGAGGGAAGAGGAAAGAGGAGAGAGAGAATATTTTCTGCGGAAAATGAGAAAACAACGAAGAGATAACAGTGTCACTGCTTTTGAAATTAAGAGAGGAAAACCCAAGAACAATGACAATACCACCCGCTGTCATGTAGCTTGAAAATAGAAAGTGAGACCTTGAGAGACTGAAGCAACTAAGGAGAGACTGGTGCACAGACTTTTTCATGAGTATCCTTCAGTACTGTTTTCTGTGCCACATGTTTTCAGCATTTCTGTTGTAGCCCTGGAATACCTTTCCCTGACACTATCCCCACGTTACATTGCATTATTTCATTTAAGACAGCCAGGGATAGTTTCTATTGCATACAACCACTTTTAATATTTTTAAAAACTTTTCAAATAAATTTTGTTACTGTTTTTGCTTCACTGAGTTCTTTGTCCAAGATGGTAGCACTCCAAAACCCAGTAACATTTATTTGGCCTAGTTAACCAAGAGACTCAAGTACCAGCAGACTCAGGTAAAGACCCATGTATATTTTTAAATATTTATTTACTTATTTATTTATACTTCTCTCTAAAATGTCATAAAAGGTTTTTTCCTTCTTCTTCCCTGTCTTGCTCCCCTAAGGTGGTAATTTTTGCAAGGCTTTTCCTTATGGTGCCAGGAAGGGCTTCCTAGTCCAGCATGGGGTTTGGGGGAGGGAATATTCTACCTTTGTTTTTCTTCCAACTGCAATAGACTTTTTCCTTGTTTGTGCTCACTGCCAGGTACATGTTAAGTAGCCAGAGACTTTGCTCCACCAAGCATGCAATTTAGACCTTGGTATGCCTTGTGGTCCATGCGTTCATTTGCTATATACCCTTTTTGAAAATTAGCCTGGTCTTCGCTATCCCAGTTTGTAAATGGATTTTTCTTTTGGTTTGGTGTCTTTGCCTCAAGTGCTGCCATGTTACCCTGTCACATGGTGAGCTGCCATCTTGTGTTGTCATGACGTTAGACAGTATCTGGCATCAATTGCTGCCTTTTTTCTCCCTTTTTTTCCAACTAGACTTATGAGTTAAGCCTCAATTTTAGAGAACGTGTAGGATTTTAGAAACAAGAGGTAAGAATCTCTTTTCTTTTGAATTATTTTAATAGTCTTCCTACATGGGACAGAAAAGTTTGTTCCCCCCAAACCCCAAAAAACAAAAAACCATGGCTTTGGCCAGTGGAGTAGTGACAAGAGGCCCAAGGGTTGTGGCTATTTTATGGCGTGAACCAGCTGTGGGGGGCACGATCTCCTCTTGCCCCTCCCATCGCCTTGGCCTGGGCAGACCTGCCTGGCTGATGGGCTCACAGAGAGGCGGGACGGGGATCCCAGTCACCGTCGCCAATGTGCACATCCACAGAGGTCAGAGGACAGACTGGGCAGGCCACAGCTGCCATATGTGTTGGCTTTGGGACAGAGTTCCATGTAGCAAAAGGCAGCCACCAGAAGCAGCCAGGTGGGCTCTAGATCACTTGGCTCCCTCTGGATCTAAGAGCTCACCTGGAGCTGTTATTTGCTGGCTAGATTCCTTCTTCATTTAAATGTAGGTAACTTAAGAACATATGCCTGACAGCCCGAGTAGAACAAATGAACAGTATTTAAAACTTAACTAAAGTGACTTTGATTATATATAAGCAAAACCATCCCTGTTCTTAGGGGGGAAAAAAAGGGTTCCAGTCTCTAGTGTCTTAAAGTACTAAGGTATTTTTTACTATCAGAGTAAATGCAAGAGATATTTTTTCCATATGGCTTCACTCTGCTTAAGCCATTGAGTGTTCACCTGGGTGGCTAAGGAAATACCATTTAATGAGTAGTCAGAGGATAGGTAAGGCCATTAAGTGGTTCATTCGTCTTCTCTCTAAGGAGTTAATGGGCTCCAATATGGAGACAAAGAAGCCGTCAGGGGGGCTTTCATCTGTGCCTCTGTGAATGATGCTGGCATCACTCTAAGGTTCAGTTAGAGATGTGTGTCTAGTCAGTGTTAAGGTTTCACAAAGGATGCTTTATGGAGCTCTCAAGTCTTCTTCTACGTGAGATACCAGTTTAAGGAGCAAGACCTACTCATTTCTCTCTCTCTCTCTCTTCTCTCTCTCTCTCTCTCTCTCTCTCTCTCTCTCTCTCTCTCTCTCTCTCTCTCTCTGTAGATCCCCAAAGACGAGCCAATGAGAAACTTCTTGAACTTGCCATGCAGATTTCACCAACTTCAACACTAGGCCATATCCTTGATGGATGGGTAAGTTTTGCTCCTGACAATCTGAAACACAAACAGCTCACCTACTATTGTAATATGGTTTGGGTTCAGTGTGAACTGGGAAATGGTGAGAAACAGGTCCTGGATGGCACTTAAAACTAGGAAATTATTATTTGGTTGCAGTGTTTCTGCTTAAAAAATAAAAGATGGAATAAAACCCCTTATAATCAGGCTTTCATGACTCTTTAGCATATGAAATGCTCCCAAAGGAGGGGATGACCCTGTCCTGGAAACCCACTTGCCTCTCAAGGGGATATGGATCTCTCTGGTCTGAAAACAACCACACTGGGAGGTCTCCATGACCTCCTCCTTATAGGCCTCAGGCCAAAAAATCAGGTTCACCCCCTCCAAGTGGCTCAAGGACTCCATTAGAGCCTATTGCCCAAGAGGAACCCAGCATTCCTCAGCCCCCCAATCATGCTCCACAGAAAACTTTAAGCCACACAGGTTAAACCAGGTGTGTGCTTCTTATCACTCTAATTTATAAGGGTAGAAGGGAATACCTGAGTGCAGGTCCTGTTGGAGATGTCCAGTAGTACAAAGAACCACTAGGCAACCTGTCAGGGTCCCTAGTAAGTTTGCAGATGGGTTTCAAACTTTGACCCTTGCTTTTGATTTATCATGGCAAGATGTCCAACTGATCTTGGCCACTTGCTTCACCCCATGTGCAAGACAAAGACTCCTACAAGAGGCTAGAATCTATACAGAGGAACAATATGCTTTAAAAGGGAAGGGAACCACCCCGGAGAGCCTATTCTCCCTTCCAAGGGACCAGACTGGGACTATAATACTAGTCAGGGACTAAATTTGATATCTAATATGCTAGCCACTCTTACTATGGGGATAAAAATGTTCATTAAAAAGTCTAGTAGCAGGCTGGGGGTTTAACTCAGAAACACAAGTGCCTGCCTGGTACAAAAAAAAAAAAAAGAAAAGAAAAAAGGAAAAGTCTATTAACTACGATAAAGTGAATGGGGTCATACAAGCTACAGATGAGAATCCAGCTGTTACCTATAGCCAATTAGTAGAAGTCTTTCATAAATAGACTAATCTTTCAGAGAGGGAGAAGCATTAGTGGGACATCATTTCATTTGTCAATCAGCCCCAGATAGTTGGCATAAGCTACAGAAACTTCAGATGGGGTCATAAACACCTATGGCCCAACTGCAAGACATGGCCTTTTCAACAATCAGGACCCAGAGGAAGGATAAAAGAAAAAGGCAAAGATTATAGCTGTTGCAGCTGGTAATGCTTTAAACCCCCTCAGGTTATCTAAGAAAAAAATCCAGGGACAATCAGGGAAAGAGTTCCTGTTTCAAGTGGAAGAACACTGGATGCTGGGCATGAGACTGCACCAACCCACCATCTGGACCCTACTCCAAAAGTGAGGCAGCTAATGTGCCTGACTTGTGGCACTGGAGGTTTGACTGTCCCTATTCCATTTCCCCTTCTGATGACTGACAAGGTCCCAGGGAACTTGCAATGCCCCTATCCATGGATATCGCCATCTCTTCTGAAGAGCCTTGGGTAATCTTGGATGTCATGGGTGAGCAAATCCAACTAGTAATTGACACAGGGGTGGCTCCTTCTGTTTTGGTTTCCTTCTTTTGAAAACCTTCTCCAGGTCTATAGCTATAGTTGGGGTGAAGGGGGCCCCAATCAGATATTCTTTATGTTTCCTCTAACATGTCACTTTGAAGGCCAAATGTTTAACCATGAATTTCTAATTGTCCCATGGTGTCCTACTTCCTTGCAGAGATTTACTAGCAAAATTGGGTGAAATTCTCAAATTCTGACTTAGGCCAAAATGGATTTTACTCCTTGGAACTACACCAGGTCTCCCTAACCCAATTAGCCAACAGGAGGATCCTACAGCATTGGGATAGAGGACTACCTGGTCTGGCAAATTCAGTTATGCCAGTAGAGGGAGCCCATTCTGGCCTCATCATAGTCTGGAGGAGTCCCCATTTGTAATCCCAGGGAAAATTTTTTGAATTCCAGTAAGTGAATTCCAATCCACCACTTTCAGTGCAACCCATGGTGAGAATAAAGAGACAAACACATATCTGCAGTTATGAGAAGCCAAGGGAATCCAAAGTCCAGTTAGAACAATGGCTAACCAAAAGAAAGGCCATAACCCAGGGCCAAACCTGGGTTTTATTAATTCAGGAAGAGGGGAGTGGCTAATGGGAGAGTGACTGAGAGAAGGGCGGGCAGTAAGTACATAAGTACTGTGAACTTGACTAGGCAGGAGGCACAATCGCACAATATGCAGAGAAAGGTATGCAGAAAGAGTATGGTAACAGGTAGCTTCTAAGTGTGAAGGAATCTGCATAACATAATTTGAGGCAGTATCTTGTGTTTTTGATCAGGATGTTTGGTCTGACCCCTTTCTGCTCTGAGATGTCTGGAGTTCTTTCTCAAGCCTCAGTCTCAGCCAGCAGCATGGCCTTATTCAGCCTAGCTCATGCTCAGATGTTGGGAGTTATAGGCAGGGCATCACAGACCTTTCACATTGCTTCAAAGACTACAAATTGGCACCTGGCTAGACCCATCTGCATTGCTTAAAGCCAGTTGAGGAGATAAAGTGTCATCCTAGCCAGCTCTGTACATATCAATATGTGGAATTAGGGTAAGGTTTAGCCAACAAGGAGACAAATGGTCTTCTCCTAAGGAGAGCCATCAAAGTGGTCCACCACATGCCAGTAGTTATAAGACTAAAAAACCCCAGCTGATTTTCTAACCGAAAGCAACATCCAATCAAGGAGGAAGCACATAATGGCTTCCCCCCATCACAGACAGGTTTCTCAGACATGGCCTTCTGAAGCCTTGTAAATCCCCTTGAAATACTCCCATTCTTGCTGTAGTAAAGCCCTCAGGAGAATATAGAGTGGTACAAAACCTTTGCCTCTTTAACAGACTGTTTTTGCATCCTCTAGCAACAGATCCATATACAGTTCTCTCTCAAGTGCACTAATTTGTTCTCAGTTTTATATTTAAAAAACAATTTCTGCGACTGTGGGGGAAGAGAATAAGAAGTCACCGAGAAGCAAGCCCTCCCTGCAAATCAGCACCATGCATGGGCCACTGAGGGGATAACCAGATTCCAGCCCCTTCTGACATGCAGGCTGGGAAACAAGAAGAGCCCTCCAAAACCCATCATAAGGGACCAGCTGATCCATAGAAACACAGGCTGCAATGATGGCTATAAAAGTAGAACACAATTTAATTCTTGTACTGTTTAGTGTTTTGCTGACTTTGCAGGTATAAAGCCAATAATCTGATCATCTATTCAGAAGATGATAATACACAATGTAGCATCGATGGGGATCTCCTTCTGAAGGTGGTAGCCATTGTTAATTCCCTATCAACTTGTTTTGAAGTCCTGTATCATTTTCATTGTTTTGTTGGGTTGGGTTTTATTCTGTTTTGCTTTGTTTTATTTGATTTTATTATATCCAGTGGCATGGGCAGCTATTTCAAAGATAACAAGATATATTATGGCAGCCATTTTGGATTTACTCTTATCTTGGCTTTTTGTTGTCATTGTTATTCATTTGTTTCTTTTGTCTTTTTGAGACAGAGTCTTATTATGCAGTTCAGGCTGCCATGTGCTTACTTTGTAGCCCAGGCTGGTCTTGAGCTTGCAATAATCCTCCAGCCTCAACCTCCCAAGTGCTGGAATTACAAGTGTGTACTACCACACCTGGCACTCTTACCTTGTTTTGAAGTCCTTTATTGCATTCTTTGTTTTGTTGTTATTGGTTCTATTGTGTTCTGTTTTGCTTGATTTTTACTACATCTGAAGGTATCAGCAGCTATTTTGAAGACGAGGCATTATGGTAACCATTGTTGATTACTATTATTTTGAAGTCTGTGTCACATTGGTTTGTTTCGATTGGCTTTATTCTGTTTTATTTTGCTTGGTTTCATTCTCTTTAAAATAAAAATTTTAAAAAGACACAATGTTTTCCATCACCTTGCATTCAGCCTCGCAATTTCTATTTGCTTTTGAATGGGAAAAACTTATTACAAGAGAAAAGCAGCAATATATTCAGACAGTCCTCCCATTGGGGTTTAGAGATAGTCCTCAACTTTTTGCTCAGGCACTAGAGGAAACTAAGGCTTAAACAGGCAACCATCCTGCAGTACACAGTTGATATTGTAGTTTTCAGCAATTATCCTACTCATTCAAGTCTTCATAGGATGAGGACTAGCAGCAATCACTCAACAGGTCTGCAAAGGTCACCCACTCTCCAATAACTTGGGTATATCAGTCAGTGCTTACTAAAGGAACAGGTATAATACAAGATGTACAAATATATAAAAATGGGAGAGGAAGACAAGATGGCCAATCAGTGAGCAACAAAAAACAGAGCCTCCTGGGAGAAACAACTCATACTCCAGAATAAAACACCCTGGATAGACCCAGACAGAGGGAGATGGATCCTCTTGACACAGGAAGAAATTAAAACATAAAAAAGATGGTCAAATACATTGGGACTACAACTGGAACAGCTGGACACAGTGTTTTTGCTGTGACCCAATTTTGCAGCGGACTGAATTTGCACCAGCCTGAATCTGCCATGGCTGGCAGAGCCACCCAAACTCATTCCTACCACGACTCATGGGAAGCAGAGCAGTGCTGAAGTTGGGGGTTAGTGAGCCCGACGGAGAGCGGAGCCAGCAAAGGGACTTTCATTAATCCATGGTCAGTGCTGGGATTGGGACACCCCACCCCAGGAAGGGCGCAATCAAATGGGCTACATGTTGGAATCTGGCAGGGGGAGCCTGAACTGGGAGCAACAGTGACTTCAGTTGGTTCCTCCCTCCCCAAAGCAGATTCGTGGGATTTGCTTGGACTGGGCTGTGTCCCTGGCTGGGACCCAATGAGCCGTCCCAAATCGATTCCCTGTGCCTAGCAAGCACTAACTGGGGGAAGGCCTCTGCAGTTTGGTTGGCCCAGTGGGGAGGGGCAGGCTTAAGCAAGTGCTGCTTGCACCTCAGTGATAAGAGCAGTCAGGAGGTGGGGAGGACCCCCGTAAGCCTGCTTTGGAGGAGGCGTGGCCAACAGGAAAGGGGGCTGGGACCTGCAATGTGACCTGTGTGGAGGAAGCCAGGACCATGACAGGAGACAGAGGCAGGAAGAGGCCCCCAACCCAGAACCCTGAGAGCCCTGATCCAGGAGAGGGAAAAATAAGGGAGACTAAGGGCAGCAAACATATAACAGCAGGCATGGCTTCAATGGACATTAAGAGATCTTCAGGACCCTGTAGACAAGCTCAAAACTGAAATATTAAATCAGGTAAAGCAAGATATGAGTAGAGTAATAAAAGCAATGCTCTCAGGAAGCATCTCTCAGGAAGATACAGATGGTAGAAAGGAGGAACACAAAAAAGGAGAGAAACATTTGATAAAGAATATAAAGAAAATATAGAATACATGAAGCAGATTCAAAGAAACTATCAGGAAATTAAAAATTCCATTGAAAGCTGGCAAAATGCCTTAAAAGAAACTAAGGATAGACTATCAAAACTTGAAGACAAGTTTGCAATGTGTGATTATGAAAGGAAAGATCTCTTAAAAATAACAAGGAAATAGGCAGTAACAATACAAAGGCTAGAAGATGATAAGAGAATCTACAATTTAAGAATAAGAAATGTGAACGAAGAAGCAGGAATACATACAGGCGAATTACAAAGGCTATTTATGGAAATAATTAAGGAAAACTTCCCAAGCATGGGAAAAGAAAATGACATTCGGTTATGTGAGGCATACAGAACCCCAGCCACCTACAACCAAAACAGATCTACACCCAGACATATAATAATCAAGATACCAGAAATTCAATATAAAAACAGAATATTAAAAGCCATCAGAGAAAGTAAACAGATTACCTATAAAGGTAAGCCCATCAGGATCACAGCTGACTTCTCCACACAGACCATCAGATCAAGAAGAGCTTGGAGTGAAATATTCCAAGCCCTGAAAGAAAATAACCTCCAGCCCAGATTGATGTACCCTGCAAAACTGTCAGTAGAAATTAATGGAGAAACAAGATGCCTCCATGACAAAGAGGAACTGGGGGAGTTTGTGACCACCAATCCAACCCTACTGAGAATACTGAAGGACATTCTAGAGAGAGAAAAACAACACCAGGATTTTAGGAACAGTGGCAGAAAGGCCTCAATGAGTGCGGCAGGCAGTAGAATAAAGGTAAAAAGTAGACAAACAGGCAGAAAAATAGCATAGCAGAAATGAGGCAGAGAAGGTTGGCTATAATCTCTAACATAGATGGCCTTGATACACTATATTGTTAATAGTGCACCAGGATTTAAAAACCCACATTACTCACACTACTCTGCTTAGATGTATTATATTTTGTAATATATAATATATATATATATATATATTATATTCTGTTCCAGTCATTCTACCTGTACTAGATTTGAGGGTACAAACAGTAATCCCAAAAATAACAGGATATAGTATGGTAATCATCCTTAATTTCCTATTAAGTCAATCTAAAGCTCTGTAAAACCTACACTGTTTTACCATAACTGATTGTAATCAAATCTGGTTTGTTAGATCACTGTTTTGTATTGATAG